>JACCHX010000010.1:3655000-3975000 GCA_018907135.1 Kradibia gibbosae
ATTATGCATTTATCTGCAAGAAATTTTTCATCAGACTCACGAGTGGGAAAAACTAAGAGATATTAAAAGGTTTTCCAGTGTATATAAAAGCAACAATATCTCAAAAGGATACGTATTTTCAAGAATATCCGGCAAAATTGAGAAGGTTGACACGTGTTAGGATTATCTAAGAGTTATAAGAAAAACTTATGTTCACATTCTTCTTTTAATTCACTAACTCGGTTTTGCTCTCTCCATCTCATTCTTTCTCTCTACGCCTTTTGCCGAGATAATAATAATAATAATATATATATATATTTATATATGCATATATACACATGTGTATAGGTATGCGTTGGTAAATATATAAAAAGTTCAATCGATGCGAAATTCGATTTGTCGGAATACATTTGATTGCGTAAACAGTCTGCCTGTTTAACAAATCGACCGTAAACGAAGCTTATCGGTTGGGCATCAGGTTCGGACGGATGTCACGTCAGTGACAGTGACATGCCGATTATTATTTGTTTCTCGCATCGCAGAAAAATAGAAGAATAGCCTGACCGATAACCCGAAAAATGTCACTACATAAAAATCTAATCAGTTGTAGCTAATAACTCAAGTTTGGCCCCACGCGATCTGCCAGTGAAACCAGTAGCTTTTTCTCATCCATCCTGTTTAAACGACATATTTTGTTTTTTTTTTCCATTATTTAAATTATTCACAGTTATACAAATTTAATCGTCTTGATTTTTCAGCTTTTTCATTTCTATAAGCCAGATATAATAAAGGTTCTGTGTGTCAATGCCAATTCCACAGAATTTGTATTTCATTATTACATTGAACTCTAAAATTTTTTACATTTTTTTTTTAAAATACTTTTACATTTTTCTTGATAAACTTTTATAAAATAAAATCAAATTACATTACTCGAACAATTAATGCGACTAATTGCAAATACGTAAAGAATATTACTCCGTTTGTTAAACGTTCCTAAATTTTATTTACATATTATGTAAGCTGTCTCCGTTACGAAATCAAAAATATCCTCATGCATTTAGTCCTTACGTAAAAGCATCTTATAAGTATATAAGACTATTATTACACATCTGTACAGATATTACTTTATTTATCTCATTATTTAGATTAATTACTTGGTAATCATTTCGTTCGATTAAAGAGGCGAAAATAATTTTTCATAATTATTATAAAAATAATATATATAATTATTTTTATTAATTTTGGAGATATAAAGCGTAATTGATTTTGATGGTTTAATAATTAAGAAAGTAGAGTTCATAGATTAAAATAAAAAAAGCAATACTCACGAAAATTTATTGTTTATATATAAGTTGGACTCATTAACTTACCTGCAACAAAAAATTATATTATTGTTTTTTTTTATTTCAAATAAACAATTATTTATAATTATAGTGCAGATAATTAATTATTATTGAAAATAATTTATACTATGTATTGAATACGGATTTTTCATTTCTTATATTATTACACTTAACAAATTTTAATATTAATAGTAGTTACAAATTAAGCAGAAATGTTATAACTAATGATTAAAGTAAATGGAGATTTATGAAATAAAATTACTGAAAAACACAAATTACACGAATAATGCGTGTTTAAAACATGCCAGTAATCTAAATATTTCTTTAAAATTATAAAATCTGAATACATGTCTAGTAAATACAAAAATAGTCTTTTTTATGTATTATCGTTATTTTTTTTAACAAACATAATATACATATATATACAATAAAATTAGTAGCATTTTCAAATATTTTCAAGTACTGCAGTTTTTTTATTTAATTTCCTAAACATCGCAAATTTTATGAATACATTAAATTTTACAAAATAATTCAAAAGTTAAATATTAGCATTTAAATTTATTCACATATGTAAATCCTTTAAAAAAGAATGATTTTAATTTAAATTAACTACTCCGTTGAATAAAATAAGTTAAATATTATGTTTCAATAATGAAACTAATGCATAATTTAAGCTTTTAACAAATTTACGTACAGTATAAAAAGAAACTATATTAGCAAGCAAGAAAATGTCAAAGGCTAAATATTGGGTTTGTATATTTTTCGTCTTACATAGTTTAAAACAATATTTTTATTTATTTAATTTTAGCTCTTCAGTCTTCAATTTACATTATATATCAATGTGAACGCTTATAAAATTAATTTTCTCTATTATTGGTTAGCAATCAAATGTTCATTAATGGCATATTATTCCAAAGTATTAATATTATAAATTTACAATTATGTTATATTATTGTAATATTAAACTTTAAGATTAAATATTAATTACAATCAAGGGAGTTTATTTCAATAATTGTAAATATATGTATAATATAATGTATAATATAAGGTTATGTATAATATAATTGTAAATACATTCGAGCATACGTGTAATTAATTTGATATTATTATTTCTGTAGATTTACATAACGTGAGTTCGAAATATCAATTAATTGACAAATGTCGAGCAATACTTTTTAAATCTATAATAAGCGAAAGTAAAATAATTAGTTTATTACACACAAGTAGTTGAAAATGAATAAATAGACACGTGTGCGCGTGTGCAAGGTTTATAAATTATGTCGGTCCTGTTTGGTAAAAACAATTATGAGAGACCAAAACATTTAAAAGAGAGTGACCGAATAAAATAAACATTTTAACGGGAGAGGAAAATTATAAGATGAAAATGGTTTGTACCTTATGGCAGCAAATTTGATTGGATGCTGGAAGACATTGACCATCTGCCATTTTAGCGTCTCGGCAAAAAAAATTGGCGTTGTTCCAAACATTTTGTTAGTTGCAAATAATAGCGAGGGAAAGCGGGCGAGAAAATTTCCACCGCCAGGCGAGGGATCGGCAATATGTATATATGTGTATATATGTGTATATATATATATATATATATATAAGTATATATATATAAATATAGCGAATAAGTCACGTATGCCGGGAATCGTTAGATATATCGGCGCACACTTCACAATCGCACAGAGCTGCTGGCGGGTATATATATACTTTTGTTAGTTTATCACCATAAACGTCAACGTCACATCCCATGTTTTTGTTAGCCTCTCGCCCGTGAACTTCGGAGCTGCGCCGCGGTTATAGCGATCAGGGGGCGACGATCGATACCACCGGGGTAAGCTGCCGCCGCCGTTCCGAACATCTGCTCGACTACTTCGGGGCTTTCCCTTCGGAGCACCGGATGTCGCCTGACCTTTGGGTTTTACGTCCACCTAAACGACATTCGGACTTATTTCGTGGGGCTCGGGGCGGACTCGACTCCCAAGACGAGTAACACGAATTTATTGATTATGTAAAAATTTTCACTCTACTTCCGTAAGCCCGGCTCACAATTCTTACGTCTTCTTTTATTTCCCTTGGTTCTCCGTCCAACTGGGCTGCTGCTGGCTTCCTGCGCCGCAAACGTCATATCGATTCTTAAAAAATGGGTATTATTGCAGACCCCACTTGTTCTATAAACTTCTCACTTTTGGTTTTCACAATGCCAAGTTCATTGTCCTGAATATTGATTGCCATTCTAAAGAGGCCCTTTACGCATATTCACCAGTAAATTAATTTCACATTGACACCTTATCGGAAAGCCGTGGAGTCTAGTCTAGTCCCGCGTTATGCGTCCCTTATTACTCGAATTATTTGACCCACCAATGTAAGTAAAAAAAAATATTTCAATACCGCGTGAAAGCGAAAGGAGAGCATTACTGGTCGATAAAACAGAGCGCACGCAATTTCATGCCCTATGGTCGACTGACTCAGTAAGGATACAAAATCCGAGGATAAATAAATTACGGCCGTCCGCATTTAATCGAGTGCCAATTTTAAACTAAGGCAACCCTCCTACTACGATATTAACGGTGCCAACGGTATCGATTAAAACGTTTAGCATTGCGCGTAGTAAGCGCGATATGTCAATGGTCCACGTTCCGATCTTCCGCGTTACAAAAAGTACGAAACATAAGCACGAGGAATAAATTAGTCACACTGTTGTAAAATCTTCTCGAAGGGGTTAAACAAAAAAAAAAAAAATAAATAAAAAAGAAGAAGAAGCACGAACGTAACGCAGTTGTAGGTTAGCACTTGTGTAAACGTCGAGGAAGGTCCGACTAAGGGTTGGTCGAGGGTTTTCCGAGCCAGGCGACGAAAGTTACCAGGCAGATGCGCCCGGGTAGGATCTCCCAGGGGCAGCGCAGGCGGCCAGGAGACGACGTGGACGGGCGGCAGCCGTCAATCAATAATCGACTGGTGAAATCAATGGCAGGGCACAAGGACCGGAGCAGGAGACGCCGGCCCCCCCACCAGCCCCCCGGCGGTGGCAGGATCGCGTCGGGCAGGAGCGTCGGCCGTCGGGCGACGAGGGAAGCCGGGCCCACGGGGCCAGGAGCCGGGCAGGGGCAGGGCTCCGGGCGAGCCTCGTCGGTCCCCCGGCTCGGCCTCACCCAGTCCCGCTTATTACCGAAAAGCGCGTGGCCTGCTCGGGACTTTATCGCGCTCGCGGCCACATGTCGGCCTCCGCCACGTTAACTCGCCGGATGGGCTCGAGAGTGCGCGTGCGCGACCGCCCGGGGGCACGCGGCGTCGGCTAGGGGGGAGGACGCGGCCGAGGGCTTCCGGCCCGCTGGGGGGCTGCGTCCTCCTGGGCCCGCATCCTCGCGCGGGGGGGGGGGGACGCCCTCGCCGAGCACAGTCGGCAGCGGGACTGCCTCCGATGCGTCCTGGGTCCGATGCGCGGGCTCTCTCTCCGCCCCTCCCCCTCCCTCCCGTTTCCACCCTTCGTCGGCCTTCACTGCCTGGCGCTCGCCTCGCCTCGCCCTGCCCCCCGCCCCGTGACAGAAGGCGAGCGTCATCAGGGGGCTCGGGGTACTCGACACCCCGTTTGCGCGCTCCTTTCGTTCTTCTTTTCTTCCTTCCGTCCTACCTTGCCCTCCATCGACCCCCGGGCACGATCCATCCGGAGGGACTCGGGCAGGTCGTCACCCCAAAGGCGCCTCCTGTCTTTCCTCGGTCGCCCTGGGGGAGTCGGTAATGTCGTTACCTCGCCCGACCGCGCGTATTACCTTGCGGGGTTAGGCGGCTTACGCACGGACCCCCGCCGCCCCGGCGCCCGGCCAAGGACGCAGGACCGGTGGTCTACTCTTCCCGCGGCCGGCCGAGGAGTCGAGCGCCCCTCGCGCCCAACTGCGCTCGCTCCTTAGCGTCGAGGCGCTCGGTCCCGGTAATTAACGCCCGGCGGGCCAATTATACCCGCGCTCCCCGAGATTTCTTCGGGCTCGTCCTTGATCGGCCGGCCCCTCATCGACAACCGGCAATCACAATATCCCGGGATCGAATCATCCCGGGATAATTCATTGTATTTATCGCGGCAACTTCATACGACCGATTGTTTTAAGGGATAAGCATTATTCTGTCCACCTTACCTCTCCTGCCCTAAGCTCGCTCCTTGATTTACCGAGTCCTTTACATTAAATACCTTACTTAGCATTAAAAGTACGCATTAACATCCCGTGTATTATCCTTTATCTGCCTGCAAACGCCTCGCTGCGGAAATTCGATCGTTAATCAATTACAAGTCCTGTCGAATTATGGGCATTATCAGCTCTACGATCGTGTGCAACATCGAAACATTAATTTTTTCTATATATATATTTATATATATCTTTCGTTGTATTTTATTTATTATTTATCCAACTCCCTCGTTAATGCTTATTTTATTCAATTTTTCAAAAATTATAAACATTTACTAGTAATTAATGCATATCTATTGTTCATCTACCGTTAACAAAAAATTTTCTTTCGATGACTTTTAATTTTTTACGACGTAATTTTACTGCCGTTAGGAATAAAATATACTTACAAGAGAATTAAATTTGCCGAATAAATTAACAATTACTGCGTGACTATAATTCACGAGATTCTTAATTATTAACGACCCATATTTCGTAAAGAGTTTCTTCCGGATTCTTATTACAATATATATGAACTAGTGCAATATCTTATTGTTTTATTACGTTACAATACCATCAAATAATTATCGATTTTATAAAACCATAAAGTAATTCCACATTCCAAATGTTCGCTAATGAAAGTGGCTCAGCCAGCTCTACGTGTAACACAAGTTTGAAAAGAAAAAAATGAGAAAATGAACAAAATAAAAAATTTCAATTCTTTTTTTGTCTAATAATTTTTACCCGTCAGAGTTATTCAGATTTTAAAAAAAATTAAAAATCAAACTTTTAAAATTTGTTCAAAGAGTTAAAAAGCTTATTCGGATGAAAATGAAAATCAGATATAAAACTCAATCGTGGAATAATTTTCATTGTGCTACACGATGTTTCACATTTATATAATTACCGTATATCTTAGTCACTTGCGCCATCTCTTAATTTATGGTATATCGTAATATTGCTTCTTAATATTGTATAACTATTAATAGAGATGCAAGAATATTATGCCTATGATAACATTTCAAATATTAAAAATTACGTATTGAAGTAAATATACTTACACCTGTATAAGATAAAAAGACATAATTTATTTATAACTGAAATCGTACTTAGGTATTTATACGATTTGTTTACTAATATTTCGTGCAATTAGTAAATGCATTTCAAGTGGTATATATTTTAACAAACCTTATAATAATCAATTATGCGCTTGCAATACATTGTAAATCCAATTAAGTCTCGTTTGTATAAAATGCGTTTGATCATATGATAGAAAAAAATAGAATCAATCGTGCATTTAAATAATGAATAAAAAATACAATGGAATAACAGAGGCAAATACAGTATATTCTATGCTAATAATTTCGAAGAAATATATATTTCAAAATATAAACGTACAAATGCACTCCAAGCTGAAAATGCAAAAGCATGCAAGATAATTTTAATAATTTGCATACCCCATTAGACAATCCTTATTAAACTCTTAGAAGAGCGGATTCATTTCAACAAGAGGGTGTGGGAGGATAATGTTGAAATATTCTGAAAAAAACATCATTGCACATTGTTTATTATCGGAGAGAACACATGTTGTTGAGGAAAAATTGCCTTTGCACAAGTAGGTTGAAAAATATTGCTCGCTAGCTGACATTATACATATGTAATAAGTGTAAATGCAATAAGTATCGGTTTCCATGTATAAAGTAGAACAAGCGTAAGATATTATTTAACGACGACGGAGCATTAATCTTAACCCCGGTGTTGGGGATAAATTTGCCCAACGCGCATTAAATATTTATCAGTATGTGTATGGATTACCCGGGATTAAACGGTCCTCGACATTAGATTGGACAAACTCGCGAGGATGAGAGAATAAGGCATGGCTGATCATTCGAGAAAATCAATATTCCAGCTGCGAGAAAGCTTGGCCTCGAGAGTAAAGAATTGCATAGTTCGCAGGAGCGGTCGGCTGTAGAATGCACCAGGACTCGAGTAAGAAGCGTCGCGGTCCGGTGGCTCGGCTCGCTTTCAGAGAAGTGTCAAGGATCGGGGCGATCGGGGGGGGAGGTAAAGAGGACCGGGGGCGACGAAGGACCAGGAGGAGGACCACAGCCGGGGCAAGAAAGAGGGGAGAAAGGGGCGGGGGCGAGCCCGAAGAAAAAGCGCGGATTCGAGCGTGGCGCGCGACGCTCGGCTGGCCGACCTCGAGATTTCAGGTCGAGCGGGCCCGAGCGAGGCCCTTCCGGTAGCGGGTCAGGAGCCCCCCCTGATTTGCGCCCCGAGGTCGCGCGGGCTCTTCGGTATAGCCATGGGGGGGTGGAGCCCAGGGTCGGGCCTCGGTCGACGGCGATCGGTCTCCCGTTACGCCGCGGCCCCGAAGAGTCCGGGGACTCGCGGGGGCCTGTCGGCGATCGGAGGGAGTCGCTCGCGCCTCTTCCTTCCGGGGGAGAAGCCCTCGGGACCGGGGAGTTGGCCGAAGTCCCGGAGGTGGCCTTTTGCCCACCTCCCGCGCTTCTCCCTCGCGGCCCTTGCAGGTAGCGACATCTCAGCTCGAGAGCGAGCCAAGGACCGCGCGAGCGGCCGTTTCATCGCTTACGAGATACGCTGCTGCTGCTGGATGCTGCCGGATGCTCGTCTCGCGTCTCTCGAGGAGCCGGCCCCGGCCGCGAGCATCGGAATTACGATAAGATAATCAAACTTTCCGAAGTTGACAGGGGACCCCCACCCCCATCCCCACCCACGTTTCGCCGCCGTATTAGTCTGGAAAGTTGGCTCAAAGGCAAAAAGTTTGGACGGCTTAAACGCGATCGTATTTTATACGTGAGCTAGGCTCCACGTGGCCCCGTGCACTAGGCTCCGAGGGGGAAAATTGCGCGGCTCGGGTTTTACCTTTTTGAATAATTATAACCGCCGGAGGTTGGCCTCGGCTCGGGGCAGGTTTCTTAATTACCGACACTACAAAGACGAGCAATTAGAAGCGGCTCGGGGCCAGCGGAAGCCCAGCCTTTGCTGCCCGCGCCACAATTCCCTCCATCTTCCACGGCTTCCTGATCATCCGAATAATTATAGCTCGATACTCATTGCCAGGCCCGTTGGGATTCTTTTATTTATTTTTTTTTCCATTTATCGCATTCCGTCGCTCGGCGTTCAGCAATCGAGGCTGCTCATTCGATAAATTCGGATCGATCCAAACCAAGTACCTTTAACTTCTAGCGCGGGCTTCGCTCCTCCATCACCGCGTGCGGATTGACTTCAATAATTTCACTTAAATATAATCATTTAGCGGTACAGCCGTGCACGTTCAAAATTTACGCACCTGACAATGATTATTTACAATTTTCCATACATATATATATATATATTTTTTTTCCCCCGAAGTATCCCATCCACTCGAGGCATTCGATTATAACTGCTTGTAAAGTTGGCTTAATCTAATATCCCGATCGATTGACGTCAGGAAGAAATAAGGAAGATCCAAGCAATGGCACACCGAACTGTTAAAAAAACATCGTTTAACTTAAATTAAAAGTTATCGCGGTGTATTCGTCGAGGATAATATACTGTCGATCAGTATCGCGAGTAGTTAAAAAAAAATTCCAAACGCTCGCTGAATTAAAGAGCAAATAATCAACTAACTTGTATGACAAAAATGACTCGGAGCTTGATTTGACGTTAAAGCTGCGGGTAAGCTTTAGTTAACTTTAGAAGGCTATGGTTGGGAACAATTACATTGGCATAATTGGCTTGCGGCAAAACGAAGCAAAGCAGAGTAAACAAGAGTTGAATAGCGATTGAACTTTATAGGGAAAAGGATTTAATGATCGGGTAATATTGCGTGTACTTAGGATGCCGTGAGAACGAGGCGAGGGATCGCTACGCAGTTAAACCCTGTGGATTGTTTGTCGATTTGACGATACGCTCCAAAGGTGCCTAAGACGTAAGGGAGGCGTCCCCCCCCCTTAAGAATTCCCCGGTAAAAATTCAAATGCCCCTGTCGGCATAGAATCCGGATGGCCGATATAACAGGATAAAAATGAAACAGGTGAAATATGCCCTTAGGTGGGTTAAGCGATAAAGGGAAGAGGCGAATTATGAAAAGCCCCCGACACTCGGGAGGGCCTCGCACCCTCGAGCCGCCGCCGCCGCCGCCGCCGCCGAATAAACGTAAAGTACATTATCAGCGAAGGAGAAGTTACGCCGGCGGCTCCTTTCCTTTTCTGCGAGGGATCATCTTTATCGAATTCGCAACCTTATCCCAGCGCGTGTAACCCGAGCGACTTTTGATGCGCTTAGCATATAAAGTCGCGGGATTACGCGCACGGCATCCGGTGTATATCAAATTTTCCGCTGTCGCGCCGGCAGCCTCGTCGTACTTTGGGTGTCCTTTGCAGCGGCACCACCGCCGCCACCACCGCCGCCACCACCGCCGCCACACATGGCGATTCGCACGGACGGCCGGGGGTGGGCGGGTGGCAGCAGTGGCGGCTCGTGATTCGCGCGCGCCCGTGTGTGTGTGCGTTTGTGCGCGTCGTAGCACGGCGGGGCGGGGCGGGGGTGGACACGTAGGCGGTCGGGAGGGGCAGTGGAGGAGATTTGGCGAGCGACGAGCGCTCGAAATGGTTCGACGCCGCACCGCTGCTCTTCTGCTTCCCGCCCCCACCGCCACCCCCTCCTCACTCGCTCTCTCTCTCCCCCGTTTTATCTGCTACACGCACTGAACCAGTTTTATTATCTCGTGGTCCTACGCTGTTTCGACTATCGCCTCTCCTTCTCTCTCTCTCTCTCTCTCTCACTCTCTCTCTCTCTCCCTGCCCCGAGCCTCGCTTTGCGTCTTGCCTTCCACCGCGATTCGCACATTCGTTAGAATCCCGTTCCCCTGCTCCTAGGCTTGACGGCAGATTTCAGGGGGGAGGGGGCAGGCGGGGGGAGCCCATATGCAGCAATAGGTGAGTCTGTTCGCGATCGGCGACGAACGCGGAAGGAGTCCGTTCAAGAATAGCATCCAAGCGCCGAGACTGCAAGTTTCAGATCGGGAAACATGAAAGGCTTAATATTACTTTGTGCGAACCTTCAAATTAATCTTCTCCGTTGTTATTTTTCATTCTTCTTGTCAGAGGCTCTGTCAGATCTTTAGGTATGTAGTAATAGTTTGGGAATACAATGCACTGATCGTACTAAGTATTTCGAATGTCGCTGGCTCGAACTTTCTTTTACGAATTCGACAAATTCCCGACGCCGCTATCATCGATATTTCTAAAAAAAAAAGTTTCACGCGTACTTCACAAAGACATTTTCACCTTAAATAGAAAACACTTTGATTTCTGTGTTTTTTTGAATTTTCAACCTCGCGAGATCTTCATTTATACATAAGTCTTTATCGGCTACGTGTACTATAATTAATTTTCGTCGCCGTGTTGAATTTTGATTTCGTTAGAACTATACTGATATTAAAGCTTAGGTAATGATATATTTTATATATATCATAAATTAATTAAATTAATTATATATTTTAGTTATATGGAAGACTCTTGAACTATTCACATTGGACCGTTGCTTTTATCATTTATTTATAATACTTAATACATTATAAATATAATCTCAATAAAAGCTAAAAAATGTATTGTTAGAAGCACATCAGCAGCAAAATTATGAGGAATTTGTAAAATTAAATTAGATTTCATATCTGTTATTATTTTTTTTTTTTTTTTTAACATTTTCAACGTGACAATTTAATATTATAAATTTGGCGTCAGTTTTACTAGTAATTCAATAATTAATTTCAGACTTTTTGTTTGAGAGAATTAAAACTTTTAATTATACATTCCAGAAGTAAAGAATATTAACGTCCGTTGATTGAATTTTTTATTTGAATTGGTGATTTACTTCAATTTACTGGAAATATTATGAATCGCTTGTTAATATTTTTTACTCTATTATAGCTTTTTTAAAAGTTTTGTTCGGATTGCTTATTAGCAAATTAAAAAAAAAAGAAGCTATGACATAAATTTATTTAATACTGTATGTAAATTCCTAAGAAAAATTCTCGCGCACACTCTTGTTCTTTAAAATTATATTAATATTTCTTAAATATTTCAATGATGTAAATAGTATTTCTTCGCGTGGATTTACTTTATGGTGGCCAAAATTAGCAGTATGCATAAAAAAGTAATAAGCATACGCGTCGGCATATTCAAATATAATGGAACATTCACCATAGGCTTACACTTCAAAAACTTTTATTATTTTACTCGCATCATAAAATTTGGAAGTATAAAATAACCAACTCGAACATAAATTTGAGTAAATAAACTAAATTTATAAAAAAAAAAAAAAAAAACGAAAAAATAATGCCTCTTTTTCATAATAAGGAAATAAGGCGATAAGAACTTACGGCAAAGGAACTTATTATATTATTTATATTTATGATAAATATTCGATGCTCTTCGGAGGGAAAACTTTTAGCTTAGGATAGTTTAATGTAGTTGAATCTCGGAACTCGGAAGTACAAAATTTTGAATGCAAAGCCAACGCCAAGGTGAAGAAGGTTCGAAATAAACGAATGAGCTCGGTTTAGCACACGGACTTGTTAACATCTATTTGCACGCGCCGCGATCTGTTATAACGATGAATAACGAGCGCACAGCGAGTTTGTTGTTCGTTAATTAAGATGGAGGCCCGGATTTTAATAAAACGAGAGCTCTGGCGAAGGCCTTCCCCGGGCCTGCGGAGGAGCCTTTTTTTGCTCAGGGTCGCTGGCCGCACGGGCGCATCGCTTCAGCAGCAACAAAAAAAAGGAGAGGAAGAAAGGAGGGAGGGAGTCCCTCGCCGGGGCAGAGCATCGGCGACAAAGCGTCGCCGAATGACGACGAGCGCGTTAGGGAGTAGGGTGAGGGGGGGGGGGAGAAAAAAAGGGCCAGCGGCTCCGAGCCCTCCTTCCGCCGGAGTCGTAGAGGAGCCCTAGGCCAGGAGTGTCCCCGCGGAGCATCGAAACTTCCCAATGCGGTCCGAGCCCTTTTCCGCATCGACTAGATCGGCGGCCTATCGCCGAAGCGACTCCTCCCCATTCCAATGGCAGAGCCCTCCGAGCAATCGTCGGAATTTATCAATGGCCAGGGGGGTGGGGGCTGGCAAAGAGTGGCGCAGGTGTCGAGTGCGCCTTTCGATCACTTAGAGCTCGCTGCGAGGTAAAATCGACTCGGCGGCGGCGGCGGGGGCTTGGGAGCGGCGAGCCGAGGACTCGGGAGGGAGACTCGGGGCACGGAGAGCCGGTGAAAAATTGTACCAAATATTTGCCTCAGCGCCGCGTCTGCGAGGGGTGACAAAGAGCTGACGCCGGCATAGCGCCAACGTCAAGTGCGAGGCTCGCCAAGGAGCGAGAGACGCGCCTCGGATCTTCGACGTAGTCCCTCGCGGGCGGAGCTCACCCTAAAGGGGGAATTGCTTTTTATGCGCTCGGAAACAAGGATATTCGAAGTGGAAATTTACTTTTTATCTCGTTTGGAGGCCCGGCTGGAAAATTCTCCAACCCCCCCCCACCCCACCCAGGACTACTCCGGCAATATGAGACCGCGCATTTGTAGCCTTGATTTCACCTCTCGCTTTTACTCTGCTCCTGACAAGCGAATCGCTTTTTAATACCGGGCGATCTTTTCCTCCGGCTCCCTATGCCCGGCCTGCTCCTACCATTGTAAATTATTCCCCATAATTGTCTTAATGTCCTACTTGTCCATCGGTTCCTTCTCCCCCACCCCCCACCCCATGCACCGCCACCAATTTAGCCCCACGCAGATAAGCCCATGCCTCATTGTTAAAGCGCTTCATTTTACGTCTATCCTTGAACGTCTTTACGCGTGCGTAACGCCGCTCTCGTGGCATTAAACGTAGACTTGAGAAAAGAAAGAACGAGAGTCGTTGAGCGACCCCCGACTTCCTCTACCAAAAATACGATTCACAGGCCGTTTAAGAATAATCACAACCCACGCGTTACTACTCTCGACTCTACACCAATCCGAAATCTGGCTCGCGTCTTTATTTGCTGAATCAAAGTAGGGCTTAGTAAAATTCAGCTCCCTCGCTATCTTGCGTTTCTCATTCGATTCTTCCAGCTGTGAAAAAGCAGGGCCCGATTGGCCAAAACATTAAATTGCCATTCGATTTCTTGCACTTCCGTAGCTCCCGTCCTCGCGAGTGCACAGTCGTCGAAAAAATAAATCTCCAGTTGTAAGGAGGCTTTTTATTTTCTTGTCGTTCATTAGCTTATCGACCTGGCCCTTACAAATTAAGATTGATCGAGGAGCATTTTTCATCCCATTGTGTTTCTCTCTCTCTCCCAGTGTGAAGCCATCTAAGCTGCACAGTGCAAGTAAAAAAAGCCCACGGATTCGAGTCGATCCGCAGAGTATTTTCGTACACGGCTACTGTTGTACCAGGGGTTGGCAAATGAGCAGACGATGTGTTTACGAAATAGTAACTCAAAAGAGACTGCAGCGCTAAGTGTATATATCAAGGGGAACAGTAATAACAAAGTCGTTAGAAGTAAAAAGAATTTCGCATTATGAATAATACAAAATGTTTATATGCAATTTCGTACTTGCTTTTTTTTTTTTTTTTTTTAACGCCGCTACTCATCCTTGCCTGGTGAATTTTTAATCGGATCGTCGTACACTTTGCAATGCATCGAGTGTGGCATTTGTATAAATTAGTTTTGACAAACAAGGCCTCTTATTGTTGAATTTTTTTCCCCAAGCACCGCATTACCAATCAAGCAATAAAGTAATCGACTTGGATGCTTTTGCATCAAGTGTAAGCTAATTGTGCAATTGTTTATTATTACGTAAAATTTATGGCTAAAGCAGAGATTTATTGGTAAAAATATTGATCGTATTTTCATCAGAATTGAGGTAATAAAAACTGCTGTTCATTGTCTACGACTTATTGGATGCCATAATAATGATAATAATAATTTACTTTACTTTATAAAACTAATATAAAATTGATTATAAAGCATATTATTTATAGAAGTCTGCTATTATGTTTCGTACAAAACAATTTCCTGTGCAGGAACTCGGACAAGGATGATGTGAATTACTAATAAAGTTTACTCGGAATTTCTGCAACTTTTTTCGATTAACGTTAAATTTTATCGTATAAAAAGTAAAAAAAAAAAAAATCTCATTGTTCTTCAGAGAAATGGCTAGATTTTTCATACGCGATGTAAAAAAAAAAAAAAAAAAAACAAAAAACAAAAAGTTCGCATTCCATAGCATTCCAGTTCGCTGTGTTGTCGCATGAAAAATTTGCAGGGTGTACATTTTTTCAATTAACCACCACTACCACCACCACCGCCGCCGCCGCCGCCACTGCCTGTATCACAAACGAAGGCCGAAAAACAATAATTGGACGAGTCGTCGACTGGCTAAGGTCGTCAGTTTAAGAGATATTACAAGGGGTGGAAGTAACTGCCACTCGATATATTCGTCTTGCATCCTCGTTGTCGCCTCGGCTGTGGCGCAATGCATCACTCCGGTGCCGAGGACAGCGAGAGCTAGACGATTCAGCGGGAGATAAGGATAATTATGAAGTGAGACCGTTGACTAGATGGAGACGATCGGAAGCTTCTATGATATCTAGGCGGCCCAAGAGATCGGATCCTTAGATAAGGCGCCGGCTCGGCTTTGTTATTCAGATAAGACTCGAGTCGCTCTTTGCATTGGTCCAGGACTTTTTGGCTTCAACTGCTCTTCAACCTGGCCTGGACTATCTAAAAATCCTCCCCCTCCGCTCTTTCCCCGACAAATTATTGTACTAATTTGAGCACCGTGTACTCGATTGTTTACCTACCTTGTTGTTACATCTTATAAGGAATCCTACTATTTCGTAAGCACGCGTTAAGGAATCTTCATTTGTACTGCTTGTAAAAAATACTACATTTTTTCACTTTCTAAAAAAGATCTTTTATCCTGACGCGTTGAAAACTAATGTTTCATTATTCTTGCATTGTTTTGCGCTTACAAGGAGAATTTAATATGGAAATCAAAGAAGAAGAAAAAATTCTGTACCGCTAAACTTATTTAAGTATTAATTGTTATAAGTTTTTAACTTCGTAACCGTTCAAGGTATAGAAAATTTATTTTTACAATTTTGCACATTGAAAATCGATGAATGCTTTTGAAAATTCTGTACAAAGGTATTAAGATTTTAAGCATTGGGCCAATGTTTTCATATAAACACATGCCGAGATAATACGTTGATACGGTAAGGTGATTTATGTAGAGACGCGCAACACGTTTAAATTATGTTAATGGGGAAGTTCGTTTACCTTAATGTGCAGCTGTTTCACAAAACCATATCAAGTATGATTTAAAGTCAAAGAGCCGAGCTTAGGAAATTGCCAACTGCAAAACTATAAAATACTCTAAAGTTTGCGTGAATTTCGTCGAAGGGGTAAGCGAGAGTAAAGGCGCCAGAGAAGAAAAGAAAAGAAGAGAAGAAAAAAGTATCCACCATGCGATTATAAGACCATCAATTTGCTAATCCCGACACCGGAGTCAATTACACCGAAGAGATATTCCTCAATAAGAGAACATTTACTTAAGCAAACACCGGGGTTGGAAAAGTTGGGCGTTTCGGTGGCGAGGCGCGTCAAATTACGGGAAATAAACTTTCAGCGGAGGATAATGTCGGTGGAGGACCCTCGTGGCACCTCGAGTCAGGTACCCGGGGTACGCGTGGGCCAAGTGCCTAACGTTGCGTAACTCCTGGGGATTCGTCAATGTCACGGCCCATTAGCGAGGGTGCGAGACGAGCCTTTGCCTCCGCGCTAATTCTGACGTATACGGGATTCGCGCGGCTGTCTCGTCTTGCTTTTAATTTCGATTAGAAGCCCCGCGCAGGGAGCCCCGACCCCCGCCGCCACCACCACCACTTTCGCGCGTCTCCGGGCCGAGAAAGATTTTCGATCGCCACCGCAGCCGCGTGCGAGCGCGTCAGACCGGGCTCACGAATATTAACGAGGATGAGCCTTAAGTGGCAAGTTTGCCGAGGAGGGCTCGCGGATAGGGAAATTCCGCGTGCCAAAGGAGCGGTTGCTCCTCGACCAGCCCATGGGCGCCTCGAATGCGCCCTGCTATTCGTGATTCTAAGCAGAGGCCGAAACGCGAACTGTACTCAACTGCTGTCCCAGGTCGAAGATTAAGCGAATGCCGCTGAAGCCCCCTAAGAGAATTTCCCCAAATTTGGCTTTTCTCTTGATACGTTTTTTTCTTCTTTCTTTTTTTCTTTTAGCCGAGCCTGGCTCGCCGTCAGCGCCATTCGTTTATGGGAAGAATTTCGCTCTCCGGTTTCCAGTAGTACCGGCATTTCAAATTAAGTGCCTATGTTTGCATAAATATAAATGACTTTTCTTACTACGCCTAATATTATATCGCTAACAGGAATACGCGTTTAATCGATTCTTTTCGCAATGCGAATCATCGCTTTGATTTGCAAACGACATTTATTAACTGTCTTACAATATATATATCTATATATATTCGTAAGATAATGAGATCGCAATTTTATAATATAAAGGAATATGCCTGGTGTTATTTCTAGTATACTATCTAGTAAACTAACATCTTTAGATGAACCTAAATTGAAATTTGATATAAAAGCATGTATTTGGCGTATACAATTGATGCAATTACTTGATTACACATCGACTCTTTATACAAAAAAAAAATATTTTTTTTTTTGTATAAAAAACTTTTTGTATAAACTATATTTATTTTGTATAAACTATATAAACTATATTGTATACACTATATTTAATAATCTGGAATTTTCGAATTGATAGAATCAAATTAAAAATGTCTGAATTATTTAATGAAAAATCCATTATAGAGTCACATTCAATTAAAGTGTTACTAAAAACTAAAAGAATTTATAAAAAAAAGTTTCGTTCACAATTATGCAATTTTTAACTAAGCTTTTATACTTTTTAATCAAATAACAACTTAATACCTTAATAATGTAATATTTTATAAAAATTTTAATTTATTTTGAAAAACTTTTAAATTTCATATATACATTCGAACAATTTTATTATACTCTATTGGTCTAAGATATATGCCCTACAAGTAGGTTATATATATTGTAATAATGTTGATAAATATTTATTATTCTGTAAATAAAAGTGGCCGAATATTTATGTACATTCGAGCAGCGTAATATTTTACGTTAACACTCATACGTCGAAGAAAATGATAAAATTCTTCATAGGATATTCAAGATAGTGATTGAGCTCTGGCATTTGTTATAGAGACTGAATACCTTGACTTCAATTCATACTTCGGTCCTTATTTACAAAGTACATAAATTTATAAATCGACTTAGTCGAAGTAGTTTAATCCACACTTTACTTCAATATTTATTCGATAAGAAAAATTAGACTTAACTACGTAAGATTAAAAAAATTGAAAGTAAAAAGAAACTAAAATAATAAAGACCTTCTTTAAAAAAAATATATATATATATATGTATATATGTATAAAATTAGTAAAAATTCTATAATAATTCAATTTAAATAATTATTATGGAAATGTTATCAATAATATTTAAATATAATCATATATTCATAATCCACATGAATATTCTTAAATACTTGGATTTTACGAAAGTTGCTTATGAATTTTAATTAAAAAAAACATCGACATAGATATAGAAGATGTAGCCATTAATTTGTTAAGGAAGATGTAGAAGAAGTGAAACGAGCACCAAAGAAAATAATGAGAGATGAAATTGAGTATAAAATAAAGAAGATAATAAAAAGCAAACAGCACAGAGAGAATGAACTTAAAGAAGCACGCCAATGTGGAAAAACTAGGATACGAATACAAAAGATAAAGATAAAGACAAGCAATTAATTCAAGTACAAAAATAATTAACACCGCCAGTAGAACTGCAGTACAAAATTTTGTATTCAATGAATTGTGCAGCACTAATTCAATTATTCAAATTTTAATAAATTTTCTTGACACGCAGAAGAAGCTAAAAAATGAATATGCACGTGTACAAATATAAATATCGCTGTGCTGCAAGGCATTTCTAATAATAAGAAAAAATAATGGCTTGTCTTTAAAATTATTCCCAATAGTAGAATAATTTTTCATTACGAGAAATCCATTCCGAGGTGCAATTTATTAAATCAAATTTATTAATAATAATACTTTTTAAATTAATAAACGCGAAGTTCCTTTCTCGTCTGAGAATAATAGATCGCTATAAACCGATTTTGTAAATCATAGACCAATGGCAATTTGAACTTTTCTTAAATATCTGAAACATACTTCTGAGCTCTCTCTCTTTCTCTTTCTCTCTCTCTCTCTCTCTCTCTCTCTCTCGCTTACACTCTGATAAACTATATGGTTTGCTTATGTAATTTACTATTTGAAGCTTACAATAATGAATTCTTAACAATGATTGTATTCACGAGCTTGAGGGCAGAATACAAATCATCTATTTGTGCCTTGAGCGTTGAGTTATTTAAGTATTCCCTTTGTAAGTATTAGCTCTGACAAAGTATGCGTTGGAGAAATCTTATTAAATAACTATTGCAATTCACTGGTATTAATTGTTTATGTTACATATGGTAAATCTAAAGTGCCGATTGAGTCGAGGGGTATTCAATTGTAAGCATAATCGTAAGCATATTTTGAAAATCGAAAAAACCATTGGCACAACGATAAAAAGAAAACAAAGCATAAGATTGAGATTCACGCGAAGGCTTTTTATAGAAGGAAGCATTAAGAGCTGCAGGTGCTATGAGATTGGCGCGCGTGGTATTGCGAAAACCGCATAATTAGGGAGGCAGAATTACGGCAACGGAACGATAACGCGGATAAATAATATCGGTCACGGTGGGACGAAACGCTGACGCGGACACACAATGGGAAATAATGGTCGTCGTGTTTACCGAGAATCCGCGGGAGAACAAGCGAGGAGAAAAAGCACTGCCATAAATGCCGAAGCACCGCCGCCCAGGGCGTCGCGAACAAGCCCCGATAAGGAAAAAGGTAATCGCTGGACCAAAGCTCGGCCGAGATTCATCGCGCGTCGCTCTTCGCTCCGACTCTTCTGGGGGGGGGCGCACTCTAAATCGTCATCGTAACTTTCTCGGAAAAAGGGTCGCGCTCCTGCAGCAGCCTCGAGCAGCGGCGACATCGCCGGAACGTCGGAGGGCTTATAAAGAGTTTGATAGAGAGAGAGAGAGAGAGAGAGAGCGAAGAAAGGCAGATGGTAAGGGTAAGAGTGGAACAGGAGTAGGCATTTACGCGCGGTCTTACGTCGAAGAAGGAAGAAGCGCATCGAGAAGACCGAGAGAGCCCAGAGGCATAAGGGCGGCTTCCTTATCTCGTCGAGGACTCGTGTCCTAACTCCGCATCGACCTTTCGCGCCTGCCGACACGTGACTTCCTCGCGCCCGATGCGACACAGACAAACAAGCGAATCTACAAGGGATTACTCTCCCATTAGGAGATACACCGCCGCTCGCTTATCCTCCACTCGCTTATCTCGATCCCGCTCTCTCTCTCTCTCTCTCTCTCTCCTGGCTCTGATCCTCCGTCCCAGGCTCAGCCCCCAGGCCCGCCCCCAGGCCCCCCGTCGCCCCCTATGCGCCTTTGTGCTTCGGCGTAATCGGCTCCCCAGTTTTTTGTCCCCGCCGCTCACGACAAATAGTGAGCTCGAAGCCGCCACGTGCACCGGCGATTCTTCCCGACGGGAGGAGGGCTTGAGGGCCCTCCCGTGTCGTAAATTAGCTCCTCCGGAGTTGGCCTTCCTTCCAGGGAAGGAGCCTCCGCCGATTGCTCGGCCCACTCCGTCGTTGTGCCCCGCCGACCGACGCTGAGAAGCGCGAGCCTCGGCTCCCGGACTCTCTTTTTCCCTTTCGGCTTCGCTTTCGGCAGCCTCGGACCCTCTCGGACCTTCTGCCCTTGCGCCTCCTCCTTCCTCCATTGCGCGCAAGCTCGGCTAACTGTATTCTTCACTTGTTTGCCCCTCGGCTCCTCGTGCTGGATTATGCTTTGCCGCGTCTACCTATGTTTCATAAGACTACGCGACTCCTGCGGCTTGTTTTTTTTTTCTTTTTTCTTTTCTTTTCTTTTTTTTTACGCACTCCTCGACGCCTCGCAAACGTCGATTCTTGGCTTTCCTACGCTGTGAGAGGAAAAAATTGACGCCACTCATTTGAATTCATATTAAGCCACAGCCGACTGTAACTTATTTACACTCGTATTTATTTATTTGTTTTATCTTTACGCGTGCTTGGGCTAATCTCATATGCATGCAAATCCTGTACTCAGAGAAAAAACTTAATATTCTTACAATTTTCCCATATTTACCATAATATTTCCCATATTTCGGCTTATTGAAATGTCTCGGTAGCTTAAGATTAGTGAGATTAGCATGTAAAAATTGTATATTTAATTTTAAAATGTTCGATTTGAAAATAATTCCCTAATTATAAGTAAAAAATATACCTGATCTTAGCATGAATCACAAAGTCAGAAAAAATTATTTAAGTTTATTTTACTGCGATATAATTAAAAATACGTATTTTTCAATTTTTTTTTTTAATTAATCGTATGTATTATAACTACAGGGAACGCAAATTTCTTCTCTAATTTTTGAATGTTAAATATAACATAAAAAATGCTAAGTAAATGTTTCCCACTTTTAAAAATTACATATATATATATAAGTATATATAAGTATATATATATAAATATATAAGTATATATATATATATATTTAAAAATATATATTTTATATGAACAGTATTAAATTAAAAGAAATTTTAACCAACATATTTAAGATTTGGAAATTACAAAATTAAGCGAATACTTTCTCTTCTCTGTAGTTTTCTCACTTTTCTTTGTTGTAGTTTTTATACTTCTAATTGAGCATGAATGTATGAAATCTTTAAATAATAAATAGTCGTCGAGATAATAACGATAATACAGAATGCCTAATCTTTTAAATAAGAAAATTAATAAGATTGAGAAAACAATTACGTTACAGGGCTACAGTATTAACTGCAAATTACTTATTTTCTAAATATTTCTGCTGACAAATCCTATAAGATCACCTACACTCTTGTTAATTTTATTTCTGAACTAAAGAGTAATATTGCTAGAAGAACATTAACTTTAATTGACTTACATTTATTTTAAATTAAATACTGAACTTACTTCCCAAAAAAATGTATTTCAAGAGAAAAAAAATTTTAATATCACATGCCATTATCTAATAATTCATGCTTGATTTATTTTTGACAAATTTTCACTATAAATATAATACTAAATGCCTTTTAAGATATCATTACTTTAAAGAAAAGGAAATATTAATTTTTTTAAGTTTGCCTTGTTTTAATTAACAGTAAATATCACGTTATAAATATTGTCTTCAATTAATAACGTATTTTATTACCGTACAAACAATAGAACCTTTAATATGATTTATGCAATTATTATGCATATTTTGCATAAATCTATAGTTTAAATCAATATTCAGAATAAGTCTAGTATCTCTCCTGTAAATAATGTTTAACGAGTAAGGACAAGAACAAGGTGCATTACATATCTTATGACTGCTCGAATTAGTTGTCCCTGTCTGCCTTACTCGTCTTATTTTATACTCTCATAGATACGAGAGCCTTTAGAAATTAAACCAGACTTCGTGCAATGCTTCTGGACGGATTTTCATTTGTCATTTCTTATGTTTTACTAAATCTTTCTATACATAAGCCTTGCTTCTGCTATCCGTACGAAGCTTATGCCTAAGCACGTATACACAAATACACGCGTTGTATCGTATTAAGGATGAGAGTTTGAAATTACTTGGAAATTTCTTAAAAATCTTCACACTAATTGAAATTATAAAATTAAGCCTTAACGCGAAGAGGATAATAGTAATTAAAATAATCGGGCGGCAAGAGCCGTTAAAATCAAGGATTAAAAATTTTACGCAGAGCTATTGTTGGCGCTTGAAGAATTATTCCTCGCCTAGAGTAAAAATATTTAATGAAAATTGCGACCAGAGTGGAAAAGCAATCGGAGGCAAACTTTCAGCGCCAATTATTATCATATTTATTCTATATAAATACTCGACTGCCATTAGACGTCGCTTTGAAGCGGTGCTTCCGCGAGCGCGAGCTTATCTCGCGAATTTATCGAACAAGCAAGAAGGAGCTGTAAGCAATAGGTCGGGCAGGAAGAACGGAGCAATGCGGTGTTGTACCCCGGGCTCGAGCTCGGATAAAAAGCAAAGCTCGTGGGAAGGGTTCCTCCGCGTAAGCGGCAATCGTCGCACGAAATCCGGCCTTAAAAGATTAAAGATCGAGGGGAGGGGCGAGCGCGGCGACCCTGATTCCCGACCGCGTGAATTCGGAGCCCGCGTTGACTCGGAGAGCCGAGTTCGCGCCCGGGGAGGGAGAGAGAGAGAGAGAGACCCCGAGCGCAATAAACCGCGCTATTTATCTATTCCTCTGCTCTTCTTATGGAGCAGGAGGAGGGGCATCGGCGCCGGGCTAACCAGATTAAGACACTCGGCGCCCCCCCGCCCCCAATCCCTCCCTGCACTCGCATCACCCCCTTTATTACGCGCAACCGGGAGACGCGTGAACGCACTAACCGGAAGTTAACGCGATCGGGGCACGGAAACGAGGCTCGACTAGGCGGCTTTGGGGGGGGGGCGCGGAGGAGCAGGAGCAGGAGCAGGAGGTAGAGGAGTATGAGGAGGGGGAGGGTGAGAGGACCACCTCGTGGACGCGGCAGCTGCACGAGCTCGTGTGGAAAAGCTTCCGTTTCGCACCTTCTTCGTGTTCCCGGGCGATTCGTTCTTGGGCGCATTCGCGTGCCTCGCGACAGTTTGGCCGCTTTGTGGCTATAACTTTATCGCCGATATGATAAATGACCCGCGCCAACGCTTTGGCCTTAAAATACTTACCTTTTAATCATTGCATACCGGTGCTTCGTACAATTTGGCCTTCCGTTGTTTATTGTGGATTATAAGTCGGAAAACGTTCGTCATTACACCGGATCCCCTTTCACGATATAATGAATAAAATCACAATTGATATCGGACTGTATAAATTATATTATTACTACACGTATTATAAACGAATAAAATAGCTTATTCTTTGTTTTCTAATTTTACAATTTTATCTGTCTATCTATCTCCCTCTCTATCTCCCTCTCTCTCTCTCTATATATATATATATATATATATATACATACATATACATATCTATACATATATACATATATACATATAACTTTTACTTGAATTCTTATTTATGTCTACAAAAATTTAAAAAAAATCCAATTTCACAGGTAATAAAGCTTTATTAATTATAATTTTTTAATCATTTAATTGTAAGTATACTCGTATTACTTTGATAGGGTCGCATTCATAAAGCACTGATTTTCAAATAAAACTCCTTCAATAATTGTTAAATTTTTTCAAATAAAGATATATCTTCGATGTATTTACTTAAAAACCCTGTTCAATAGTTCAGCAGTTAAATATGTTTTGACTATTTATTTAAAAATATAATTTTTTATTCTTACAACATCATCCTTTGACGACAAGAAAAATTAATTTTTATATTAAAAGCTCTATGCTATGCTTTTTAATAAATGATATATATATATATATATATTCAACAACTAGAGCCAGCATTACAATGACGGTTTTCGGAAATGGCGCTTCTAAATATAATAGGATTTTAGAGTCATAGATTATTATACTTATTAATTTATAATGTGCGTCCAGTAGATTGATTTAGGTTTTACACTTGAATTGTATAAAAATCAATTATAAAAAATTATATATTTTATTTATAAAATTTATGTGTAGAAAAGATGAAATTATAAAGCGAAGAAATTTATATTTTAAATAAAAATTTTTGAAAACATTTTAGTTTATGAAGAAGAAAACTTAGTTAAAAACGTAAGTACAAATTTTTTAAGCATACAATAATTAACTTTTCTTTATTGCAACCCATTAATACAGTAAGGAAATATATGATACAATGAAAATAATATAAAAATGATATAATAAAAACATAACTTGAAGTAAATGAGCTCATTTTTCCACGAAAGATAGTTACTTTAATTCGAAAATAAAATTCATATGATTTTCTTATCACGACTGCATGGAGCAAATATAAAGCAACTTAACCGGGAAGTGTAGTATCTATACGAATATTCAAAGCATAAAACAATAAAATAACAAGTTGGAGTTTTTAAATTTACCGCAAAATTGTAAAAGTTTAATCTAACATTTACTTGTAAAAAAAAACTGAATAATAAAGTTAAAATAGAACGCAACGAAATAAAATCAAATTTATGTTTTATTAAAGGTGCTTTATTCGCTCGTTAAGAAAAATGATATCTTTTTTTCCCCTTGAATTTTACGAAATTAACAAAAAATAAAAATATAGCGTTTTTTTTTTTAAACAATGCGGAGTTGATAGACTTTCGTAAAACAGCAATCAAGCACACAAATAGAGACAGCCGTGCTTTACGCGTATCTCTGGCTCGTGTGTAACACTTTGAAGATACGATTTTTATAAGAAGCTTCGATTATAAAGGAATTAGGAGTCTTAATCGTGCTGACAATACAAAAGCCGGGATTGATAATTTAACATATGATGATTGACCTTGCGACGTGTCCTCAAAGCATATTTAAAATTAAAGCAATAACTAAGCCCCGGCATTACGTATAAATAAACATCATTTTTCTCCAGCCCATCCGGCATTGAATTTTCCGAAGCATGACAAAAATTTCCAGTTATTTCCCGAAATACGATATCTCCCCTTCGCCCTAAGCCATACGTGGTATCCTGAGATCGTTATTCGAGAGATGAATCTGTAAAAGCAAAAGTACGCGGGGCGAAGATAACGCCCCGAATCGCCTATCGATCCAATCGAATAAATGCTCCAGATATAAATACTCGAGGAATTATCATAAGATATTTCAAATTTTTAATTCCTAAGATATTTAGGAGTGCACGCCGAGGGACTGAGCTTCCTTTGCCCCTCTTTGAAGCTCTCTGGTATTATTCTTATTTATTGGTCTGCGTATGCTGTTGTTCCCGTGAAAAAAAAAAAAAAAAAAAACACTCTACACGATCAGCGTTACAATGCGATTGCAAACAATGTCGCCCGGAGTACATGCAAAATAAGAGCAAAATAAAAATACGCAATCTTACGTAATTATCATGTAATACATAACACACCACAATCTCCCTTTCTTTTTAATATCTATGAAATATAAAATTGCTTTACGCGCATAAGCATAAGTGCTTCGGTTCCTCACTCGCGGGGGAGTTTTTTTTTTTTTTTTTTTTGATATGCCAGCGGTCTACAATACTGATAATGAAAGAAAATGTAGGTACGATCCGAGGAATGGAGCTTTTAACATGCACGAGCTTAAAGCAGATCCATATCAATATTATTTCGAAATGCCTAAATTTTTATTCGCACGCGAATAATAATGATATATCTCATTACATAAAGTCCTGATAATCGCTACAGCCGGGGAAACTTTATTATTTATACTTGCTGGATGTAGCGTGCGTTGCGAATAGGATACGGTTTTCGTCTTCGCTATCGAGTGCAAAGGAACAATTTTATAACCGACTCTCGATATAAATTGTGGACATACTGCAGCTTTAGAAACGCGAACTCTTCACTTTTCAAAGGATTCGCGCTGGTTGATTTTATACGTACGCGTTATTTTATTTCTTAACTGAAAGAACTTTAAAGAAAAAGGGTATTCATTGGTGGCGGCAATTTTAATTATTACTTAACTAGAACAGATTCTCTATGAGCATTGCGAATTTAAGGTCTCACGGCTTTGAATGGCCAATAAAATAAAAATCACCATCGCTTCTACTTTAACACGACTATCCGTGCGTTAATTCTAAACGGCAGCGGTATTGAAGATAAGCGCGTAAGAAAAAGAAAAAGAGCATTGTTTCTTAATTTATTCGAGGTATATCGCGAGGGCCATTATGTCGAGCAGGGCCCTCGTGAGATTTTGTTAATCGGATTAATTTCAGACCGCGAGGGATTATCGGGGAGGAGACAAAGAGGACGAGCGGAGCCATACGGCGGAGGCAACGGGGCGCACTCGTGTACGCGGCTCCGATGAAATTTGAGGCACGAGGAAGGCGCAAGAGTATTACGCCTCCGTGGCCAAGAGACGCGACCGAGCGTTTCGCATTCTTTTGCCGGGATCGTTTACTTGCTTTTTACTCTCCTTCTGTTCTCTTACTCGATTCTGCTCCTACTTTCGCATGACGAATGTTGCCTCGCCACCGAGAGGCCGTGACTCAATGAGGTTGTAAATGGTTTTTTAACTGCCCTGAATATCAGATACACGCGGCTCTAAGTGAATATTGTAGCTCTTAAGTGCACTGCGCGGTGTAATTTAGCCACTCTATAAAAAAAAAAATCGGCATAATGCAAAAAATGGGCTGTATTCTTCGATCCCGCGCATTATTCCAACGGCCGTTCGTTCAAATTTATGCTTAGCGATGGTTTTAAAAAGTACCTCTTTAAGAGCGTAATTTTAATTCTTAACTGGGAAGCTCCTCTTCCCTTTCGATCAATAATTAATCACCGAGTCAAGTGCTTAGCCGATCAATTAGCCAATCGCTAATTAGTTTCACTTAAGTCTTCGATAAGAATATAAATGTCACTTTTGAAAGGTTATTCGTACGAGCAATAAGCTGCAAATTATAAATCAAGATCTCCCGTGAGTCAATTCACTTTAATGCGATAATGCATTTGAAACGCAAGTGGCGCCTTTTTACGCGTCAAAACATACACAAATTTTTTTTTTTAATTTTAATTTTTTGTTAATTTTGTTTTCTTCAATATCCGGCACTATATTAAATAACATTACCATTCGTCTTGCCGTATTTTAAACTAATGCTACGCCTCTACTTAAATGATAAGCCCTTTAAATTCTGACATGCTTTTTGTGACCTGTTCCAAGCAAATAAATCCACTTCCACTTTCGTCACGAAAGAAACTAGAGTTTTCAACTTTCGTGCAATAGCACGAGACCGCGGCGACATTCAATTTCACGAAATTATACAAGCCGCTACTATATTCTAACTCGTGGCGTATTTTGCGAAAGGTTATAAAACTTTTCCACTAATTATAAAAAACTATTTTAAGCTGATAAATTACTCAAATAAATAATTAATAGCAATAGCTTAATGATACGGGCACTCGATGTAAATTAGCTTATTAAAAAAGATGCCATTACGCGCCATTACGATGGAATAATTTTATTTTGCGACGACGGCTTTCAAAGGCAGCACAACTCCTTTGGAGCTCTAAAAAAAGCGTATCTTTATAAATTACGACCCAACGAGGCAAAGAGACTCAACAAATGTACAAACAAGCCAAATGTCAAGATATTGCCGTTTAATAAAACTCTTGTTGAAAATCGGCCAAAGTTAATGCAGAGAAGAGTTCGACAAGGACTGAGGAAGAGCGCGAGAGGTAAGGTTACTTTCTGAAAACATCCGTTTATCATGCTTGGCCTAACCGACGGAGCTCCTCCGACGCAATAAACGTCCAACTGGAAGGTTGAGAAAGGCATTGCTCGCGCTGCAGGTTCGAGCTTCGCTGCCGCCGCTGCAGGGGCGAGGCAATCAAAAATTACCTTACGCGCATTAGGCCGCACGAGTACTTTTTGTCTCCTGGAATGCAAACGGGATACGCTTGCATCCCCTTTAATGTCACCGACTAATTAAAATCAGTGAGCGTAATCTTTGATACTCCCCGCAAACCGAAGGGCGCTTCGCTTGCCGACTGGCAGCCATGAGAATGCAAGACTAACTTCCGAGACCCTCTTTTCATAAGCGAAACGACATCAGAGGCTGCTGCTGCTGCTGCTGCTGCACACGTTCGGCTAATTAGAACTTTTTCCCCCATTAAATCCGAGGGAAATTTTTGTGACTATTCGCCGAGGTGTGTATTTATTACGAGCTTGATACATCCTATGAAATTAGTTTCGATGGCTCTGAACGGATACACATCGCTTTAATCTACTAAGCGCGATCTTCCATCTTACTTACTAATTAATGCACGGGACAGCCGCATTTAATGTTTTACCTCTATTTCAATGCTTAGCCCACTTCTTCCTTTAATATCCATCGATGCTCTATAATACTAATGGGGAATTTAATCAAATGATAAAACACGACCCACCGTCGTTATTAAGATTAAATTTTATACAAAATGAATAACGACGATATTTTTAAACCTACTTGCAACTGTTTTTCCATAAGAGGAATTTTCTACGGAAGCACTAGCTCACATTGTAATATATTTATTTTGCTTTCGCTAATGCCCAATTTATTTTCTTCCATTGAATATAGATATTTCTCATGCCCTTAAATGCTCCTCGTCAATTCTTAATAAAAACGCATTTAAAAAATCCAATTTGTTTTGACGCAAGCTTCAACGGCCCTAATTAAAATAGAAATTTTGCGTTTCAAATTTTAAAATTATACTATTCTTTTATGTGTTTTTTGACAAATGCATAAAGTGTGAGCCTTTGGTAAATCTGGCTTATATCTTGAGCTATATATTGCTTATAACCCGGCTTGTATATTGCAACAATATTTATAGAGCAGCGCTGCGCTTACATTTTCCTTTTTTCATTTGCAAAAGGTTTTTTCATCTCATTTTCATCTCAATAACTTAATATTTGCAATGCGAGAATTTCAACGTAATATGTAATGATTTATTAAACTTAACCAAGTATATTAAAAATCCGATCCTTTGTTCGTGTATTTATTTTTTTTTTTTATTTACGTAAAATCAGTATTACTTACATTGTAATAACAATTTCCGTATTTATTGTTTTTGAATCCATTTAGTGATTTTAATGAAAATATATATATATATATTCATTAAACGAAGTTTTTTTAATAAATTGAATAATGTTACTTTCACATTCTACAGCAAGTTCAGTCAAACTTTTCTTAAAATGCTTTCTAAAGTTAAGTTGGTTCATTGAAAAATAAATATAAGAATTTTGTTAATAACAATGACCGTTAGTCCTATGTAATCCAAGTACAAACTCTAAAGCAAAGCAAATCACTCGGTCACAGGAAGAACATTCGTGAAATTGATTACGACTTTGTGTAAAATAGTTTCCATTGGGCAATCATATATAAATATATAAATATATATATATATATATATATGTATGTATGTATGTATGTACGTATGTATGTATAAACTTGGTGGAACGTGGGAGCATTAGAAGCAGTGAACTTATTTCATTTACCTCCCGAGCCGAAGCTTTATATATAGAGGTCGTATATATCTTTGGGTGCTCGAAACAATTTTTCCTCGAGTATCATCTCATTAGACCCGGGGATGATGCGTCGTTAACGAGGGACTGCCCCTGCCCGCGTATTCCTCTTATTATGTGGCCGGAGCCGCCGCGTGCATCCACCGCGGAGCGTAACAATATCTAAAAATACAGGGCAATTCCTAACAGAATAATAATCGATCGAGCGTAATAATAAACTAGCGATCCCTTCCGTGGCCTCAGTACAATTATACATGCCGGCATGGGGCTCCTTGCTCCTTGGCAAAGACGTCCATCGGATCGGTCCCCCCTAGCTCTAATATTACCGAGTAATTCTGACAAAAGTTCACAAATACACACGGACGCGGCGTTGGCTCGCCCCCGCGCACAATCCGGAGCAGACGCGCGACTCCGGATTGAGTTCGGCTTGGGCTCTTTGTCAGGCGTCTACGCGCGTTAGGCCGGCAAATCTTTGGCGAAATTAATTGTGTCGCCGGCCGAGGAGGAGGCGCTCGAGAATCGATTTTACCGCGGCCCGTCATTTATCCTTAAAGCTCCGATGCAGCGAGGCATCCCCGCCGGAAATTCCACGTTACGAGCTTTCAATTTTAGATTTAAGTGCACGGCGCGGTCGCGCGGCCGCGAGCCCACGAGCACGCGAATAATTCAAGGAACACGGACGGAGCCCGATCCGAGAAGTCGTTGTTTATAAGGCTCCTCGCTCAACAATCGTCGCTTTCTCCATTAAGAGTTTACGCTTTAATTTCGGGGAATCGGCCGCCTATTAATACCTCGGCTGGCAAATAGCGACACGCTCTCGATAATCAATTTTTCATAGGAATGGAATGATAATCCAAGCCGGCTCATCGATCCGCTCCGATCTACCCTGGCGTTTGCCAATGTATCACGTAATTTTGCGATTAGCCATGGATTATTAGACGGAACAAATTGAAGAAAACAAACCGGGAGCCTGCCTGACTTTGACGCGCATCCCGGTGTACAAGGGCTATTTAATCAAGGGTAATATCTGTTATGGCTCAATATTAAAAGAGAGACAAGGAAAAAGGAGAGAGCAGCGCTGTTAGAGGAGGGGGGAAAAAAATGAAAGGAACAGCAATAACAACTATTTATGTCCGGGTTTTAGAGAGAGAGAGAGAGAGAGAGAGAGAGAGAGAGAAAAAAGGAACGGTTTTTTAGTAGCTCGTATCGCTGTGGGAAAGGAGAGCGCATGAAGGCTTCGATATCGTGTCTAGCTTACGGCCCTTAGACACGGAAACTTCCCTGTGCACTTCTGTCCACCTTTTTTTCCCCAGCAAACATCATACGCAAAAGAACTTGGCTGCACTTTTTTTCAAAATGAAAGCTTTCGACGGACGGCCCAAGCAGCAGCTTCGTGCCTGCCTCGTGGACCTACTTCTTTTTTTTATTCCCGTGGCCTTTTTTTGTGATGACGCCAACGAATATATGACTTTTGCTCTTACGCTTATATTATCTCAAAAATGTGTATGCGTATGTATATATTCTTAGTTACATTTGTTTTTCTTTCTTCAAGCATGCTCTGTTAACATACCTATACACACTCACACACACACACACACACACACGCGCGCGCACACATATAAATACACATAAATGTAAATAATGCATTTCCTCATACTAAAGTATACCAATAATTCGATACAAGTGTGCGTACGTGTTTGCGCGCGCGCGAGAGTGTGTGTGTGTACGAAACTTTTAAACATACCTCGAAAATTAAGAATTTTTTTTTTTAATCCAGAAGTGCATTAGCGATACAAGTATTATAATTTATTCTATGTTTAAAATTTATTATCCTCATATTAAAAGCATCCATTAGTTTTATTGCATTATAGAATTTCTTTCAATTTTTACAGGCATGACGTTCACAACAGTCTTACAGCGTTGCTTTACATCCACCTCTAGACCTTTTTTTTCTTGTATCTGTCCATTTTATCTCTTAATTAAATACACTTTCTTAATTATATGATAAAAACTGATTTAAATAGAAAAAAAAATATTACAAAAAATTTCGTTAAAATAATCCAATTCTTTATAAAAATGATAAAAAATTTAAAACAAATTTACACAAAAGGCTATTATGTTTCTAAATATCTTAATGATCCTTTGGAATTAATTGTAGTACACTTGAAAGTTTGTTGAGAGAATTAAATAAAAAAAACGCATTTCGAATTTATATACATATTTTTATATATGTGTGTGTGTGTGGGTGTGTAAGTGTGTGTGTGTGTGTTGTTCTTTAAAAATAACGAAGGGAAGCGTATTATGATTCAAATAAAATTGTAACAATAATCGTAACAAAGGCTTAAAGGAACAAAAAATGTTGCACCTTCCGTAATTTATCACTTGAGCGGAACGAAAGTATTCATAAGAAAATATATTCAACAATAGTCAAGACGATAAGATCATAAGTATTCCTTATGTGATGGAATAACAAGAGCTGCTTTTAATTATTGATAATTTTGAGGAAGGCAGCATTAGCTGCTAAGCACACGAAATGGAAAGATCATCATTGGCTTTACGACGAGGGACAGGACGAAAGAAACGAAAGCCAAACATTTTCACTTTAATGTTGATGTCTAGAAGCGCGGATATAAAAGTCACATTTATGTGCGCGTTTGCTTGGGCCTTCGCATCATCGGAGGCTTTTATGAGCCTATGAGGGGATAATCTACTGATTTCGTCTTAAGACTCGCGATTAAAATAAAAATGCAAGGGTATTCCGATCGAGGCAATATTTCGTAGGGATGAGCCTCGAGCGTCGAGCTTCCGAAGGCGCAAGAGGCAGCGGCGAAAGAGAAACGAAAGTCGCGGCTCGCGGGAGGCGGCCGAGGTCCAGCCAATAACGGTCCTGGCCGTTGTCGAAGGGGATCGACAACAACGTTCCAAGGGATGCTCGGGCTAAGGAGGCCAAGGAGCTGAGGGGAAGCCCTCGGGCTGTGCGATAGGCTCGTCGGAGTACTCACAAGCTCGGGGAAGAATCGGCCAGCAGGCACCGAGACGACCGGTGAGGATGATCGCAGCAGGAGCCCGGAGGGAGGCTGGCCGAGGAGGAGCCGATCGGGGCAGCCGTCCTCGCGCGGCCCCGACTCCTGGGCCCGGGGGCTGGCTGGCTGCCGGGGGCGACGGAGCCCGAGCTCGGACCCTCGGCCGATCCTGGAGCCCGAGCGGCCGATCGGCGGGATCGAGCGTAGGCAGGGGCGCGCGACTCCGAACGGTGGTGGCGGCGACACGCGCACCACCCGACTGGAGTCGTTCCCACGCCGGGGCGGAGGAGGTCGCGGCCGTCCGCCTCGCTCGGGCCCGCTCGACTCCTCTCGGCCGAGTCCGCCCCGAGCACGTGGAGCTCCGGAGCGCGCGCACCCGGGCCTCCGCCCGCCCCTCCTCGGGGACGAGGCTCCTTCGCCCCGGCTAATTTCTATTCCCGGCGACCCTTGGCCCCTCGTCCCTGCAGCTCCTCCTCCTCCGACTACTCCTCCTGTCGCCGGGATCGAGGCTAGGGCTCCCTCCCCGAACGATTAATCCGCCTCTACGCTACCGAGGATGACTCCGACATCCCGGCGGCCTGCGAGTTTTATCGCAGCCCCCGATTGTCGCTGATGAATTTTACATTGATTATCAGTGTCCGGTCCCGGCTCTCTTCCTCTAAATCACACGAGTTCTCTCTACCCTGACGCGGCTCGGCCATTGCATCTGCCCCGAGCAGAGGAGCGAATCGAGAAACTCTGTTACAATTAACAGCTTTGGATTTATCCTCGGCTCCCCGCCCCTTACTAAGGCTCAATTTAAAAGTCGATTAGAGTACCGGGCGGCGGCGGCGGCGGGGGGCCGACGACTGCACCTTCCTCGAGCACATCCTCGCTTAAGAAGGCCTCGGGCCGGGGGGGGGGGTTGAATTTTTCATCGCAATCGCGAGGCCGAGTCGCAAATAGCAAACGGCTGGAGACACCCAACGGCTAGAGCTTTGATCAATGATCACGCGTCGAGCTTAATCGCATAATCTTGATAATAGTTGGTGCACTTTACGGTTATGCTTAATGAATAAATATAAAGCAAGAGCACCACCCGAGTACATTGTTAGGCAAATGAAACTTGTACTCGTACGCCCTGACCATAACTACTAATTTTATCGCCCGGCTTGTTTCGAGTAATCAAGTTCTGGCGTAGTGGGCGCCGCGTACCCTCGAACGGGTCGGAGCGAAGCCTCGAAGGCCCCCAACCCAACCGGTGCGGAGCGATGCTTTTAGAGGCGCTTTTCTCCGGTCTCTTGCGTAATTGATTTTCATAAATCGGGGAAACGCGAGCCAAGAGTCTCCTGCCTTAAAAGTCCCGGGGACTCACGGGAGGGGGGGGGCGGGAGAGCTCGGTACGGAGGGGCCGGGGGTCGAAGGACAGCGAGCCGGGAGCGACCGCAAGGGCTCGGCCGTCGGTGGCCGCTGTCGGAAAAAAGCCGAGCCGTTCGGGCAGCGAGAAGCCCTTATTAAGCGGAGCGCGAGGAGAGGCTCGAGCGAGGAAGTCTAGTCCGTCTTGTCAATTTTGACGCATGCGCGCGCCTCGAGAGCTCCTCGCCTCGACCTCCCCGCCGAGGCCGTCGACGCGGCAAACAGGCGTCGACGTCGAGGTGATAGATCGAAACGCGTCCTCCGGGCGGCTCGCTGCTCGGGCTCCTGTCTTCGCCTGGAGGAGGAGGAGGGTGCGAGGTGGACGGGGGCATGGGGCCTCCAAGCCAGGGGTGGCTCTGCAAAATTAAGCAGCCCCGGGTGCCAGGCGCCGACACTCGGCTATTCGCACGCACAGGTACCGGAGACGAGGGACCGACTGACGGATGGGCGGGGGCGGTTAGACCGACGGACGGATCGGCGAGGGCGAGGACGGGTTAACCCTCCCCGCGTCGCATTGGTATTCAGCGAGGAGAGCCCGAGCCGACTCTGCCCTCCCGAGGCTCTCGGCTCGGGAGCCCCCCGCCTCCCGACTCGTCGGCTTCCCTTTGACGGGCGCGCGACCGGAGCCGCGATCCTCCGCGTCCTCCTCTTCCCGGGAGCGATCGCTGAATTTCGTCTGCTGCGCGCCCCCACCCCCCAACCCCTACGACCTCGGCCTCCGAGCGACGGCTTTCACGCCCGAGACGGCGGGGCCGCGGGTGGAGGAGGGTTGCGGTTACGCACACCGGGAATGGAAATCGTCGGGGCGAGAGCCGGCTCCTCTACTGCCGGCGTGGGATTTTCACCGGCTGCCTTAACTCCGAGCCCGAACTCCGGCGATTCTATAAACTCGAATGGATTCCCGATGGATTCGGGGGGAGGAGGGGTTAAGCGCGAGCTTTGTCAAGCTCTGCTTGTACGTCCTCGTTTACCAGGAGTCCTAACCTACGGCGACTTTGAGCGGTTCTGCTTCTTCCGTCCGAGGCCTCGGCTCGTGGATTCTCTACCACCGCCCTGCTCATAAATATTGTAACTTTAGAGCGAAGGCTCTTTTTTCGATATTGCAAAAAGAATAAATAACGCATCTCGACGCGTGCTCGAGGCTCGTTCTTTCATTGTCGCGCGTTGTTGTTGTTGCTGTCGCTGTTGCTTGGCCCCTTAAGAGTTTAGAAGCGTTAATGGAGCCTCGGCAGTACCTGCGCGCGGATATTTGTAAAAAGCCCAAGAGCCACGGCCAATGGATGCCACTCTTACCAACGAGGCGCTGCCTCAAAGTTAGGCACGATCGGGGAGTTACTCGTAGGTGATATGTGACAGTGCAGCGATAAGCAATTTAATGGAGTACTTATCGAGGTGGGCGGGGGGTAAAAGGGACACGGATGAGTTTACATCCCTAATGAAATTTATACGGACGCGAGAGTAAAAGATGCGCCGCCGAGTGTATTTCCTTTCGCCTAAACCTGCAAATTACAGTTTCCTCTCAGAGCAATATAACATATATAAATCCAGAGTCGTAAAATGCAAACTACCTCGAAGCAAAGAACTCGAGTGACGATCCTGAGGGGCTTAGGACCGGGCGAGCTCCTCTTATTTCCAAGGGGCGGGGGGCAGCCTATGCCCGGGCACGTGGCGCTCCTGAAATGATCGACGGGCATCGCATAAATTAGCCCTCGGCTGCGGCCAAATCTAAACTTTATCTGCATCTGGAGCTTCTATCCCCGATGAGCTCTTCACTAGGTAAAGGACACCCATCCGGGCGGTGGATGCCGCCCTTCGGCGACCGATCGTAAAGTCCGGGAAGGGAGAGGCTGCTCGGACACCTACGCCGTCTCCCGTACGCGTTTCTTTCATTTTTATTCTCTGTTCTGCCGACTACCGCCGGAGCCTCCCTCTGACCCGCCCGCCCTCGCTCTTTTCTCTCTCTCTCTCTCTCTCGCTCTCTCGCTCTCTCGCTCTCTCGCTCACGCTCCGCTCCTCCGAACGATCAGTTCTGCGGTATAGATAAGGAATAACGATAATTTTAAAGATACCGGCAGGAACGAGAAGTCGCACGAGACATTAAATTTCTCTACATTGCCCAAAGTTTGAACACGTTGGGAATAATTGTACTCCAACTTTTTACGGCCCCACCGATAGAAATTAATTTATGAAGTCCGTGTACTTTATTCGAGGCGAATTTCGCTAAGTGTCCTATAAATACCACGATTGTAAATTTAGCGGGTATATAAATTAAACTAGGTGTATATACATATATACATATATACACACATATATATATATTTAAATAAAGATAAGCTCGAGTTTAACAAAGTGTCTGCTTTGGGCACTCGATCCATAAACAAAATTCAATAATGCGCACGCACAGATTAGTGCCTCATTAGTAGAAATAAATTAAACAGCTCTCATCAAATCTCGTTCCAAGTTTACACTACACGGGATTCGCTCGAAAAATACACGCGATTCCGAATTCATATGTTCCCGTGTAGAGAAAATGAATAAGCACGGGTAAGTGCTTTAAAATACGTATAAAGCACACATGCCGCATAATAAACCGTGCCTGATACAACTCGCTTTCGCGCGTATGCTGAGAAGAGCAGGCATTATTCATTAGCTTAACAATGTAAAAACAAAAAAAAGGCATTCTTTTTCAGCTTGAAAATTAAGTTGCCGGGCGGGGGGGGGGTCGAAAATAACGTTACTGAAGAAGGATCATCAAAAAAATACAAGCAAAACTCTTATCGTGCGAAATAGTGTTTAAAATCATTGGAAAAAATTCAGTAAAACAACGGCAATGTTGAATGATAAATACGTTCAATGTATAACGTAAGGCGCGCAATGAATTATGAATGATCGACGATCAATTGAAAAAAAAAGAGACCCACAATTATTAAGAATTTCGCTGGAAGAAAGCAGCAGAAGCGAATCGCACTTTAACATCAAAACGATTGGACGTATAAACGAATGGTATGCTAATGTAGCGACAGGTTAAGTGGATGGTTAAGCGTGGCCAAAATGAATGAAGGTAAAGCCTGGCCGAAGTAACTTGCATTTAAATGTTAAGGTTAAAAGCGTAGAGCTGTAGCTTAAAGCAAAGAAAGCTTTAGAAGTCGCGTAAAAAGCCAGGGCGTAATCCTTTGGCTGAGCGTCGGTTAAAGTAAAAACCCTCTCGGCCTCGAGCTCTCCGAGGATATCCGAGGGAGAGGCAAGGCCTGGAGATACCGGAGTCGCGAGGTTGCTCGGCATTTGGAGTTTGGGCTCGGCGGGGACCGGAGGCGCCCGAGACGCCGAGCCCTCGCGAGGGGCCTTAATTTTAAGCCAGAATTCTCAAGGCCTGGAGGAGTGGAGGCGCCCGAGGCCGCCCGAGGACCGGTGGAGGACGACGGAGGACGGCCGAAAGAGGCTCGACGCCGTCCGGGGATGCTCGCGAGGAGGCCGAGACGAGGGCGAGGAAAGTGAAAAGCCCGGGGGGCGGCTGCGGTATTCCTCTCTCTCTCTCTCTCTCTCTCTCTCTCTCGGTCTAACCCGGTGCCCCGACGCTTTCCCTCGCCGGGATTGAGTCGAGGCCCGAGCCCCGCCCGCCGAACGCGCACACGCCCATTGCACCCTCGGAAAAGTGTTTGCCAATTTCCACGCGCTGCTGGCATCGCACATTTTTCCAACGGCGCATTTATGAGGCGCCCCTCACCTGCTTTCGCTGAACCTCCTGTTTTCCAACTGCGGTACTCCGATGCGCGGAGCTTCGATGGGATTCTAAGATCGATTGGTCGGGTTGGGGGGGGGGGAGGCTTTCAACCAAACCTTCCGCCTCGTTCAGCTTCTTTGTACTCTATTATTTACGCCACCCCCTTGAACTAATTCGCTAATTCGTTGGTTCCCGTCCTAAAAGCGTGAGCTTAGAAATAATTTTATTCTCGCGATTGTGAAGGGCTTCGCGGAAATCAATAGCGATGTGCTAAAAAAATCATTTACACCCTCGTAAGCCTCTTCTCATTGTTATAATCAATACGATTGTTGCAATGAATTTTATGCAACAATTGATGTTATGAAAATTTATTGTTATGTGCATATTTTGAACAATTTCACCGTTAATTTGATATTATAAATTACTTTACATTTAACAGCGAGCCCGTATTATTTGACACTTTGCAAATACAGTGACATTCGCTTGCAGACGTATTATATTTATATTTTTTGTTAAGCGAACGAAGTAAAAAGGACATTTAAATGGAAATTCCACGTATTTTTATGATGCTACAGGAATTAGCAAATTATAAGCTACCGTTTAATCATACCTGTGATCTTTACATTTATTTTTGACTATAATTACACTGTCAGTGATATCAGTTCTGTATTTTATTAGACACGCGGTAATTTTTAGGATCGCTTTGTTTTATTTTATTGCGCAACAGATCAATTGACTTGATCAAATCGGAAGATGACTCTTGGGGACAAATCTAAAATATCGGATTCAAAAAAGTTTAATATTGTATAAATAAAACCATGCATATATGTATATTTATGAAGCATAATAATTACAGAATATATAATTACAGAATTTTATATTTAAATTTTATACTTCTAGAATAAAAATATAATAATTAAAAGCATTCCTGATGTTTTACAGTAAAAATTAAAAGGAAATTCACATATGTGTCCAGAAGGTAAAAAAAAAATATTTCTTAAATTATCATAAATATGTTAAAAATCATAATATGTAATCTGCAACTATAAAAGATAATATCAGTATTATTATTTATTTTTATTATTGTTTTTGCTATTATTATTATTGTTTATTGTTGTTGTTGTTGTTGTTGTTGTTGTTACTATTTCTAACCCATACACAGCAAGCAATAAAGTAGATGATAATAAAATGAAGATGAAGCAGAAGCATACTGAATTCCAATTGAGAGAACTATTGAGGAATTTACAAAATTCATACAACATGTTTATGAAAACCTTATGAATAAATCATAGTTCAACGAGAAATGTTAAACAGAGAATCAAAAGTGATATAAAATTAAAGCTAAAACAATGGAATACTGGGAATGAAATAATACCAAAAAAAAATAGAATTACAAATGAAATTATTATATTATTCAAGTTTTCGAAGAAAATAAATCCAATCGTGAGTACAGAAAATGCTAAATATTTAAATAATAGTCAATTTTCAAATATTTGTCAATTTATTTATGTGTTTCGAACTAAATTTGATTCAAACAAATAGACAAACAATGTAAATATCTACTAAAAGCTCGAAGGGATAAATAAATAGAATGATTAATATTTACGCTACTGGACGTGATATATCAGAAACGAGCTTTTAAGGGACATTTATTCATGTTTCATTAACTATTAGTTGTAATTAACAGAATAATTTAGCGCGTGTTGATTATAGGGAGGTTTCGGATAAACACAACTATTTTCGCCTTATCAATGCGGTCCTTACTAAACTTACCTAAATACGTACCAGACAATAATATTTAAGTTATATTAAATATCCACATACGTGCATTTGTTTATTTAATTTTACTTGAATATTTATCACAAAATATTGTTACAATCAATAGTTTTTAATGAAATCGGTGAAAAGCTCTAACAAGATTAATTTTGTTCATACTATAATTATAATTGAAAAAATAACATCTAAAATAATAAAATTCAATTAGTTTTTTTATGCACACTATGAAAAAAAAAATAATATTTAATTAACATAAAAATAGGGTTACGGCCAAAGTTCAATTACATTTAAAAACGGTAATAATTAATGATCGATAATTAAAACAACTGTTTACAAAAGGTTTACACTATTTTAAATATTTTATATGGAGTTTACAAGTAATTTTTTATCTTGTATGGTAGATTTCAGTTATCGCTATATCTGTGTTACCATTTTTGCATGAAACCTTGCACCTAACCTGAAAATAATTCATGAATTCAATAGTTATTATATTATATATCTACATTATACTTTAATTTAGTAGCTTTGATAATTTTATATTGTATAAACGAATTGATAAAATCGTTTTACGTTTAAGAAAAATTTGTCAGAATCATTAAATATAAAACTATTACAAGTTCAATCAAATTTGTTTTTAACTGCATTATTATATTAAATAACAGTATTAAATTTACATAAAATCGAGTAAATAGATGTTTATATAAATTAAATAATGTTAAGAAAAGCCCAAAACGGATAATATTTAAAATTGATAAAGTGAAATTTTAAAGTTCAATAATTGTTTAAAAACTTTTTTTATTTAATTGAAATACATTAAATTGAAGATAATTATATTAATTTTACATGTGAATTTTATAATTTAAATATATGTCGATCAAAGAATTACTTTAACGCTATTTTCTTGACGCCCATTACATTACTTTGCATTTAAAGTTATTTCATTTAATTTTAGTGTAGTATACTTAACAAATTTTATTTGATTGACATTTATATTCATTTTTCATTGATCTTATATTAATTATAATAATTATTTGCCTAGTAGTTGATTTAGTGATTAATTTAATTAATTTTCATGCATTGGGTTTAAAATTAAAAACTCAAATAACTTAATCCAACATGACAATATATAAACTTTTCTTGATTATTTAAAATACGCTTGGTTTTATTTACGACAGTAAATATTTTAATCTACGAAATTCGCTTTTTTTAAGACGAAAATTCAATGAGTCAACTTTTACTTAATAAGTAATAATTACTTTGCATTAATTACTTTGCATTCTATTTGTCAGATCCACTTAAGCTTCATGGTTTTTTTCTCTTAGATTTTGCAAAAATGCTAGAGTATAAAAATAAAGCAAAATACTAAAAGAACAAATGCAATGAAAATAAAAATAAAACATTTAAATAACAACGGACAAACAGCAAAATACGAGAGACAGTTTAAATATCATTTACGGAAACTTTATATCGATAGTTGAACGGATAACATTTGTAAAGCATTGGAATAAAACTGTTTGTTCATTGTATCCCAAATAAAATCTCGAGTCTCACTCTCTAGCCAAAAGCTTTTTTTCTATTCCAAACGTGAAGTACGTAAAACGGCACAATTTTCTCGTGCCGGGATGTCTCAGAGTTTTGCAAAACATGAAAAGTCGCTTGTTCAATTAACGGAAATTTAATTTATCTTTACACTTATAACGTTATTGTGCATGCTTCAAAGCAAGGATTATCTGGCAATAGGCAAAAATAATAAATGAATTTTTTTACAGTATGCAGTATGTGAGGACATTAATAAATTCATATATATAACTATACTTTACACGGGTCTTATTTAAATGTCTACAAAAAAAAAAAAAAAATGGATTTGAATCAGCTTGATATAGGAAATGTCTTAAGCAACCTAATTCTAAAAACATTTTTCATTAATAATATTATTATAGCTATTATTATTATTAATAGCTTGACGTGACTTAACACATTAATTATGTTGAATGTTTACTACACATATAAATTAAAACTACTCTGCTAATTAGAAATTATAAGTGTAACTATTTCTATTTTATTTAGGGTAATGATAATTTTCAATCTCATTACAAATGGACTATTTGCATATTTTACTTACATTGCGTACTAAATATTAATTTTTTAATGCAATGAACAAATAATTAATGCCTCCGAGGTGCATACATTCATATTTGCGAGTACTGAAGTTTACCGTGGATATTTTATATTTGTACATGAATATTTGTGTGTGTACTTGGTATGCTTGTGTTAAGTCTGAAGTACAACTTTTATTTTCAAATCTCTATTCGTGCGTGGTTTTCTATTCTCTTTTTTTTCTTTTTTTTTTCTTGCTTAAGCGCCTAAACGCTGCAACGCGAGATGAATAGACGGAAGTTATTTTGCCAATAAATATTAATCTTAAATCGGAAAAGAAAGGAACATGAAAAATTTTAATGTACTTTACTGATACATTATTTAGGGCGTACAAAATTAACACTTAAAAATTAGTTTCTCTCACTTTTGATCATATCCGACAAGATTAGAATATAATTTAAGTTTTGTCACGCGCAACTTTCCGAGTCGTCGCCCCGACGATAATATTATCAAAATATATTTGGCTAAATGTATAGCCATTAGAGCTCCTTCGAATTCCTCTAGTATTACGAATATTGGCTTAAAATGCTTTTAACCGATGATAATTAATTTTATAACCGCGTTGGGAAATTGAGGCCACACGATCCAATACTTGCGGATGAATAAGTGCGCGACGAATATCATAAAAATAATCTGCGAATATTGTCCACTGTGTATAGCGTCGCTGCGCCGTACCGCAGGATCCTTTTATTTTCTCCTTCCCAAACTCGATCCTCGATCGTGCAGGGGCCTCTTTTGATGTGCGCGATGGCACATTTTTAAGCGATATTCTTTTGTCAATCCAATGCCAAACTTGCGAACTATGCGAAAAAAGGATTCCTCTGCCGGATCAATATTGCTCTACACCTTCGTACGTAGCGGTGGGACACCGGACGTGTCGATAATTCTTCTCCGATAGCGACTGCTCCAGGTGTCCATTGAAATGGTTCCTCCGGCGTGGCGATAAGGTCGAGCCAAGGGGGCACGCGGCCAGAGGCGAAAAAGTACGGGCAGAGGCTAACCCATTCGATATGTCGCTTCTACGCTGCACTTGATCGAACTATATTTATAAATAATGCAGCCAATACTCCCGCGGCGGCGGCGGCGGAGAATCTAAAAGTTGTGAATTTTTGCCGCACTCTTTCCCAAGTTGGCTCCGCCAGTGATTCTTCATTCGAGAGTTTGATTAATACTACCCGATGGGTCCTATTCTCCTCGCGATTCTCTCGCCGCTTCGTTTAAAAGATCGTGCCTATATGGCCTGGGAAGGTAATCCGTTACTCTAATTCTTCAACTTCCTCTTCCGCTTATATCCCGACTGTGGCTAAATATGCCTGCTCTTGATAGAGTCCCAAGAGGCGATTGTCGAAGGTTCCACTGTGTTCCGAATTCGTGCTCCCGTGATTTTGAGTAGTAGTAACCCGTGCCATTCCTAATCCCTGTCCAAGCGATAATAGGAAGGTACGATACCGTAACAATTTAATTTTTTTCCCCGATGTTTTCAGGATGTGCCTTTTCTCTCTCTCTCTCTTTCTCTCTCTCTCTCTCTCTCTCAAATTTATCGCAGCTCTGCTTGGCATTATTATTCATCGGTATGCATAACTTTAACTTCGACAGGTACGCACTTTGATACGCGCATCAATTCTCCTGCCGCTCCGGCCGCATACCCTTGGGCTTCCATGGGGTTGTAGGCAAATGGCGATGCCGCTCCCATAGCTAAGGAATTTTTTAAGCTTCGTCTTTCTCTTTCGCATTGTTGTGTAATTGTGTCCCTATGGTAAGTTTCTGAATTTTTCTTCGCTTATTTCTCTAGAAATAAAAATTTTGAATTCCGTACACGAGAATGTCATTGTTAGCTACTCGCTCATGATTACCGGAAGCAAAAATTTCTCCTTCTCTTTACCCCAAAATAGCTACTCTCGGATGCTCTTTGATCAAACATTTTCTTAGGACCGGACGGTCCGTCCAAGCGTTGCTACTTCGGTACTTCAGGGAGGACTATTTCAAGTCGCTCGTCAGGGTAATCTTCAATTTTGAGCATAACTATCTCGAATAAAAGGGTGGAAAATGCAGTTGTGCGTAGGGACTGCCGAAAACTATTCCCTCCTTTGAGGTCCTTACATCCCGGGTTTCGTTTCGCACTCTGCAAAAGCAGTGACTTCTGTGCATCGTGCAATTACCGATTCCCAGCTTTCGCATGGGTCGCTGTGCCCGTCTCCATTGCATTTGCCCTCTGAATCTATAGAAAACCAGCGAACAACGTTGGGAAAATTATCGTGGCATTTGACTGTTAATCTTGTTTTATACGGTTCGCTACTGGATTTGTCCCAAATCATGCACATCTATAAATTCCTCTTTCGTTGCGGAATGTATAAATTCTGCTCGAGCGTGTCTAATGATCGAGGTATGGGACAACATGCCACAGTGATGAACTGATCTGCTAATTTTGATTTTGCATTGCTTAACTCGTGTTTTCCCAATAATCCTCTATATTGAGCAGTTTTCCATATTAAGAACCCATCGTAGTAGCGTTTAATTTGATGCTTGACTCCGCCTCATCCAAAAATGATACAGTCGTTTTTCTTTTTTTTGCAAACGCACTGCTCAATTATTTAGCTATTAGTGCAGTGGAACGATGAAGAAATTCTAGCAATATAATCTTTAACAATACTTTCTTGCTTATTAACAGCAGATTATCCAACAGATTCTACTTCTATATCTCCATTAATAGCTTTTTTCTTTTTGCACAAGCTCTTCCATTTCATCTGTTAACTTGAAATCCAAGCTAGACATACATGGAAGCCAAAAATTTGAGCCATCGTGCTTTCTTATAAATGCGTAAAGGATCCACCAATTACAGAAGTATCGAGATTGGCATCAGTGCCCAGTCGAGAGGCCTTCCTTATTTTTTGCATATCCCACATCTTGCATTTACGAAACCGGTCAGAAGAGCCCCTACCGCTTGTAAGAGGAAATCAGTTTATGGGTTAACCACGGAAGAATAAAGCGTTTTTGACACAAAACCCAGATCGGCCTGATAAGCCCGAAATACAAGCCGTTCACTTTGATCTCTTCTCGACTCGCATCATTCTGCGAGGCTCACTGGCTACAGATTACTTGTATACCCAATCTAAGAGCCTACTGTCCTTCTTTAAAATTGACCAACGAGCTGAAATAGCCCAACGATACTCCTGCCCAATCTCTGGATCGAGATAGCTCGTGTTTGTCAAGCTTAGATAAGCGCGTATCGATTGCCGGGACCATTTTCAAATAGCCTATACGAAGGACCAATGGCTCGTGGATTGTGTTTGGAGGTTAGGAGGGCTTAGTACAACCCACAGTCTTCGATACGTTTAATATACGAACTTTGACTTCGTCCTTGTATCGCCAATCCGGATAAACGGACCGGAGCGAGAAAAATGCCCGCCGCCCAACGCCTCTGTTCACGTTGCATCCAAGTGAATTCCTTAAAATTGGTAGTTATTCCATCAACTGGTTCAATGTCAATGTAATAGGCCGAGGAGTGATTCCGGTCCCTCCCCCACCCCCTATGGTAATTCCGTAAATGGCCCACTTTATGTTAAAGACGGTCTTATATTTTCAAAGAATTAGTATAGTTACAGTTTAGCTACGTTTGCTGACAGTGAGTTGTTGCTTGTATCGTATTTAATCTTTGCCAAAATGTTGCTTATGGATACAGGGTTTTTCCGTGTATCTGGCTGGTTTGGCTCCTGGATTCTAAGACGGAGTGACTGTTTTGGGGGAATCTAAAATCCTCTCTATTTAAGCGCCTACTTCGTGATTTTATCTCTATTATATTGGGTATTGAGTAAACGCCGGAAAAACTGTTTTTTTTTTTCGTTTAATTTGCGAAAATCTAATACTAAACTCCATCTAAAGTTACCTGCAGGATCTAACTTTTTCTTAACAATCCATAGAGGAGTATTATAAGCAGAGTCCGATGGTTCAATTATTTCTATTTCTAACGACTCTTGAATTTTTTCGTCTACCTCCTCTTTAAACATCAGCGGATGTCTTTAGAATTGTGTATTTAGAATCGACTGGGCAATCATCAGTAGTCCTAAGGCGATGAGTTATCATATCCGTTTATTCCAATTTATAACCCCATAATGAAAAATCTATCGTAGAAAGAGAGAGAGAGAGAGAGAGAGAATAAAAAAAGGATAAAAGCAAGAAAAAAAATTTTCGTTCATACCATAGCTTCGGCCGTGACAAACGTAATGTATATATTTAATAATGTTCGCATAGACGAATGATTATAAAAAGATATAATAAAAAAAAAATATTTGTTACTTACGTTCAATATTATCCATTAATAATAATATGTAATTATGTATAATGTTAATGAACGTTTTTAAAGTAAAGGAACACACGTATCGAAATTTTAATGCCAACGAATATGTAGTTATAAGACTGTGATTACATGGATAGGATACAAAGCTTCCCTTCAAATGAAACAGCAAATAAATGTGTTTGCAATATGTATGTATATATAAAAAAAAAAGGGAAAAAAATTCTCGAAGCAGTCGAAGAAGAAAGAAAAGAAGAGTGAATGATGAAACGAAGCAGAGAGAGGGGCAAAAAAAAAAAAATGAGAAAAAGTAAGAGAGTCAGGGCAATGGAATAAAGAAAGCTGCCACCCCCGTAGGCTCTCAAGATAAGCGAGTCCTCCGTATTGGCAAGTCTATGTGAACGCGCGCGCAGGCACGCACGCACACGCGCGCGCGCGCGGTACGGTAGACGTGGCAGGGCGGGGGGGCGCGGGTGTGCGTGGGAACGGTCGCGCGCGTGCGGGCGCACGAGAGCATTACTATTCAGGAATCGTATCAGCTACACGTCACTCGGGACAAGAATGCAAACCATTTCGATCGAATTTTCCCGTTTCGTCTTTGGCTACGCGGTCGAATGGAGTCGGTCGGGGACAGGGGACAGGGGGCCGGGGGGGCTCGTAGGCCGTGGCAAACCAGGCCGAAATTTACGAGCGCTCGGCTCGCGGCTCGCAATCGCGAAGGAGAGACAGACGCGTCGGAGCCGAAGGCGCGCGAAGGCCCTCCGTCATACGCGCGGGCTTCGAAGATTCGAGCCCGCCCGCCCCTCGGCCTCCAGCTCGCTTGTATGCAAATATTTGGAAATTGCATACCGCGAATTCCCCCGGATAATTTACGATCCCGGATTACGATGTTCCTTAGGAAGTGACTTACGCGCATTTTTCCACGCCTTTAGATCCGGCGCTCTTGCCCTGCCTCGACGACAATGGGAGAGCGAGGCTTCCGCTGGGGTCCCCGTTTCTTTTTTTTTTTTTTCTTCTCTCCCTCTCCCTCCTCTTTCCTTCCTCCTTTTTCCAACCGGCTCCAATCATCGGAACGACCTTCGCGAGTCTGTACGATTTACGAACTTTCCATAGTTACCGCTTCTGCCGCCATTGCCGTTGCCATGATTTTCACACTCGTTTAGAACCTTCTTCTTTGGGATAATTTTTATTCCAGCTCAACCGAAAGATCGCATTGCCCGCGCGAAAGAAGCTCTGGAAAATCCCTGCTCGGAGACAATCGGAAGCAACCGTACGATTCCTTTTTGGAGTACTTCTCGTGTATCTAAATTTCATATCAATTATCGAATCACTTGGCGCCAATGACCGAATGACATTTGGCTAATACAAATTTATAACGCTCGGAAGGCCAAACAAATCGTCCAATTTATTCAACAACGTTCCTTCAAATACTTTACAAGCTTTTTTCGCAAAGAGCAATAATCATAACCTGTAATTAATAAGGCGATGCTGTCCTATTTTGTAAAATTCATCGAATATGTAAACATAGATGCGCTTAGTTTCCAAAGTAGAATCCGATGAAAGTCGTTGATTGTTATGGAAATGTTTTATAGCTTACATTTGCTAAAAATATATTGCTTATTAAGGCAAAAGAATTATTCATGCATTTTATACGATTTACATTTAATATGTGTTTTGGCTTATGAAAACATACAAGTAGTTTATTTTAATAAATTAATGGAATACTTAATATAGTTTTAAATAAATATGCATCACTGATACTAAACTATAGATTATTTATGTTACACCAGACTAAGACTATGGAGTATCGTAAACTGTAGATTGTTTACATAAAAAATGTACTCGAGTATTTAACATTACTGCTTTTGTTTCTACAAATTCGAAGTAGTTTCATAAAGTCCTACTTTTTTTTTTGTAATTTAATCAGTATTGTATGCTTTATGAGAAATGCACTAATTTGCGCATTAATTTTCTAAAAGAAAAACGTAACTTGACTGGTTTGACTATAGTTGGCAATTAGACGAGACAAGCATTTTAGACTCGACGATTAAATGTATAGAAGTATAATAATAATATAATTAATCGATCACAACTTTAAAGGCAGGCTCGCTTGGATTTTTGCCCTGAGATAACTTTTGCGTTATCGATAAGGCGCAAAGCCGATAATAAGGACGGAATAATTCAACGCAAGCGAAAGTAAAAGGAGGAGCAGGTCGAAGAGAAAACATCGGGTCCCGGTGGTAATAGGCGCATTTGCCTGATGAAAGGAAGAAACAATCGGGCGGTTCTTTATGGCGCCGAGGATACCGAGGATGCGCATAGACGTCGCCTGCGTCGGCAGCGGCGGCGAGCCATCGGTATTACTTTTAATTGAATTCCCCCGATGAAATTTCATCTTCCCTGCGTACGCCTCTCAAGCTGCATTAAGTTCCCGAGACGGGGTTTCGCGCCCAGTCATCCTTCCTCTCCTTCTGTCCCCCGGATCCCATCCTCGCATACCTTTTACCCACACAGGCACTGAGTAAACGTGCACATGCGTGAGTATAATGTCGGCCTTTTTATTTGCTCTTTGATTATCGTTTGCATTTTCGAGCCTCTTTGCCTTATATCTCTTACCTTGGTGAGTATTTTAAATTCTCCTTTGTTTGCTTTAATTGTTTGTGATTGTTAACATTTTTATTTCAATTCGTTCCTCATTTTACTCGCTAACCACTCTCTATCTCTCTAACTCTCTATCTCTCTATCTCTCCAACCCCCCCCCTCCTCCCCTACTCTTTCCAGCTATTCAACACCAGACCTTTATAAACATGTCATTTAGTCGGATATTATAATTATTTCTATAGAATTATATAACATGTTAAATAATTTTGTTCAAAAACATTTGGCTATTAATCACTTGATTAAGTTGGAAATAATACATCGTTTGCTTGTTTATTTATACGAACAATGAAAACTTTGTTTTAATAAATTTGTAAACTCGGTATGTTTCATTGATGATTAGCGTCACAAATTAACATAATACAGATATTATAAACATCTTAATGCAACTTTTAACTTCTTGATAACATATTTACGCCCATTAATTAAAATTTATTACTCGCTCGCAAATTTTATCCGCTCTTAAAACATTGAATATGTTTATACTATGATTAGTATTATATACTTGTATAATTAACAATATTTATTATGACACTGTCGCCTTAGTCAGTTTTTATTTAAATAATATAAATCTGATAATAATTTGTATATAAAATGGATCTACTCGTAGAAAAAAAAAATACTTTTACGAGCCTTTAATAAATACATTGAAAACACATTGAAGATATTGCTTTAGTATTAAAATACTAACTTTGAAATCTTCTAATTAACTTTGAGCTTTTATATCGATTCGTCAAATACGTAAAGTTTATATTTATTACAGAAGGCAACTTGTTATAAGCATTGAGTAATATAAGCTGTAGACCTATAATCGGGCTCGTATAATCAAAGAAATGAAAGTTAATTAATACGAAATCAAAACAATGAACAATTGAATACGATTGGTAAGATTAATTAGCTTACATGCCCTATTGGTCAATTCATTAGATTTTTATCCGAATAGCTCTCACCTAGATTGCACCGATCTATTTGCCTTATAATTTTAATAGGGATTTTAAAATAAAAAAAGATGTTTTTTCCCGCTATATATATATATATATTATTCCCATTTCTTGGTGAATTGCCAACACCATGATATATAACGATATAACGTAAGCTTTTGCACCTACCGCTTCTTCCCTCTGTACTTTTCTTTTTTACGCGGCTTTATCTCTTCCTCTCCTTCGGGCATTTGTCTCGCACTCATCTCTGCTTATTCCCAACGCCCTCAACACTGACAATCTTTATTCTGCGAGCTGGAGATGAGGAGCAAGCGAGAGGGAAAAAGTACCGGAGCGAGTTAGATAGATAAATACTGGGATGGATACGAAGGCAGAGTGCGCGTGTGCGCGCGTGTATTTGTTAAAGCCACAGAGAGAGAGAGAGAGAGAGAGAGGGAGAGAGAGAGAGAGAGAGGAAGAAAGAGTATGTAGGAGGCAGTTTCGACACGCCTGTCGTCGTGAATTCGTGAGACATGTCTGAAGATAGAGAATATTTTATACTGAAGGGACGCGGTGTCGTAAAGGGGGTGTAAGAACTATCTTTCCTTAAGTTGCAGATGCTACCCACAATCGGATAAGTGGGAGTGGGGTATATCGAGAACAATAAAGAAGGAAAAAACTGAGATCTGGTAGATAAGAATTGGGAAAAATGCCATTATGATTGCTGGAAACTGTGTACGGAATTATAAATGAAATACGTTGGTTATTATACTAATGTTTTCCAATACTATCATTATTTTTTTTTTCTTTCTTCTTCTCTCTTTTTTGAGGGCGCTTAAATAGACTATAAATATATACATATATATATATATATATGTATGTATATATACAGCTTATTTTCAAGAGCTTTGATCGAAGCAATAGACAGGCGATGCTTAAGCATTAATATATAACGAGACGCATAAGAAAATTATTTTCAACCTAATTAGCAAGATTGTAAAATAGCTATTCGCAATAGAGGAAGGAAATACAATTGCCATTGTAAAAAAATTTTCCAATGTGTTTGCAGTGCGCGCGAGTAACGCCGTTGGATAAGACACCGCTGATAATGTAAATTGTCGACCGCTGCTTATAGGACCATGCGATCATTATTTTTGCTCAACCATTCATGATTGTTAAAAAAACATCCTTTCACTCCGCGCTTCAATCTGGCCCGTTCGCTCGACTGCGGATCAAGGCCATTATAATTCTGCGCGGAAATCAAATGAGGCCGATATTCCGGTGGCATCCGGTACGCCCGTCGGCAGGTGTTACGAATGAGTATTTAAGCGGCATTTTGGTCCAGAGCAACCGCTAATTAAATTAATTTTCCACCCCCCGGAATACGCAGCCGCATTAGCCGCAGTTTCAAGGCTCAGTCTTGCTTATGCTTTCGGGCGTAAAAACGAGCCCTACAGCTAATATTTAATCTAAACATTTGATGTTCTCCTCCTCGTCGCCTACAAGTACATGCCGAAGGATCATTTTCAACGGGGAGATAAAATTCCTATGCGCGTGCACTGATATCCACTGCTATAAAAGTGGCTGTTCATGGTATTAAAATTTTACAGAAGCAGCGCCTTCCGTACAACTGAACAGGAACGTCAAAAAATTTGTCATAATTTGAATATACGTATCGAAAGAGTGAGAGAGAGAGAGAGAGAGAGAGAGAGAGAGAGAGAGAAAGATGTGGAGAGGAATCGATTATCAATATTTAGAAAGCAGCCAAGCAGGAAGAATAGTCGATTGGCGACAAAAAAAGTGCTGCAAAAAAGTGCGATGAATTTTCTGTACAACAGTGACAAAATATCTTTAATCAAATCAAACTAACCAAGAGCCTCTTAACGAAGAATAAAATAACAATGACCGGGTCTAATGATAATAATATTATTATCATTATTATTAATATTGGCATCGTTAATGATTTAACAGGTAAATAATATCGAGTACAATTAATTAAGATTTCCGACAATAACGAGTTTTCATCGACCGAACCCCGGCAGTGAGCAGCTCAGTTTCCCGAAATGCTCCATCCACGGCGAATAGCCACGGCAACGACTGGCCGTGAGCCGTAAAATACAATAAGTCCGCAAGGAAAAAAGGTTTGAATAATTCCTAAGCTCCTCGACCACCCACCCCCACCCCCCGCACCAACCCAACTCAGGATGCAAGGGACTCAAATAGGGGGAGGACAATCATTGCAAATAGTATTTAGTTTAACAACGGATAGTCGCGTGTCGTTAAAGGTAATGGGAAGCCGCTCGTTTAGGAGCGAAAGGGGTTTAACCGTATCCGAGTGCTCGGCCGAAAGGGGCGGCGGGGGGATCGCGGAAAAGTCTTGAATAAGCCCTGGGAGGGCCCAAGGTCGTAGGAGGGCGCATTCCGGTAGCGCGAAATTGCCCCCCGCAAGTCCTCCTCTTTCGCCTCGACCGATGCCGGAGCGACGCGGCCCGAACGCGTCCTGTTTTAATTAACGCTTTCGGGAAGCGAGCCACCCCCGGCGAAAGGCGGAAGGAGCGGGCCGGGAGGGAGGAAGCGGCGGCGGCTGCGCGCCGGTCTAAGGAATTCCCTTTGTTCGACTTTTTCGAGGCGGGCGGCCGACGCGGCGCCGCGAGCCTCGGCTCAGGGTAAGAAAAACAATCCTCGGAAAAAGTGCCGCGCTTGTCTTATTCGTGCGATACGTCGCTCGCCGAGGAGAGGAGTCCGCCAGCGCATCGATCCTTCCCGGCGGGATCAAAAGAGGATTTTGATCGCCGTTGCAGGGTTACGACGTCGATCTCCCGGAGTCTTAATCACCAGGAGGTTCCTTGCGCGGCACTGACTCCTTCCCGAAAATCCATACGTGCGCGGCGGGCGCCCGATTCGTTGCGGAAGGACGAGGATTGGCCCATTCTCGATGGCTCCTGCTCGAGGAGAGTGGCTTGATTCTTTTGGGCTCGGGATTCGGGAAAAGGAGGCTTGTCATCGACCGGGCGAGACTCTCTACCCTGGCCTCCGCGACCTCCAACGGCCGTCTCGCTTTAACTCATTCAATAACCGTGATTGCCCGCTAACCAATGAGTCTCCCCGTGCTGAATTGAGCTAATTCGATGGTTCTCGAGCGCCTTGATTTCGCAACTTCCCGATAAACTCCCAATTGCCCGGGCTATAAGTGATAATAGAGAAATATAATCTCCTTGTGTAAAAAGCGCTCATGCATAATTCATGGAGCATAAATATTTAGCAGCTACTTTTGTTTGGATGAATTAACGCGAGCTTATCGACGCTCGCTGGAGTGCCGAAGGCCTGAAATTCCCCTCCCTACAAATGGCCGAGCATGAAAAGTAAGTGCACACTCGTGAAAATTGTTAATGAAGAGGAGGCGGCGGAGGAGGAGGAGGAGGAGAGGGGCGCGAATTTTCAGCCGGAGGATAGGAGACTTGATTTTTCGGGACGATCGCTCATTTTGGCCGCAATGCGAAAAATGCGCGCCCCTACGGCGGATTTAATTACCGAAGAGGGCCGAGGAGTCTCGGCTCTCCGATCCGGGAGCATCCGGAGCCGGCTCCGAGCCCCCGACGAATCTCGGCCAGGTGCGGGACAGTCGACGAGCCGAGGAGAGGATGTCGCGCGTGCGGCGTTGGCCCGGGGGGTGGAGCGAGGGTGGGGCGGCGGCGGCGGCGGAATGCCACGCTGGCTTTCCACGGGAAGCGGAAAATTTGCATACAGAGCATCTGTCACCGGCCCCTTAGCGAGCCCCCGTGGCTTCCGCCATTCTCGACTCCGGAGATATCTCTCGACTCGAATCTACCCGGATAATGGCGGGGCGCAATTCCCATTCTTATGCTAAGGCGCCTGTGTCGCGAGGCGCGCACACGACCGCGCGCGGCCCCACACCGACGCGTCCACGGGGGATTTAACCCTGCCGAACCCCCCGCCCAGCCCCCGACGCCCAAGACTTCCTCCTCCCTCCGGCTCGGTCTCGATCTCACCGCCATCCGACGCCCGCGCCCTTAAGGTATTGTTGTGCTCTCTCTCTCTCTCTCTCTCTCTCTCCACCCTCTCGCGCACGCACGCACACGCACAGGATTCGCCTCGGAAAACGAAACACTTTACCCGCGCGACGCACTCGTTCGATTTTACGCGCTGTGATTTTCCCGCGCAAGTGAGCCCTCCTCTTTTTCCTCGACCTTTCCGCGCGCTCTAAACTCAAATAGCTTCCCTTGCAAGGGGCTAAAAACACTCGCCCTTGGCCTCGATCAACTCGAGAGACCTGATATTATAGACTCCCACACGATGAACTCATTATTGCCGAGCATTGTGCCCGCAATCCCGAGGACATTGTCAAAAATTGCACGACCCCGCCTTTAGTACAAGGCTACACGAGAATATTTTAGTGATAAACTAGTCGTTTATTACAACTACGAGGAACCCGGAGGAAGCTCAGCGCTAAAGCAAATATAATTTCGAAATGTGCTAAATCAAGCTAAATTATCCTTTATCCTTGCGCCGATATCGTTTTTGTTCAAACAGTCGTTTTCATTTTTAGATATTATTCCTTAAAAGTAAGCACCGACTTCCATTTCACCCTTTTATTAAACTTACGCTTATATGTGCAACGAAAAATTGATGTATTAAACATGTTTTTTCTCTGACATCCCTATTGAAGCAACGGAAAATTCTATTATCAACGTGTGGCTTTAGCTCGACATTATTATCTAGATTTTCGATGATTTATTTTGGTGCGGATTTGTATATTATGTATATAATATTCGCGTAATAACTTTTTCTCGTTTGGATTTTTCATAAAAATAAAGCAATTTCAACCAAATTCAAAATTATACGCGATATTCCCCTGAAAATCATTTTATTACCTGCAACATGTTTAATTTAAAAATAATCGCCTAGATTAAGTAGAATTTTTCCAGAATTTTACAATATGTTTAAGTGTGATTTTTTTTATTTAGTAATAAAGTATTATTAAATCATAATTAAATACGGAAAAAATATATACAAAATAAATTAAATGTCCCGCAAAATTTAATTCAACTGCTACCATTGTATAAATTTCACAAATGCAAAATCTTATGGAAAACGAGGCTCGCGCTTTTTTCATACTGAGTGTAAATCTGACGATGAGTTGTTAGGGCATAAAGAGTCAGAGAGATAATACAAGTACGATGAAAGAGTGAAAAACACACATATATGTACATGTATATATATATATGTGTGTGTGTGTGTATATGTATGTATGTGAGTATGTATGGTATACAAGCAAAGCATCTCGCAGTTTCGCGCAGATAGAAGTAATCTAAAGAGAAGAAATGAAAAACACAAGAACGATAAAAGGAAGAAAAATAAAAGCGTTAAAGTTAGGGGTGAGGAAGGAAGTATAAAGATACTCACCAGTAAGGAATAATGAGAGAAAGAGAGAGACGGCGAGAGAGGGATGCCGCGTGAGATACATGGAGAGGGTTGTAAGGAAGGGAGGACGAGGATGGGGCAAGTATAAGACAGACAGGCAGAGAGAGAGAGAGAGAGGCTGGATGGGAAAATCGGCGGGGAGTCCCATTAATTTCACGAAGAGCTCCCAGACTGTATAAAGCTCGCGAGACTAAGGTCTTAATCCTGACTGAGAAACGGCCACCGGGGACGTTCCTCCCGCCAACTCCTGACGTGTACGTAAAACGAGAGCCGGTCCCCGAAATCCGTCCACGGACGGAGCGGGGCGCATGCGCGGCCAAGGGTCCACCGGACGCTCGGGAGGAGGTAAACCTCGCAGGCCGGAGGACCTCGGGCTCAAGGCCCCGGGGCAGAGAAGCCGCGGCTCCCCCGAGCCCCTCGGGCCCGACCGCACACGCCCCGGAAGCCAGGGAGATCCAACGACTCGAGCTATGCCATTGCTCCTGCGGTCTCCCCTTAATTGCTTCTCCCCGCCCCCGCCGAAGACTCAACCCGCGGTCGAAGCCCTTGCCTCGGCCCGGCCTTCTCCGATCGTCTCCGCTCCCTCCCCGGCGAATTCATCAGCCGAGCCAAGGCTAATGGGGCGCGCCTCCGAGGACGAATCCTCGCTTTTAAAAACGCCGACCGCGCGAGTGCCGCGCATCGAAATCTTGCGAGACCTGAGCTTTCATTTCAATTTCGCGCAAACGCGTGCACGCGCGCGATAGGATTCGAGCACTCGAGGATGCGTTCGACCCTCTACCTATTTACGCGTAAGTATTTGCGGTTCCTTCGCAAATGGGAGCCCTACTGCTCGATCGCGAAACTCTCGTAAATACTTGGGTGCATGGCGCGCTCGTGTAAAAGCGCGCGGTTCGGTTTTAGCCTCGCGATGCTTTAATCTTGGACAGGCTAAATTAACAGCGACCGCTTCAAAGAAATCAGTTTTTTTCGCGGTAGCGCGCGCAAGTGGGAGCTTATTTGAAATTTCAAGCAGGCGGCAAATATGTACTTCTGACGGATGCTGCGACCGATGCTGCCCCGTGCACGAACATGGATTCGTATCGTTGCCAATCAAAAGTGCTTTACAATAGCCCGACAACGGGGAACGTGACAATGCAGCGTCGATCAATTAAGTTCTCGAAGACAATCGAAAATTTACTCCCCATAGGAGTGCGCACACTGCGCAAAAATACCGAGGGCCGAATACAGAAGCTGCGTGTATTTTTATCGCTCAAAGTAACGATAAGAACTTCGATACGCGATGGAAAATTAATATATATATATATAACGATGTTTTAAAAAATGCACAGTTTATTTTTATTAAAAGGTAAATAATCTTTTATAATCCTTAATTAAATATCTACGTATAGCGAAGCAAAAGTGTGAGTAGCTCTGTTGATTAAACGACAAAAAGAAATTTTAATATGAATCAGGTGAAAATTATTAATGCACACGTATTTTTAATCTTCTTATTCTCATTTTTGTATATATATATAAATACTGTTTTTTTAATACTACGAAATGGCATACAATTTATGTAAATTATGGAACAATCAAAATTTAAAAAAATATAATCATTCTGCTTCAGAATTAAAATATTTTAATAACAGAGCTTCAGTTTAAATTGCAATTAAGAGGAGATTATTTTCAAGCTTCATAATCACGTTGTATCATCTACTGCTATAACTATATGCCTTCTAAAATACTCATGTTTTACAGCGTCACTGTATTTGAAAATATTTCTGGAAAAATCCATAATTAAGCAAAGGAATACGTCCTTTTAATTATGTACTAATTTCCGTTATTAGAAGCAATTATTAAGTTTCAAAAAATGCATTCAACTTAATTATACGAATTGATAAAGTGAGACGCGATCGGGTGCACCACTTGACATTCGTGTTGAAATCAGGTTTTTGTAAGAAATACGTACTCTTACGTAACCGCATGACTTTGTAAATGTGCAAAAGGCGCAAGCATTGGGTAAGAATGAAATTAAATGAATATTTAGCAATTGCTTTGTTCGCTATTCCAATGACTTTGGTAGTGTGCAACTGTAGGAAATAAGTCTTTTTGAAAATTCTTTTAATGATTTGCACAACTCTAACGAGTCGTCCAAACAAAGTACGGTAATCGCTCACCTTATCGGTCATAAAGAGGGATTCGAGCATTCGTTTAATGTCACACCGATCTTGCAAGGTCTTATATTTAACAGTAGCTCCAATCTAATGCCAATCGGTGGCGTGCTCTCGAGTTTGCCATGACCTCGCAATCCTTTAATTTGCGATCCTTAAATTAACCAACGGCCAGGGTAAAAGTCAAGGTCGATTTTTTATCGTCGTGCCCGAAGCGAGCACTAGAGGAACTCGACATTGCGAAGAGGAGGTCGGTTAATAAAGCGAGGAGTCGGCTCTCGGATGGGAAGCTTTGACGAGGAGTGATTGGCTAAGTTGTTTGCCAACGTCTCAATCGAACACGGATTCTCGATCTAACGATACAATCACGGAGTCCTCGGCTCTCTCTCTCTCTCTCTCTCTCTCTTTCCGAAAATATATATATCGAAATCGCGTTTGCTTTGAGGGAGGCGGAGGCCGAGGGGTGGGGCAGGGAAGGCCGGAGCTAAGGAAATAAGGAAATAAGGAAGATAAGGAGGAGGAGGAGGGTTGGCAGGGAGGGAGGGGCGGAGGAGGACAGGAGGACAGAGGGAGTATTGGCTGCGAAGCCGAGGCTCGCAGGGGCGCATTGAAATTCCGGGCGAGTCCCGCTTTCCATTTCTATTTCGCTGCTCGGTCGACGGCTACACGCGCCGCGCGAGCCTTTTTCCTTCGATCCGTTCCGCGGCGGTGCCCCGACGTGAATAGGGCGTAGCGCCACTGCAATTTGCCCCCCGACCCCCGACCCCCTCCGCGCTCCTTTATCCTCCTCCACGGGAGCTTGATTTCGCCGGCGAAACTCTTTGTTTTCTTTCGGCGAGTGCGCCCGGGGCCGAAGCGCGCCCATCCCGCACGAGCCGCGGTGAAAAATCACTGAGCTTCACCGGGAATGAAAGATGAGACGTCGGTATTAAGGACTCCCCCGACGTCGACATCTGCAAATTTAGAGAATGAGAATGAGAGAACGGGCGGCGGCGGCGGCGGCTGACGGGGCTGACGGGGCTGAGGGGGGGTGGGTGGCGGGGCGAGCAGACACAGAGCCACTGGAGTATTGCCGAGCAGAGGATAATTTCAAGACGAGATTAAGGGCGTAGTAACGCACTTCGTGTCAACGGTTAATCGGTCAAAATTAACGCCCGTAAGTAAGGCCTTAAAAGCGCAATTTTAACATCCGAGCAACTGTCGGATAATGTACGCCCTTCAATTTGCGATTATGATATATCGCGTCAAAGTTCGGCTAATGTCTTATTAATTACGAGACCATTAAATTCGAGCTACGTCGGCCCTTCAACCCAATTCTCTCTTATTTCTCAGCCACCGCTTAATCGAATAAAATGATATCTCCGCCAAGAGGATCTTGTTTAATATGCCGGTAATTCAAGCGAAATAATATCGATGCTTGTCTAGCCGACCTCGCGGCAATGCTCCCCATAAAAATTAGAGCCACCTTAGAGTACTTTTTGAATTGGGTCATTTTGCAGGAGTTTTAATAAAATTTATCGTACCGGTGTAGCAGGGGCAATTTTCTAAGCCTCGAGATTAATTATGCTTTAGCGTAAATTTTATTTTATAGCATTCATTAAGCGTACTCGTTTGCTTGTACGGCCTGCACTGCGAGTCCAAATACCTATGAAAAATGGACATTAGTTAACTGGCAAATTAATAATCTGCATTTTGGTCCATTAACATTTTGCGGCACCAACGATGATGTGCTTTTTCCTTCATCGTTAGAATCTGAGCTTTGGGGCTTCGGATCAATAAGCAGGACTTTGTCGGCAAGCATTAGTTACTTATCATTTCATTATTCAGTATTGAAGTTTGTAATGCTATCGAAGCACCTCGCCATTTATCATCCGTTACTTTCTTCGACATGAGTTACCGTCACCATAGCGCCTGAACATAATCAATGTGCCTCCCATGCACTCTAAACCATTCCATGTACTCGTGCTCTGCTCTGCTCTGCTCTGCTTCTCTCTCTCTCTCTCTCTCTCTAAGGGCGGTTGGCACCTTCACCGTTCGCCCTGAGAACTTTTAAAATGTAAATTCGACGAATCAACCTCGTTCGTGCAAGATGCGTTGAACGTGTTTTGTAATTAATGTGCCTTCAAATTATAGAGCGAAATTTCCATGTTCACGGCAAGTTGCTACACGGTTAACAATAAATATCTTGCTTTATTATTGAATTATCATTGAATTTAAATATATTTTTATAACTATATATATATATATATATATTTCATGAAGTTAGAATTACGTATATTTATATATATGTATTTATATATGATAAAATACTTTTAATTCCCTTTAAATGTTATGAAAAGCGAAAAATAAAACCGTCTCGAATGGGTCTACGAGGAGGCTCGTTCCATTACTAATGAAAGCATAATGGATAGTAGATTATGAAAGATATATAGATTAGAAGTATTGTACATTGACGTCGTAACGCCGGGAATTTTACTTACAAACAATTTACTAAACGATATGTATACTTCAACGAGGAGCGTTCTTTTTGCATTAGCCATTTGTCATGTTATTTCATTATCAAAGATATTCAGGGTTACCGATCATTATCTATTTTCTATCATCGTTATACAAAATTATTACTGCCAATATATATATATATATTTTTGTCCGGAGACATAAAGCGTATAGCGCTCGACATTCCAGACCCGTAGGTGCAAAAGTGTAAGAGAAAGGCTTTGCATTAGCTGGATACAATTTAAACGATTTAAAATATGAAACAGTTTAAGTATTGTAATGTGCTCTTTAAAATCATAAATTGGAACTACATCAATCTCTTAAATTCAATGTACTTATAATTTAAATTCTTCGAATTCTATTTATATTTATAAGTTGCCTGGTAAGAATTTTTCTACATTGTTTTTAAAAAAATTTCTCACAGCTTTATCCCTTTCAAAGCTATTATTGCCCTACTGATACCAAAAATTTCATAATCTCGCATAAAACTTTAAAATAAGAAATTCTCATAATAATAATTTCCAAGGAAATAAATAACTTGTTACTCGTACTTTAAACTGTTTTTTAACATATATCCAAGTGACATAGAAAGTAAGGAAAGTTCGCAGATTCTAAATAAATACAAATCCACGACCCTATATTTTGCTTTCCATATACGCAATGGCAAATGGTGTTGGCATGTCAAGGGTATAATGAAAAATAGTAGTGCTTTATTAAATGAAAAACTTGTGCTCGTCTTTTCAAGTCTTTTGATACATCGGCGAAACTTTATCAAGTACCGGAGACTTTAATATGACTGCGCAAAGGGCATTTTTCGCCCAACTTGACAAATTTGAATTATTACTAAACACGGAATATATATAAGTTGCGTTTGAATGTATATTGACATTAGAAAATAACTTATAACTGTAAATGAATTCGCAGATTATCCTTAACCGTAGTGATTTATGCTGAAAAAAATTTAATATTTTTGCATATACTAAAAGTAATTTAGTAATTATAAAATACAGCATCATTAATATTAAAATATTAATCCTAATGCATTATTTATAATAAGGCGAATTTTATTAATTAAAATTCAGTTTATACGAATATATATATATATATATATATATATATATTATTCACAACATTTTTAGATCAATACTCACCATAACTACTAACTACTAAAGCATCATTTTCTTTAGAAATTTATTAACAAGACTAATAAATTCTAAAGGTACAAAGTCTCGAGTAACTCATTATTTCTCCTCCCCCCCCCCTCCAATAACTTAGTAATACAAATAAAAAAAATATAATTTAAAAATTTCAATATGATAAACTTTTACAATTATAACACTCTCTCTCTCTCTCTCTCTCTCTCTCTATCTATCTATCTATCTATCTCTCTCTCTCATTTATTTTCAAATGTAATAAACAGCATTTACATTATTCATGGCACATTTTTCAAATAATGGATAACGCTTGAATATTAAAAATTGCTATCGTAAGATTAAATGAGACATTGCGTTATGCGAGTCATTAGAAAAGTTTTGTCCACCGACCCTTGAAGGAAAAACTTGTCTAGGTAGGGAAAGAGGGACAGGCTCTAAATTAGGAAGTATCCCGGAGGTCGAAAAAAGGAAGCCTTTCAAAGCGATTTCCGCCTTTGATTCGCGCTCGTTCCGTTGTGAAAATCCTCCAAATTGTCCATCATTGGGGGCTTTTAGAATGGGCAATTATAACAAGGGTAATTCTAAATTTGTTCGTAAGACTTGTATTTTTTGGAAAACTGCAGCCGACACGGCCTCTTTACCTTTGACGAAATCCTTAAAACGCGTGTTTTGAAAATAACTTTGTATCTTTCAAAATCCAATGCTCGAGTCTAGTCGAGAAATTCGATAATTACGGAAAAGATTGAAAATAAGTAAAGGCGTAATTGAAATTGGCCTCCTTGAATCAATGGCGGCTTTAGTTGCGTTTCTCGATTAAATCGTATCGACTCCGTAGCATCGAGAGAAGAGGCAAATTACAAGCCCGTGCTAATAACAGGTTTACAATAGAATTCAACTTACCTCGGCGTAAAATTAAAGAAGTCTTTAATTATCCAGTGAGCTCACGGTAGCGGATTAATATCGTAACCTTTGATTAATTTTCAAACAAAGATACGCTATTTACCGCGGGCCGAGCAAAGCCCGAGGAATATGTAAAAATCGAATTGAATTATAAAAAAAAAGGTAAAGTGTCTCGAATCAGCGCAATGCAGATTATCGTAGTCGGTCTGGCTCCGGGCTGCAGGACAGCTTCAGCGTCCGATGCAAGTGGAGATGCGGAGGCCCAGCGCTAAGCTCAAAAAACCAGGGATGCCAAAGAGCCCAAGTGGGGTAAGGCGAAAGTCCGACGCAAGTATAATGTCGGCCGAGCGATATTTGATCCGCCCAAAAGTAGTATAAAAATTCACCGATCCGGCAGTGCGATCGAAGGAGTCGGGGAAAGTTTGGCTGGAGAGGGAGTAAAACAATCCAGTTCGGAGCGGAGCAAGGCAGGAACAATCGGGGATAACGAGGGCTGGAGAGGATCGCAATCGCCGTCCTGAAGTCCTCGGGGCCCGAGCATCGCAGGGGGGGACGAATCATCGTCGTCAGCCGGGGCCCGAGTGCGCCTCGGCCGAGTCGACACTGGCAGAAGGCCGAGTCCGCGCCCCGCGGTACCCGTTGACGCGCCCACGACGGCCCTATCGATCTCCCCGGGCGAGCCGTCCGAGGAGTGGGCGGCCGGCCTCCCACCGGGGGCGACCGCAGCCGCGGCCAGATGCAGCCCCTGGTGACGCGGCGGCGGCGGTTCGGATGTCGCGGCCGGCGCATCGCTGCGGCCTGGCTGGGGGTTAGGGGTGGGGCTGGACTTCTTCGGGTGTCCAACGGGGGCCGGAACCGGGGCTGGGGGGGCAGGCGTTACGCAAAAATTTATGGCCCCACCGGGAGTCCTTTGTCCGGCCTCTACGCGTATCCTGGAATTCGCTCGATTATCCTCCGCGACGCGTCGATAGCCGTCGTTCCGGATTAACGCGAATTCATTACGTGCTATTAGGCTATTCTTCCGACCTTGTTTATACAGATGATTTAATATTTGACGCGTAAATCATTGCTCCTTCTCGTGGACTTTTCATGCCTCGACTTACCTGAAATCAAAGAAATTACACACGTATCATTAGTATGCTATTTATAAGCAAATGCCTGCGGAATTTATAAAATCGCTCCTTTTTATTTCAATATTCAATTGTACTACGATCATCAATTTAATTCATTATCATTCGGTAAGAATATAATGGCCGTCATCTGTATCAATTTATTCCTAAATAATAGAAATTTCAATATACGTTTTGCTTAAGATATTTCAAATATTTTAAATATTATTCATTGTACCTGCCTATTGAAATGAAATTTTTAATTTCAACAAGGAAGCTTTTTTTTCATTATTTCTTGCAATGCAAACAAATTATAAATTATGAGACACAATATACGCAAGATTTATTAATTCAACTCCTTATCGTTTAAAACATATACACGCATATTTATTTTGATTAAATGTATGAAAATCATTACCTTCAAACGAATATATATTAACAAAAATCTTGTAATTACACATTTTTATTAATAAGTTTGTAATATCAAAAAACTTACCAGAAATAATTCAACTTTTAAGAAATTGTAATATAATGATAATTATTCGTTAAATACGAATATAAATAACTTAAAAGTAAAATAATATTATATAATTTCATTATACGATATAATATATTATACAATATTAAAATATCATATAATATTATTAATTAATACAGTTTATTAATAAATATAATAATATAATTTTGAAAAACTAAGTATTAAATTCAATTTTTAAACATTTTTTTAGTAACACAAACATTTACTCGCAAAATCTCAGCTTGAAGATGATCGTCTGAAAAGTCTCGGTTGTAGAATTTTTATAATAAAAGTTCTTATAAAGCTTTATAAGTTTATTCTTCAATACCATAAAATTTTGATTTTTTAAAAAGTCGATTGTTTGACCTTAAAAATGTAAAAACCCTTAAAATGAAAATACTATAATAACGTAAAATTTATATGAATTGAACACATAAAAGCTGAATTTGAATCGAAATCCTTACATTTTAAGTTTACTTGACTGAGTAGTTAAGTATTGATGATAAAATTTATAAAATAGAAAAAATTGTGTATTCATGTAATATTATAATATAAACTAAAATAATCATACAACATGATAAATATAATTTTAAAAATGAGGAAGATTTTAATCCCGCAATAAATTTTATTTGTTTTGATAAATTGTTTTTGCCTTAAAAATACAATTGCATTTTAGTCGAGAAATATCTATTATAATACAGAATTTAATATATACTTATATATATTAACAGATAATACAGAGTTATTAAGATTTCAATTATATGCTTATTTTCTAAACTAATGTTATATTATTTTGCTTTATCTCATTTAGGTGCATTTCTCTTGACGCTGTTCCTTTACATTTACGGCAGAATAATCACTTGAAATCCGGGCGTATTTTATTATGGCTTTCATTTATCTATACTAAAATTAATTATTAATAGCATTATTAGCTGCATGCACAATAAGGCAAGGGAAATTTGAAAGAAAAGGTATTAACAATGATAAAAGAGTATTAATTTGATAATATAAATTAAATTTAGTAAATAAACCTCCGCTAGATGGAAAACAGTAGACGGTACGTATTTTTTTTCTAATTCTCGAATGCTAAAAATATAAACCGTTAGCTTGAATTGTATACAATTATCCGACTAGAAGATACTAAGTAGAGTAATTTTAAAATTACAGATAATTAAAAAAGTAAAATTTATCAGCACACGATAAAAATTAAAAAAAAAAATATGAAAAAAAAATGAAGGAATCACTTATCAACTAGTAGTTTCGTATTAAATTGTACTAAAAACAAATGGTACAAATGTGATTGTGCGTGCGTGTGTACTTTCTATCCACACGTTTATATAAGTATGATTTTGTACTCAGACCTGAGATAATTCATGCGCTAAAGCCAATGAAATAGCTGCCGATGAAATTTGGCTTTTTCAAAACTGCGCCCAGACTGCGAATTGCGCTGGAGGTGAATTTAACGTAGAGTCGCGACTATTAGAAAGGTAAACAAAGCGAGAGGAGCTGATAAAATTGAGCTTGAAGCGCGAAGACGAAGTCGTCGAAGAGCGAGCCGACGGGAGCGTCTGGCGGAGCGCAAAGTTATCCTGGCTGGAGTGGCTGGGGGTGGGGTTGGGGGGGTCGCTGTCAACCGAATAGAGCCAGTTGGACAGGAGTCGATAACCACAGCGCCGGGCCGGCCAAGAGCCTCGGGCGACGCGGACACACCGGAGCCGAGGAGTCCTCCCGCGTAACGAGCGGCCCTCGAGTTCTGCCCGGGGGGGTAGGGGCAAATCCTCCCGCCCGTTCGCCCAATATTGCGCCCGGCCGCGCAGCCCCGAACCTCGACTGCCCGAGGATGGCTACCGATGAGCGCCTCACGAGCCTCGACCTTGCCTTTAACCCAAGGCTCCCCGCGCCCCCGACCCTACGCCCCCACCCACCCAACGAACCGAGGCTCCCTGGCTTGGCCCGCGCGACCCCAATCGCCTCGTCGTACTTGGGATGTCGCGGAGGCGCGATTCGGCCGCTCGCGATCCCCGAGGCTCTCCTTCTTTCCTCTTCTGCGCCCTTCTTTACGCCGCTTCGCCCCGGTTGACCATTTCACTCTCTACCCTTCGGCTGGCTCTCCTAACGCGAATGGCCCTCCCCTATGCAGGTGCGAGCGCATAAAAGCTCGGCAGCGTCTTTGCAAGCGAAATACAATCGCGATTGGCAGCAGAGGCCCGGTCAACATTGTTGATAATAAAGCCAGTTTTAAGAACCAATAACCGTTCCTACGATAGCTCCTGATTCATCAGCGGCTATCGATCCGAATTCCAAGGCGATGACAAAGCGAAGGCGCAAAGCTCAAGGTTAGGGACCAATCGCAGATCCGCTCGCAGGCGGTGCCGAGCTCCATGACGTGGGACACCTGTTCTACAACCGAAAAATTATGGGTTATTTTACGATGCAGCGACAGGGAATCCGAATAATTCCCCGATAAGGGAGAAAATACGGCTCTGGAGATGAGCTCGAGATGAAAGGGCATTAACGCCCCGGAGAAATATTTGATATTTCAAATTGGTCGCGCTGCCGAGGATCGTGCGCGTGTGCTAAAATTACGATGGAACTCGCGGGGGGGGGGGACTGCCGCAAAAAACTGGGTACAAGGGCAGAAGGGACGCGCGGATATTAAAAGCCCGACAGGCAAAATCCATTATCCGCGCCTTTCTTGGACTTGTCAACGCGGCATTCATCCCGGGGAAGCTTGAAAAAAGTTTGCGACCTTTGTTATTACTAGGCCGGCATTGTTCGCGCGCAGCCATTGATTGGCTTCGAAGGGCGCGAATTTGGCCCAAGCGAGGAACGAGCGCGTAACTGCTACTGATCGCCCCGGATTACGCCTGAAGTCCCGGGGTCGAAAGCATTGGCCAGAGGTGGACACCGATGGCCGAGCTAAGAAGGACAAATAAATATCGCCGAAGGAGGCGAGGCCAGCTCTCCTGATATTCCTTAAACCGAATATTTCTGCTGTCCTCTTTGCCGAACTCCGGCTTCTTATCCTGGACAACTGCTCGAGGGTATTATCTTATTGCTTCGAGCGAAAGATACAAACGAAGTTTTTCACGTTCCCGTGTGCATAGTGATGATGAATTTGATAGCGATGTCGGCTTTAAAATTGACGCACCAATGGAAAACTCGAGAATCCGGGTAAATAAATGCAAATTGAGACGAACAACATCTTCTACGAGAGGAACTCTAGAGTGATTGTTAACTATTTGGTCTACGGCACTTGAGGCTGATTCTGAATTGTCATTGCATTCGCGTTTTGTCGAGGATAGGGTTATATTTAGAGAGGTGGGATAGCACTAATCGCATAATGAGCACATTTTACAATAATTTGTCTCTTTCTGCTTACAAATATTTACCAATCCCAGTACAAGAATAGCCTATGGAAGCCCCAACCTTTCTTAGTCCTTGTATTTCGTGTAATAGCGATGATTTAATTTATTGATTAGCCGAGCCGCATGGAACTCCGTTGGTGCCTTTTTCCTGCCAAAGAATTACTTACCGAGGCGAAGAGAAGCAAATTTTACTCCGACCTAATTTTTTTCTTATTTTGTTTAAAAAGAATCACGCCAATGGAATCATCGGCTAGATCCTATCTCAGTATAGTTATTGAAACTACCGATGTATTCCAAGTTTAAAATATTCATCCGAATAAAAGAAACGGAGGAAGGTTAATGAAAAGGTAAATTAATTCATGAATGAATGTATAAAGATTAAAATTTAAATACGTATGAAAGACAACTATTTTCACAAAACAAAAGCTAGTCTGGATCAATAGCAATAAAAAAGCCGACGGAATGTCGATCTACTCAAACTGGCCTTGTGAACTCCCACTACTTTCTCTCTCTCTCTCTCTCTCTATATATATATATATATATATATGTGTGTGTATGTGTGTGTATGTACGTATGTTGGTGGACTTCATTGGTAATCTAGTATCCTGTGGAATACACGCGCATTAAGGATTTCATAGTACTGGAGGATGATACTGGAACGTCGACGGAAAAAATACGACTGTCATGCCGTGAATTGTACGCGCGTTGCTTCCCATATGAATTTTGCACTGGAAGCTACATAAAAAAGCTCTAGAGTCGCTGTTCACCTTACACGTACACACCTGCACGCTCGATTGTGCACGCACACATATGCACGTTTATATATATATATATATATGGAACAAAATATTTGCCTGTTTTTCCATCAGATTCCTCCATTGAAAATTCGAGCGGCACCTTCTGTATTTCCTTTTATTCACTGCTTAACAGTGACTGGACTCTTGCAAAATAGTTTCAGTATTATTTTTGCGGATAGATGCGTAACATTAATTAAGAGGTAAAAAGGTGGAAGAGAAACTGTTGGAAAATACTCTGCTATAAATTTTGATGGCCGACAAGTCTTTAAAAGATTTACTGCATTCATGAATTATAATAAATACGTAAAAAATTTAAAAACTATTTCAAATATCTTTATTTCTCTGCGCCCTTTTGTAATATAGCCTTGCAATCGAAGAATTTGAAACAAAAACAAAAAAAGGCCTCAGCGCGCTAGATTGCGCTCGATAATGATATTTATTCCGAAAAGAAAAAAAAAAGTTACAATTACCCGCGAAGTAAACATTTGGTGGATTATTACGGAATTAAGTATAAAATCCGTAAAAGGTGTATTATTTGATTTTAAAACGGCGTCGGGCGATTCTTTCGAATGTCGAAGGCAACGCGCCGACCTTCCGTCACAATATTTACCGATACTTAATTACACGAATTCTAAAGCAAGCATTGAAAATACAATTTGAATTCTTACGAGGCCTCATCGTCAAGACAAGCCGCGCACCGAATACTGGGCAAATTATGCATGCGCAAAAAAGACGAGGATGGCAAAGCGCTATTCATTATTACGCTTCCATATGATTCGACTTGCAACAAGAACTATTTAATCCCGAGCTGGCAAGTAAATGGTTGATCAAAGCTGGCCTTTAAGCGCTCCTGCGACAGCATGTAATCAAAAAGCGCAGAAATAAATCACTTACTGAATAACAGAACTTAAAACGTGTATTACCACTGGATTCTCCCGGGTCTCGAGTCTTTCCGCTTTTTGCGCATTCCACCTTACGGACGCATTCGGTCTCACTTGCTTGCCAATATCCAATAGTTGGCCATTAAAGATAGAAGATTATTTCACAGGATTAACCTTTTTTTTCTAAATGATTGCCCCCGTTGAATTTTCGCAAGCTGTCGGCAAGCTGCAAATGTGTCTGTTAATGCGCTGATATAATTCCTCTGAATGTGCGTACAAATCGAAATGAGCTTTAATGAGATAATCAGGATATTTTGTCTCCCGAACACGGACAATTTTACTTCAATGCTCGCTGCAAGATCTAATAATGCTTACGGCACATTTCAGCAAAAGCAGTGAACATGTTTCATCGCACAAATGAAGCAAGGACTTTTTACACCTCCACAATAATTATAAAAACATTTTCATTCAATGCATTTATATCTGCCACGAGTAATTACATTGCTTTCAATTATCTTGATTTCTCAATATTTTTACGCAAAAAGCTGTACGAAAGAGCATTACTTAGTACAAGAATATTTAAAATAAATACGCGATCCTGTGTATCCATTGTAAAATGTGCATTTGCGTAGAAGCTTTGGTCTATCATTTTTTATGACATTTTTATTTTCTAAATCAACTGCAGTACATTCCAATAAATTCTGCGAAGCGCAGTAACATTTTTCATATTCGTACAAACATTCTCAAGTCATCTTCTTTTATGTAAATATGAATATAATTCTATGATGTATCAAATTTCAACAACAAAAATATATACGTATCAAACACACTTTTTACCTTTTTAATATTGTAGGTCAATTTTATTTAAAAAAAAAAACACTAATCCCCGGTGGATCTAAAAAATTATAAATATGCATATATGTTTTAAATTTCAAGCATTGCAAGAAATAATTTATTCTATGCGTCTTTTAGTTTTTCAAACAAAGCTATGGAAAAAAAAATGTTAACAACTCACGTAGATAAATGTTTTGTAGCAAAGATTTTAAACGAATAAAAAACATCGCTATTGATTTTATTCATATAGGCACTGACTTTTAAGGAACCTGCAGAAAGTAACTTTAATTTACAGCATTGTTTTACTAAAAATATTCCATTAACTATTTTAATATAATGAAAATTATATTGCAAATTAAAAATGCGAGACAATGGCTTGATTCATTTTGTTTTCACAATTAATAATTGATTTTTAAAAAGTAATTTTAAAAAGATAATGAATTTTCATGGATGTCAACAATTTGCAAAAAGTATCCGCTTTCGTGTTTACATGTAAAGGCATTAAAATGCATTTAATAGAACAACAGTTTTCAAATAGCATGACTAAGAGCAAGTTGGGAAATTAATCAAACTTTCAACAAAATGGATATTCTCTATCAACAGGACGTTGCGATTGATAAATTAATGATTTTATTTAATAATATCCTTAAATGTGTTGATCGATTTTTCGTGCAAAATATTCACCTTCTAAAAGCGAGGCAAAAATTAAAAAAAAAAGAGCCATCGAAGTTATCCGGGTGCAAGAGAGTCCATTTTATCAAAGGCCCTAGTCAAACTGACATCGTGTACCTAAGTGAACGTACAAGACTGTCACTTGTCCAACAAACTTCAACAAAACTTTTCCCAACTTTAACTCATCTCAAAAGTTTGACGAAGGATTATAAATATTTAAGGTCTGTACGTCCTTTGCAATAAAATGCACTTTAAGCGTATACGCGAAAAGAGGGTCCGATTTCGAGGGGCCGTAACAAAAAAACAATGACGATAAAAATATTATTCCTAAGGCACAGCCAGGAAATGCTCCGCGATTAATCCTCGATCCATCTGTTTGCGCATTGACTTTTTTTTGCGCCGGCTTAAAAGAACGCCTGCGCTTACAATGGCTTAATTTAAAAGATACAGAGACGGAACTCTTTCCTCGCAATCTATGGTATTGAAGGAGCTTTAATTCCATTGGCATATATATCTAAGCACGTTATCGGCATACGGCTGATAACACCGAGCAGACTCTGCACGCAACGTCGAGTCTATTCAAAGTATATTCTATTATAAGGAGAACCTTTACTAACGCATTTATTACATTTGGCTTTTTAAATTTACCGGGAATTTCTTTGAGAAGACGATGCATTATCTCGGAATGTATTACGACTCTAACTCCAAAGTATCCCCACAGCTTGAGCGAAGGAATTTAGTCAGAATTTTCTCTCGCGTACATTGAACACTTTTGGAAATTGAGGCTTCCAACGCTCCCTCGGCTTCTTTCCCCTTTAAGAGTCCCACCATCGGCGAATAAAACAATGGGGCCAAGGTAAATTTTTGTCCCCCCCCCTCCCCCCGAAGAATCCACGCTTCCCTTCTTGTAAAAATTAATCCCTCGATTAATTATTTGCGTGCTCTTCGTTCATAATTTTTCTCGCAATCCTCGGGGGCTCGTCGCGATTTGTCGCTATGCATGCATGCATAACCTACGTACCGAAAGCCAAAATAATCGCCATTGTAGCTTTTCGGCTCATCTTTTGGCATTGCCAAGTTGGCTTTGAGGCCCTTCACCGGAACATTTTCGGTAAAATTCACCGTTACTTCTCGCAATACCGCTATCGGCTCCTCGGAGAGGTTACTGTAAGTGCGCGCAAGGCTTGCGGTCGTACGACCTCCCACCCGATAATATTCTATCTTAAAATTTACAATGCTGCTCCCGAGCGTAAGCGCGTCTTGCGATTTCTAGCGATAACTGCATTTAGCGCTCTCGTCGATAAATTATTTAGCTCTGCATTCGTGGGAAATATTACATGGGACAACAAGCACAATGGCCCTCTTGCAGCATCATAATTCATCGCTATCCAGGAACCTTTTTTCTTTTTTTTTCCCCCCTTTTTATTTCCCACATGCCAATAATCGATACTTTGATTAATTTTAAAAATATACATTTATAAGCGTGTGCATGTATTTAATTATTAATTACAGACTTTGATATTACAGACTAATATATTAAATAAGGCGTTTAAAAGAGTCCACCGTATTATTTGCTATGATTCGTTGAATACTTTTTGATTTACATATCTCTTTTAGAACAAAGTATATACCATAAGCTAATCTGCATAATTAAATAAAAATTAATACATAAACAGTTTTGAGAAGTATATATCAATTATAGGTAAAAAAATTGTACGATTTATTGAGTATGCGCAAAGAAAATTTAATAGAAATTAATCATCTTAATAATTAATAATTCACATTACCGATAATATTCACTGCTCGTTATTTTTACAACTTCGAGTCAATAAATATTAAATGTTTTGCTATCACTGCTAAAAAATCGCGATAATAAAAAATCTTGATCTCAATATTAAATTTGTTATAACCGTAAGGTAATTATTAATTAAGGCGAATATATGTATTTGTCTAAGAACGTCGATTTCAGTAGTAATTTATTTAATGGAGCCATTTAAATATAATGCCATGTTAACACGTATAAAAAGGAAAGCTGAAAAGTGGTTTTAAATATAATATATATATGTGTGTGTGTGTGTGTGTGTGTGAAAAACGCGCTTATAAATTCTTTCGGGGCAAGTATTCATAATATTGTAACTTCGGGGAGTATGAATAATTAATAGGATCGTGTAAATAAAGCAAAATCAATTAATTTATGAAAATGAAATCAGTTATTGGAGCCAGTGCTTAAAAGGCTCGCTTAGCCGTAATAAAAGATTTTACTCGAGTATGCAAAGACAACAATGAAATTGCACGAGATTAAAGATAATTTGTGTCAGCGCGAGCCGAGGAGCCTCGGTTACGTAGTCGGAGAATCTATGTAATGTATCTCTTAGGAGGGGCTCAAATGACCATCGGTCTTCTTAAATGGATAAATAAAAGATAACGGCCGGGTAGAGGACACGATAATCACGTCGAAAGGCAGGTTTAAAGTAGACGAGCCGGAAAATGAATCGTATTAGTAGCGAAGACGGCCATATCATTATTATGCAGGGGCATATTTGTACAAGTGCTCTATTATAAATGCCGGCATTTTACTACGCCCGCTAATAATGATACTCGGCTCGGTCTCCTACTTATGGGAATTTTTATCAGCTATTTGGCCGACTGATAATTGCATTGGTTGGGAATAGTGTATGTGGCGCGAGCCTAATTGAAGCCCAGGGATATTATCCTCGGTGGCTTGATTGCGTATGGAGCGAGCCTGAAAAACATCTAAAATATCTTAATAACGACGATGAAAAATATCCGCACATCGGCTCGGAGATCCGATCGCAGGTCGTATGTTTTTTTAAGGGCTACAACTTACGATTAGCTCGCGAGAGATATGCGACTGTTATTGGCGCGAGGCTACCTTCTAATGACCTTCCCTTGCACTTTCATCTATTTGACATTCCCTTGGGTCTATTTCGCCCCCCTGCCTAACGGGGAGTCCCACTCGTCCCTCCGTGTGCAGCGAATTTCACTACAACTCTCTCTCTCTCTCTCATTCAATATACCTTGCCTCGCTCTTCCTCGTCCTCGCTCCCTCGTCGATCTCTCCCACTCCCGTTTCATATTTGATGATAATTATCATGATAGATCCTCCGGTTTATAAAATTCTAATTAGACATTACTGTCTTGGAGTATTGCTTATTTTAAATTCAATATTAAATATATGTGTGTGCGTGCCCGAGCGCGTGTACCTTCACATGCATCCTAAATCTACATTTTAAACACATTCCCATCCTGGTCTGTATAATTTGGCATTTAAATTGTAAATCGAACTTTTTTACTCGTTAATCTACTTATTTGTTCCAAAGCTCATATTATTTAGACAAATTCAATTTTACAGTATTTTTCTAAATTCTAACAGTTGGTGGAATTTATAAACTCTAAAAGGTATTTAATTAATATGGTTCTTCTTCTTTTTTTCTTCAAAATTTAACAATATACTGTAAATATTATATTTTTTGTCATATTAATACTCATATACGATGTTCGCATGCTTCCGTTAACGCATCGTACGCTTTTTAAAAGAATACTGCATTGGACAATTTCTTTACTTGCAGCATAAAGAATTATAAAACATCATTAGCGATATTTATTTATTAAGCATTGCATTAAATGAACATCACTTTTACTTACGGTTGTTAAATATACCTTAATGCGTAAAATTGCACTTTTACGGATATTTTGATTTTGTTTTAACACTCGGCAAGTTCGTAAATTATTACAACCTTAAGCTTGTGACTGTATTAGTACATGTGTTAATATACATTAATGTGTATTATTCCTTCGCATTTAATTAGTAAAAATTAATTTAAAATATGCTTATAATAATTTGACAAATAATATGATACGGCTATTGCAAACATTTCAAATTTGTTTAACAAAAGATCAGAGTTGCATTAATTAATATTTTCTATAAAAAAAAAAAAAACAGTACATTATAAAACCCATTAATTACAATAAGAAATAAATGTCAAATTAAATTTTAAATGTGTGAAATAAAATTTGTTAACATAATTTATCTATTTCTTTATTTACCTATTAACAACTGGAGTATTTGATACTGATTAAAAAGATTTTGTACACTATATTATAATTATCTAATATTTCATCGACATATTGAATTCTACGTAATTTAATGTTCGTAGAATATGTACATGAAATATATTTTTATGACTGCGTATAAAATTATATATATATATATATTTTATATAAGGAAGAGAGTGTTTTTATTAATAACGATTGTTTAATATATAATAAGACTTAGTATAGCTTTTAGTAGAAGTATCTTGTTAGGATGGATAAAATTTTTAATAATACTAAAAATACAAAAGTTTTTAATTTAACAAGTCCACAGTTTTGTGGTAGATGTTCTGGAATAAAATAAATAGGGAAACTATTTAAATTTACAAATCTTTAAAGTATATTCTGTTTAAGTAATTTATAATATTATTTATATGTAGTTATTAATTTAATCATTTACAAAATTTAGTTCTTAAAAAGTACGGTTAACTACATAACAACTGATATAGTTGTATTATGTAACTATACATCTTATGATAAATTAAATAATAATATTTGTTAAAAAAAAACTGAATAAGACATTAATTAAAATTGATTGACCATGAAAATTTAAAAACAAAAATAGAATATTTTAAAACTTGAAAGACTTTATTCAAAGTATCTAAAACATTCTTAAATATAATAGGCAACGGAAAAAAATTATTCTTTTATATTATAGTCAATTGTTTCAAAAATTGTTTTTTTGTTCATATTTTATTGTGGATTGTACGAAGGACAGCAATTAACTGGGAGAATGCACTGTGCATACGTGAAACATTTTAAGAGTGTTTTTAATAGAGGAAATTCTCAGCTTTGTCGAGAAAAAAAGAAATAAATAAATGCATAAAAATCATTGTTACGGGTTATTCGCATGACGAGTATCCATCGGATGTTTTAGAAATATAAAAAATAACGATTAATTAATATTTGAACGATAATCGCTAAGGGTAAACGGTAAAGCGCGTGTATAATTGATTACAAAAGGTGTTAGAAAATATTTAAAAATAGGTACATTGTAAGAGTACTTAAACGCTCTAAGGGAGATTAAGTTTTCAAATGCGTGCCTTTTGCCTACAACGATACCGAAGAAAATACAGGATAAAGACTCGATGAAATCCAGAACGTACGAAAAAAAAAACGCATTTGCTAGATTCGAAATACGAAATGAAAAAATCCCCTCTGCGTAATGGATATTGCGCAAAAATCCGTGGATTTTCGTAGCCAAATGAAGAAATGAATTTTGGAAAAAGCCCAGTGGGTCATCACATCCCTTAACTTAATAATGGCCTTTGTTGCGAAACGAAGATACCGAAGATGCTTGCCGATGAAGGGCAAAAAAAAAAAAAAGAAAAAAAAAGAACCCGAATATTCTGAAATAAAGCAAGGATCATTTGTTACGATGAGCGAGTATCCTTTGGCAGTCTGGCAGCGAGAGAGAGAGAGAGAGAGGAGAAGGAGCTTCGGAAAAAGAGATAAATCGAGAAGAAAATATAAGGCCTGGAGAGTGGGAGCGCGAGGCGAGGGGGCAGCCGAAGATAAAGGGGGCACTCGTCGGCGCTGTGCACCGGCCGCGCGCATCCTATCGATGCACGTAGACTCTCTCCCCTCGCTATTTTCTACGGGGGCCCCCGCCCCGCTCTCCGAGACCGTCGGGCTGTCGGCCGGCTGTTCCGCACCAGGGCCGAGGCCTCTCCCGGCCGCTCCTTTGCGCCCCGGCCGTGATTTAATAGCCGAGAGCGTCGCGGGCCCTCGAGCCGCGCAGGACGAGAGCGATTTTCTAGCCCGGGCGCGCTCTACGCCACTCCGTCCGATTTATTATGCCGAGCCGGTGCGAGCCGAGGGGGCCGCGTAGGGAGGGAGGGAGCGAGATATATATATATATATATGTATAGAGGTGGGGAGGGAGAGGCCGACATCGCACGCCCGTATGCAGGAGCGACGCCGCGACACGTTCGCTCTCCTCGCGTCCTCTCGACGCTCTCGATGCCCTCCTCCTGCTGCTGCTGCTGCTCGCCTCCCCGCGTTCAAAGTACAAATGCCCCCGAAGCCGTCGGCTCGCTCGGCCGGGGACTCCATTTCGCACGATTTGTACGGCTGAGGTCACGGATTCAGCGGCCCGATCAGCGCCTCGCCCATCTTTAACTCGCGGGCCGCCCACCCGCGCCTCCCGACTCCTCGCCGCGAGTCCATTGCCATCTCGAGGGCCGCGACCCGACTCTGCCCTCTTCTCCGGAGTCACCGAGCTCTCGGGAACGGATTCGTGAATCGGGATCGCTTGGATCCGGAGTCGCGGCTTCCTCCGGCGCGAGGGTCTCCGAAGGTTGCGCGCGTGCCTCGCGCTCGGGAGAGAACCTCGAGGAAGGACCGGGGAAGGAGCGAGTTGCCATTGGAGGGTCAACGAGCAGAGCCGGGCGTCTGCCAAAGAAGAGAGCCGGGAGGGGGTGAGCGGGCCTCGGCTACTATCTCGAGTGCACCGGCCGAGGCTCCTCTCGTCGATTCTGCCCTCGAGTGCCGAGCGCGGCCGCGCTCCCGCTCCCGTACGGACGCCCAACCGGTGATGGGCATCCAGGAGGCTTCTCCCTTCCCCGGCCCTCCTACCTACCACCCCTACCCTCCCATTGTTCCGCGAGAATCATAACGAAACCACTCCACTTTATCACCAGCGGCATTTGCATCGTTGCCAACCGAGCGCCTCGTAGCCCAGTTCCAAGGATAAAAACCTGCCGGAACCCGCGTTTGTTTATTATTTTACAAATCTGCGATGAATATTTATAAACGGCGGCTCGTCTTGTTTCTTACCGAATTCTGGCGTTCGTTATTCGCCATCGAGCCAGCGTTAATTAAGGCACAGCAGAGACGAAGAGGAGAGCACACGCCGAAGCGCACCGTCCGCTTTCTCGAGGCATTGAGGCAAAAAGAGAGAGAGAGAAAAGAAAAATGACCAAAAGTACTAACATTTTGTCGGCCGTAATTCACAAGAAGAGGCACAACCCAAACGGCTGTTTAGCAAGGGGGAAGAAATTGAAGGCAAACCTAATTAGCGAAAACGCAATTACAGTATTTGCAAGTGTCTCGGCTCGAAACATAATATCCCGACTCCGAATAGGACGAGGTACCCATCTAAATATCTAACTTGGGACCTCGAGGTGTCGGGGCTAGGACTTGCGGCAATGGCTCCGCGCATAAAAGAAAAGCCGGCGTTGGGAAGAAGCGAGAAAACCGACGGCACCGACGCCTCGCCTCGAACTACTAGAGAATCACTTTAGTCCTGGAGGTGCAAGAAGTAGAACGAGAATGACCAGCGCTCGCTCGTTAGATCCCTAGGATCGGAAATTTTCTTTTCCAAGAGAATGGAATATAGCAAAAGGACCACGGCACTGGGCTCTAAGGCCGAAACATCGACTTTCCCTGTTCTATGGACGCCTGGCCGGCACCACTCCGGGGCTCATTTTTAATTTATTCCCGGGTGCAGTTTCTTTAATCGTAAATTTATTTTACTTCCGCCTCCTTCTCCGCCTCTAGTAAAATGCTAATTTTAAATAAGCTTTTCTCGCGTATAAAAAAAAAAAAATATATAATTAAGGCGAACCTCCTTCTATTATTATAACTACGAATTACGTTAAGATTTTGTACTGAAAAGTAATGCGCTTTTAATTTATGCTTCTTTTAGAATCTCCCGTACACCAGAGGCTCAAGTGACTGTGATACGCTCTGGCGTAGTCAACTTATTTTCAATAATAATTAACTTGTATTGCTATTACAGTGTACGATTATCAACATCACGACTGGCAATAAAAAATCTTAATATTGGGAATAAAATTTTCGCTCCCTTGGACATTTTTCCCGGGCGAGAATAACTTTTGAGCATTTTCGTATAAGCAAAGTAAAATATTTATTAATATATATATATATATTAAGCACTTGTCAGCATCTTTCCGAGATGATATATAACGAGAGTTTACATTTATACCCGGTGAATGCATCCATTGAAATACTTTTTTAATGCGCAAATTAAGAATCCGCATAATAAAAAAATTCACGAATGACGAACGGATAAGAAAATAATATTGTATAAAATTGGCTTTGATGACCGCACTCGATACTCTCTTATGTAAGTCTACGGTTGATACAAGCCAGTGAGGAGTCGGCGAAGCAACTAACGTATTTTTCCTCCGGAGACAACGAAGCCAAGGTACAAGGAGGAAGAAAAGATAAAAAGACGGACTCTTTTTTTTTTTTTTTTTGTTACTATTCTTACCTCGAGCCTCGAGGGTCGAGGAAACTGAATTTTCCGCGGATACTGGCATTTCCCGCGCCTCGGCTCCTTTCTCGTCTCTCTTCGTTATTTTTATTTCTACTTCCTCAACTCAAGCCCAACTGCTTGAAAGAGCCATCGAGGTATTAGCTCCGTTGTACTATTTAAGATCGCTTTGGAACTTGCATTTTTCACGTTTGCGCATCGTAATTGACTTGAATATTAAAAGGCTTTCCACGCAGTGAAAACTACTTTGCTGGGATAAATTTGATAATCGATTCCTTTATCTTAAATAATTCTGCACAGAACATTCCCCGCGTTTTTTTTCTCTCTCTCTTTACTTTTCGCTTCATCTGAATCGATGCTTTCGACAATTACATTTAGCTCTCGTACAGTAGTACCGACTGCACGAATGCGTGTGCGTGTGCAAAGAAATGTTAGAGCTTCTTAAATAAAAAAAATCGTGGAATTTTCTACCTACGTGCTTTATGCTCGACATTTTAAAAATAACGTATTCCGTGCCGAATTATACGTACAATTCGTAAATCACAATTATTTTAAACGACTCGGGTAAAGTATACATTCCGAAATGTGTGATATATCTTTTGAAGAAAAAAAAAAATATATATATATATATATATCGATTACCACGAGAATGTTAATTACGTAATTAAAGGAAATTGAATTTGAATAATTAAAATCCGTTGTAATGAAGAATGGCTGCGGAGAGTATTATTGAAATATACTTAGTGCGATGGAGTATAAAAATTTTGGAAGGTATTACAATGCTTGTACAAGTAAATGATTTAAAGGGTCTTCGGTTAATGGTTAATTTCTACTAAGCAAGACGCTCGACGTTTAAGAAATAACAAAGAGAAACAACCCAAAGGTTTTTTTTCGAGCCCTCGATGCGTTTGAGATATCCGAATAAACGCGATGAAAAAAAAATCATTAGGAGCAGCAGTCGGGAAGAAAAAGGGACGGAGAGAATATTGACAAGGCGTCATTTGGCCGGAGCGACAATCATCGAAAGAAGTTTGACGTGTAATTTGGTCTTTCTATTGCAGGCGCGATGCGATCGTTGCGCAATTCTTAATCAATTGCACGTAATGATAATTCGACGAAAAAAATTTAAGCCTAGCATTCGATTGTGCGCCTTCTTTAATTATCCCAATGCTAATGGGGCAAATCGCATTATTGCATAATTAGACTTCTTTATACGGTGCTGATGTATAGGTGTCGACTGTAGAACTAGGCTTACCAGCATCGCAAGGGTAATGAAAATATTTGTAAATCCATATTAAAGCGGTAGCCTTTTCGATGTTACCTGCTCTGGATTGGGTAAACACCCAACGATGGAGCAGAAGCTTGCGCAAAATATAAATTGTTCCTTAAAGCATAAGGAGAATAATTTATCGTACAGGAGGCCTTCCTTTGGAATTAAATATGCCGGCGCTGGGTATTGTTGATATTGGGTAAAGTGCAAATGCTCTTTCCATCCGTGGGAGTCCGTTGCGTACAAAAGTGAGAATATTGTGCGCTAGATCCGAGAGTCGGGCCAAAAATATCGCGCGCCAGCGAAGATCGCCCATTTTGAAAAGCGCAGGCACGAGCCACGCGGTCGCTTGTATCGACAATAAAATCCTTGGCAATGTACGATCGAAAGTTCCGCCGACATATTTTTAACGTAATATATCTTTGTATACAAGCGCATTTGAAATCTCCTAAGTTCCTTGTTAGCTTCATGCGTCAGTATAATGGCACCTGCGCTCCGACGCAGTGCATGCCCGGGAATAAATTGCCCTCGCGGAAGCGCGATGCAACGCCGCTGTACACGAATCTGCGCCTCGGCTGCTCGCATAAACAGTTCTTCGGAATTCTAGGGGAGGCTACAAATTGAATACCGATCAGGGACTATTCTCTTATTTATCAAGCTTGCGCCAGATTTAACAAAATCAACTCCGTCCTCGGGCTGCCTTTGCAACAGCAGTTTCTGCAAAACAATTATTCAACAATCGTAGCGGTCGATTGCACCGGGCTCCTCGAGATCTTGCACTCCCAAAGCCGTAATTATAATGCGAGCCCGTCGATCGGTCCCTCGATCTGGAATAAAAGTTTAATAATACCACTTTGATTGTTGAAAACTAATAATTTCATTAGTCGAGCCAAATTAGCTACTGAGCTGTTCAAAGCTGTTGATCGGCTTTGCATTAGATTGAAATTGATTTTAAGGGATCAATTAGGATATCCTCAACTGATATGTAAACATCGAAGCGACATTAGATAAATAATTAATTTATTTCAAAATCAAAAGGATCGTAACTGTAATATATCTCAAATTTGTATTTACAGTCCATTCGGGATTTCTATTTACGCCGTAAAAAAGGAGAATTAGATCTAGATGGTGTAAACAATCGGTTCTATACCTGCTTTTATAACTGTTTTCAATCAGCTCGAGTCTCAGGCTATTAATCAGTCGACTTTCAACCGCAATTTTTCCATTCTTACGCTTTCCGTGCGTTTTCTTAAAATGCATCGAGGTGTAATAAATTTCTGGCGAAACGTGAAATAATTTTCTCTATCGCACGCTGAGTAAGTAAAAACTGCGCTCTACTTCTGATTGGTATAAATAACTTGGCTACACTATTATTCAGTTATTTAACCGAGAACTGAAAATTAATGACAAGTAATATCTGATTGCCAATACATAAATATATATATATATATGTATGTATATATAGTTTGTTCTTATTTCCTTCTTCGACGTTTCTATTAAAATTTAAAACGAATATTATTTTACTTATCGGTATCTTCGAACTATATGATACTCCAACCACCAACGGAACGTCCTACCAACGGAAATAATGTAACAATCATAAGCATATCTATTACCACGCAAGAAATGATAAAAGAAAATGATAATGGAATACTATGCTCGCTCTCCCGTGAATTCATCTCTCTGTGCGGTTTTTTTTTTTCATTAAAAAGAAAAATATTTTAATTGAAATCGATCTAATGGATTTGCTTTTAATTTTATATAATGTAGCTCCGATCACGAAACAGGGACTTAAAAAAATGTTTACAACCTCAGAGCTAATATTAGGCCTAGGATAACAACAATTTATATGACTTTTTTAAATATTGGCTACACTTTTACAGGCTCTGCGCTCTTGCGTGCGTCAAATAAATGCAATCGTTATTTATCGTTTGGCAAGCCTTCAATTAACTCCTTACCATTTGAAATAATATTGGGAATATTGTTCGGCTTAATCGTTAATAAATGCGTCCTATTTTAAATAATAATCTCAGCGTTAATGGGGAAAATTTATTATAAGGCATTAGTTATTATTGGAGTTCGGCGGCGTTATTAAATAACGAGTCCCGGTGTCGCGTAGGCGCGAGCCCTGCGACCTGGAAAGTCCACTGCCGGCGGGTCGGAAATGCGTCGTCTCTGGGATCAAGAGGCTGGCCGAGGGGCTCGAGCGTCTAAAGCCGGAGCCTCGGGAGCTGAACAAGAGAGAGAGAAGTGGAGGGAAGGGAGGGCGACGAAGAGCTCGAGGGTCCCGTCGGGAGGCCTTCCGTGGAGGGAGACTCGCCCCGTTGGCCGGCGGAGGCTGCGACAACCTCGGGGAAGGACGACCGGGAGCCTCGGAGCGGAAGCTCCGTCGGCCCTCGGCTCCGGGCGAGTCTGCCCTCCACCAGCGTGGCTCTTCTCCAGAGCCAAGACCGGGCGAGCCGCGCGAGGCTCCGTCGTACCCCACCATTGAATTGGTGCCGAGCCAAATGATTTGCCTTCGTCGCTCACTCTTGCCTCCAATTCCGACCTTTTCCCATCCTTCGCAATGGCTTTTTTTTCAACATATGGCGTTGGCTTTGAGCTGAGCAAAATAATCCAGCCCTCGCTTGTGCTTTCATCGATCAGCGTTTTACGCTCGGACTTTAGTCGGATTTCTTGTTGAAATAAAAGCAGTGTTGATAATTGTTGAGCGAGGGCTTTGTTGAAGGAAAATTGTAATAATTGCCAAAGGATGTCATTGTAATTCAGGGCGCGATCTCCCGAAGGTGCTTTAAGTTATTAATTTAAGCGATTAATTTATATATCAGCCAGGACACGTAATTAATAATAAACAGCTTTCTTATATTCAATACGTAGATTGATCAGAGTTATTAGTAACTGTAAATTTATCAGGTTTTAAATAAAAAAGAAAAGAAAAAGAAAAAAAACTTAGCGTGAAATTGGATATTATGTGACACAGTAAAATCTATCCTAAGACAAATTGCAACATAATCATAACAGAATCGTGATCAAGCATTTATCAGTGCTCATTTTTTACGCAGCAGGGGTCGAATAACAACATTTGTTTCCTGTAGTCTTATTATCATATCATACAATCGTTAGTATTAGTAATAACAGCGAGTACGTAATCAAGATGTGTTAGATGACGAGGATGCCGAAAATTAATGCTTTAGGCGAAAACAAATTAGTATATCAAGTTAGCGTATTGGGTTACGGCTTATTTTTTATGCCAAAGCTATTTAACGGTAGCCATAGCTTTACGAGAAATTTATATTATTGAAATTCTAAAATACTATTTTATCATGTTGTATTTTATCGATACAAACCCCTTGAATATTTGCTATCTTCTTGTTTGCTTCTAAAAACTTTTTCAACCATTAAAAAGTTTGAAAGGCATTATTTTATTTAGAAGCATAATTCGAAGCGCTACATTTCTTGCCCTATTTGTCCCTTGCAAAGCAAGTCATACTTGAGGTATGTATTTACTTGCTCGTGCTAATTTAAATAAATAAATCTAAATAAATCTAAATAAATTTAAAAAATAATTTATTATTAATTCTATTTTTTAAAAAAAAAATAGAGGACAGCGTAAAGTAATGCAGTAGAATACTGCTCGTTGACAATTATATACTTTATAAATTAATTGTCATTACATTTATAACAAAAGTTTTAATTAACAATTTTGAATGCATCTGCTATAAATTTTTCTTCAAAAGCATAATTGTATATATATATATATATATATACAGTAGGTTAAAACTAGCGAATGGTTAAAATCGTCGATTTCTTCTTTTCTTGGTACATTCGATGAGATTATTTACAGCAATACTAGTCATAAATATAAGTGAATATAAAAAGGATGATAAAAATAAATACAAAGAATTACCTAGAAAACGAGTTCATTTGTAAAAAGAAGGCAGACGTCAGAAAACTTATTTTCCATGGATCGCTACCTCTCCCCTTTAGTTTTTTTGTTGGCTTCTTACTCGCTGCCCTTCACATCATCATTCGTTTCCTATCTCTCTTCGTACATCTTTCTTATCGAATCCTTCTCTATGCGCACTTCTTTCTTTTCCTTTCTCATTATTCTCATTCTCTTTCAACTTCTTTCTTTCCTTTCTTAATATTTTCCGAATTAATCAATCGATACAATCGCAATATATAACTCATCACCTTTCGGCCACCAGTATTTGCAATAAACGTAACGAAGATCCATTGTTAACATCTCTCAAACGCAGATTAAAAAACAAAGCTCTGATATTCTTTCCGAAAATAGTATTCGTTTAGCTTTGCGCGAGTGCACGTGTTAATACAAATGCACGCTTTAAATTTACCTTCGACCAAGCCAAGCGAACGACGATTCCTTTTCTTATTTTGCCGAACTCATTTGAAAATTGTATCTAAATTTCATTGGACTTTTGCCTGCACTAGTAAATGCTCACCGAATTAATGTCATAGTTAAGTCATAATAAGGCCAACTAAATTTATTTGTAATAAAATTTAGCCGTAAAAAAAACCTCTCCGCGCCGAATAATATTGCAACGCGATACTCGGTGCTGTTGCTTATGAAACTTTCCCGCTCGGCGGCAATACTTTTTAGCCACGTACCAAAATAAATTAAGAGCCGAGCGATGCTTAAACATTTAAGTCCAACAACGATACAAATTTAACAATACAAGTACGAGCTTAACGATAAGCCGTGGACGTGTATTGGCCTTTATTGCATTTATTTATTATTCACATCGGCGATCTTTGTTTTATGGCTTTTTCTACCGGAAAGGAAACTCGTTGGAATCCGCTCTTAGAGCTCGTTGAAGAATCGAAGTCCGCTAGTTCTCCTCTTAGCCACTACTGGCCACGGTTACGCGTGTACGCGCGCACTCATACGCGCGCGTATAAGGCACGTATATATAATATTGTTCAACGCTGATGGTTCTCATGCTTAAACGCGGCTAACGACTATGCGCTTGCGAGTCCTCGCACTCTCTCTCTCTCTCTATATATATATATATATATATTTACCGGTGGCCACAAGAGATCCCATCACGACACACCTGATTGGGCCATTGTGATGCGATTGGCGCGAGAGCTCAATAACTTTAATTCGGCATTCTCGGCAGCTTCGTTCGGTTCGCCTTTTTTTTCCGTTTTTTTTTTCGGCCTCAGGCCGCGTATGGAAGCCCCCTAAGGACGGGGTCCATTGCACGTCCTCGGCCTCATTGGAGGTGCGATACCCGCTTGAAGCCGCGGGAGGAGGGATTTCCCTTGAAAGGGAACTTTGAATCGTTGGCCCATTCTGGTGAGAAGCGCCAGGCGAAGAAAGGCGAGGCCGATGAGCGTCAAACGCTCGTAAAGGCTCGTCTAGCGGGTAGAGTTCGAGGAGGAGCGAGGAAAGTTCGAAACGAAGCCAATGGCTTGGCCCTGTCTCCTCCCGGGGAACGATAGTGGCGCGACAGGGGCTCGGGGGGGAGGGTTTAGTTTCGGGGCCGTAAAATCGTGCCCTCGATCGGCACGCGAGTGGAGAGAACATTCGCGGGTACGGAGGAGCGAGGCCCCCTTGACGAGGGCCAGGAGGAGGAGACTTGCCGCTCCTGAGAATTAAGATCCGAGTTGAGCTCGGAGGCGCGATTCCACTTCATTAGCCGCTTGTGGGCGGGAGGGAGGGATTTTTCCGGAGCGCTCAACGGTATCCGAGCCTTCTTGCTCCCTCCCCCGGTAGGGAAGGAAAGCCAGGGAAAGCCGAGCCCCGGCGGCAGAGGAGGCGGAGGTCCGAGAGCCGGGGGATCCTCGGAGGCGAGGTCGGGGGCAGCAGGCATCGATCAGGAGCCGCGTAACTCGAGTGCCCGCCCCCGCCCCCGCCGCCGCAGACACGGGAGCGGCCCTTCGGCGATAGGGAGAGAGGAGAGGAGAGAGCCGCGGGAGAGTCTCGTTACGCATTGTCCCGAGAGTCGCGTCCTCTCTGGCTCTCGGCGATGCCCGCCGAGACCTCAATTCCCCGGCAAACGACTTTTGTCCGATGGACAGCTGCTCGCTGCGGCCCTCCTCCGTAATAGATACTCGTTTCCGAGGCTCGCTCGGGCTCTTTATTATCTTCGCCTTCGCTTGCCGTCCGGCCGAAACGACGCCGCCCTCCTACCGAACGAGGCTAGGGTCGCTAAAAAACGAGACATCCCGGGAATCAAGGGGTTTAAATGCACGGTAGAAGACGTTTGCCCCCTTGCTAAGCTCCGGCGGGGCTAAAAAAATTCCCTCGTTATTCGCCCACCTTTGCGAATGCCAACGGCTCCTTTACTCATTAGTCTACGAGTATGTATTTTATTTAATATATTTTACAAATACGAAACCTCGTATCCTTTATTTTTAATGTCCACGCGCTTCCAATATAGTTCGTCATTTTTAGAAATCCGAACCTCGAGAAGTATCTCCTTCAAACTTTGGTCAATGATGAATTATTTATCTTCAGAGACGATATAAAATAACACTACGACATTTTTGCAAAATGATAACTTGAAATCGTCGTTTTAATTAAGTTAAAAAAAAAAAAAAAAAAAACTTACGCTCGATTATAAGCGCTAATTAAAAATTCGTATTACAAATACCTATACGTATTACCAAGTTTAGAAACAATGAACCGCGAACAATTGAATTATCATGACAATATTATTAATATTCGCATATTAATTATTACATGTTTATATTATAACTACAGTTTGCTAAGAGTTGTTTACCTTGCTTACTCATTTCTCAAGACTATTAATGCTGCTTACTAAATAAAACTTCTTCTTAACATTTATTTCAAAGGAAAAATATTTCCATAATAATAGTTAACGATCATCGATCATACTAAAAATAAGTTGTTAAAAATTGTTCAATAACTAAAGAATTCCATTCTATGCTTGGGTAATTTCAAAAATTTGTTACATCCTCGGATATTGAATTTTCCATTTTAAGCGAGGGACTTTTCTTGTTCGCTGCTTAAAAATATTGATTGAAGTGCGCGTGCTTCAATGGAATTATTTAATTACAAATAGGAGCAATACATCCTTATCGATGGTCGTGCGAAAAAAAAAAAGAAGAAACGTGTCTAAGGGCATTCTCGTCATTGGTCTCTCAATAATAATAAACATCTCTTAATAAACAATTAATTATCGGTGCATTGGTAGTGGACGGGGGCCGCCGAAGCAATTCTCAACGTCAAATCGTGCGGAGGCCGCGCGTTGGGAGCCTGCGCGTGCAGGAGGAATGCCCCTGCGAGGGGGGGGGAGGGGAGCCGCGGAGTCTCTCGAGCGAGGGCTTTTATCGGCCGACCAGCGCGGCTCCGGCGGTTCGCGCTCGGGCACCGAGGGCAAATCGAAATCGCGCAATAATCGCGGGGGACGACTCCGGGGGCGGAGGAGGATGGGGGAGGGCCCCGCGCCCCCGCGGCAAGCCAAGGGCAGGGATCGCTCGATTTATCACCTGGCGCGGCGCGCGTCGGTCCCGCGAGGCTCGAGGCTCCCTCGCGGAGAGCCACTGCCCATGTATATACCCGGCGGTGCCGCTCGCGGGCTTCCCCGTCCCCGCCCCCCCCCGAGCCCCGGGCCCCGTCCCACGCCAAACCCAACGCCGAGGACGTCGAGGAGCGCGACCCGCGAAACGCCGAGGACGAGGGCCAGAGGAGCCGCCGGGAGTCTCCGCTCCCCGTCACTCGCCCGCCTGGCTCCCTCCCTCCGCCCCCGGCCTCGCGCGAGGCCGCACGCAGAGGCAGAGGCGAGAAGGGCCCGAGCCGGAGGTTTCCGCTTAAAAACGATTCCCCAACGCCGATATTGTTCTCGCTCCTCGCCGAGAGGCTGCGATTATTACGGGCGCAAATGCTCGGCAGTCCTGCCGATGATAAGAGCTGCATCGTGGCCGAGGCCGGCGAGGCTGGATCGGGAGGATCTAGATCACCCACCCACCCACCTGTTAGCTTTAATTGGCCCACTCGGATGTTCGATCAGCCGGAGTATATTAAGCAATTTTTAATTCGAGCGAAGCCCGTTCGGCCCTCGGCTTTACGTAAGCGCCCGGTACCCTACGCTACGCAAATTCTACAAAAGCGCTGTGCCGAATACGCGGAAGATCATCGATCAACCTCGATTCTAATGCAGTCCTTTTGAATCGCCGTTCTCGCGTATCTTCAACCGTACTCCAACGCTCTCCCTTCGATTCCTCCTGTATTTACGACTCGCGCTTCCCAATATATACACCGACGTCCTCTCTCTCTTCGTGGTGAAATTATTTTTTTTTTTTCTACAGTTATGCACGTTCGGTCGCGAGAAATATTTATTTTGATAAATTAACGATAGCTTTCGTTCTTTCTGGGACTATCGAACCATCCTCGAATCTTACTTGATATTTGTCACCTTTACATCTATATATATATATCTACGTATATATATATAAAGGGGTGTGTGTGTACTATTACGTGATATCGTTTATGACCTGATCTAATCAAGATGTACAGACTTTACCGAAACCTATTTGTCATTGTGGGTGCATTTCGTCGACTGGTTATTTGCTTAAATATATATGTGTGGGTGTGTGTGTGTGTGCGCGAAATCACTGATATTGGCAATACTCGTCAAATTATTGTCGTCAATAGTATTGATCGTCAATAGTATTGAATATTCCAATAACGTTTTATTTTTCCTTAAAGCGTATGGAAAAACACATATTTGCGTTTAATTTTCCAAATTTGTTTGGTATTGAAAATACATAAATACGCATTTATCATTATTAAAGCGAATACAGTCCCGACGCAGTATTTTTAAGGGCACAGCGGACTTTTGATTTTTGACGAATTTAAAAGCAAAAGCATTAAACATTGAAGAGTCTCGGCTCAACGGAGAAACGGCGCCATACAAAATCAATAAATATGGTATCATTCTTCAATATAAATCACGTCAAGACAATTATTCACTGTATTAATGAAAGAGGCGCAAACGCGAAGCGGCGATTGAACGATCGGGTAGAGCGCGAAAAAGGCGAACGTGCCACGAATGCGCGCGCCTACGAATGTAAACGAAAATTAAAAGTGGAAATCCAGCCCCGATGTGAGCACCGAGCTCTGGGCTCGGGCCCGTTTCCGAGAACTGCGCAACGGAACGTTGACGGGGAATCGTCGATCCCAAGGATCAGCGATCAACTTGCGATTATGCGCGGGGCCGACCTTTGATCCGGAAAGTTTTAGGGCCCTCGCGCGCGATTCCTCGCCTGTACATCCCCGGCTCGGCTTCCCCCCCCTCTCTCTCTCTCTCTCCTCGATTCCGACGCTCGCTCCCGAACGGATTTCCCCCCGGCCTTTCGCGCTCGGCTAAAGAAGATCGATGGCCGAAGGCAGAGGACTCCGACCGATCGAAGGTTGCACGGGAGCTAAGGGCTCGCTCCTACGGGCCCGCGCCGGTCGAGCCCGAGCTCAGGGACTTCCGCCGGCTGGATCAGGGAGTCGCGATCCCGGCGATGCCGTTCGCCGGACAAGAGCCGGGCCTGCTCCGAGAGACGAGCGCGGACTCTCCTTCCTCGCCTTTGATTCACTCCCGCCGAGCAATCGATGTATATAATTGTATTCCTGTGAGATGCGCGAGAAGCCGAGCAGTGGCTGTGCTTCTTCTTTCCCTTTCGGCTGACCCTCGCGGGCGGTACGGGAGCGCGCCGTTCGCGGATAGTCGCATCCCGTGCGTTGGCTCCTCTCCTCTCGTTGAATGTACTCTTTTACCCCCCCCCCCCCGCCATTTCCTGCGCCCCGACATCCTACCGCTGACTCGCAGTGCCGCGGAGATCGCAATGTGCTGTGTGCTGCCTCCTCTCTCCCCTCCTCCCCCCCCCCAACGCCAGACCCCAACTCCAGCGGACGACACAAATATGATTTTTAAAATAACACGATCGACGATTAGCCTCGGTTACTTTGAGTCGATAACGAGCAATTACCCTGCGATTTCCATTCTTCATCCTGGATCTTTATTTTTCGCAACTTTAATGAGTTGATGTTTCCTTGCGACAATTTTCGACAAACGTGGGCCGCCAACGAGTGATAAAAAATAAATATTTCATTCGATAAATTTCACAATACTTTTTACTTTTAGCTGAAAGTATCTCTTTCTCTTTCTTCGACAAAATCGTTGTTTTTTTTTTCTTTTACCTACGCAAATATCTTCTTACGTGTTAATATTAATATAATTGCACTTCAATTATGACGCATTGTCTAAAATGTTACATTGAACCTACGGATATTAATTAAATGTGCAGGGCTGTTTTTAATATTCGTACTTTTTTTATTACAACTTTATCGAACATCAACTATCAAACACTAATGTCCCTAGTCTTAACATTTTTGCGGGAGCTCGAATAATTGAATCGAAGCTTATGGACATATATATATATAATAAAACGTCACCGTTACAGATTTAATCAAAATTTATACTCTTTATAAGTCGTTTTTTATCAAAGGCTCTAAAGCGACACTCGAGTAATAAAATTGATTTATTTGTTCTCAGTTGACATTGTTCTCATTTTTATCTATTTGATAATCTCCCGACATCTCTTTTTTCGATATTTACTAACAGAAAAATAAAAAAGCTACTGTAAATTTTACACAAGTATAGCTTATAGCTACAACTTCTTTTTTAACATTAGCCTCTAATAAATATCAAAATCATTTCTATGATATTTATAAAGGCAAAAATGGCGAAAGGATTCGCCTGAATAATAATGCTTTGTTGTGTTGAAACTTCAAATGTAAAGTCAAACATTGTATTTCCATTTACTAGTTATAATTATGTTTTAAATGTGAAAAAAATTGAAGTACAACCGTAAACCGTCGTGGTAACTTCGTGTAGAATAATTTTTAAAGCATATTTGTTTTCCGTTTCAATACATTAAACGAAAATTTCATTATTCATAACAAAGCTACATTTAATACATTTGCATCTTTGATAAAATCAAAGTTAATAAATGTATAAACCCCTACGCGAGCTCTCTCTCTCTCTCTCTCACTACTGCTTTATAAATTCTCTCTTGTTATACTTAAAATCCCACGAGCGGAGAAAAAAGAAAGTCCGAAGTGGAGATTGATTTGACGATAGGTTTGCGCCGTACGTATTCAATGTAGAGGAGAGGAACACCCCCTTCCCCCTTCGTGCTTCGTGCAAGGACAGCGGAATATAATACTCGGAGGAAAAGTATAAAGGAGAAGGCTAAGGGTAAACAGCGTAGCAGGTGAGTCATTGCGAAAAGCATTGAGCAGAAGTGAAATGCCACCTTTTGCCGGTAATTAATTTTGATTTAAATGCATCGGGAGATTTTCCTCCTTTGATAAATCTTCCTTATTTATATAATTCCAAAGATATCAACGATAAAGGAGTACATTATTCAAAATAGCCGCGAACCTATTCTCCTTAGCCGATCGTTGGATTACCGTCGTGAAGGACTCTCGCAAATATCGTTGGATTTGCCCTCCGTGCGCCAGTTTTAAATCCGTCCTCGGCTATTTCCCTAATTTTTAACGGGAAGCATGTAAATAAAGTGCATTCAGCGAGTGAGAGCCTTGCCCTTGGATTTTCACCTGCTATGCGCGTAGCATTCGATCTCGAATGCAGAAGCGTATCTTTCGAATGCGTTCTCTAGACACGACCTCACAATGGAAATCCTTTATCTACAAAATAAGTACTACGCGTACAACGATGTGTTGCAATGTTTAAGACTCAATAAAAAGTGCACTCGAGTCATCGCCTTTTACCACTCAAGCGCAGCTGTCGTCTACAGCCGGGCACCGAAATTATTGCAAAAGCATTTACGAAGTTACTTTTTTAACCTATCCTTTTAGTTGAGTGTACAAAGTAGTCGATTTGACAAAAAGCAACGTTGCTTATCAAGATAATAGAAACGTACGTCACGTATCGCGTACTACCTACAGTAGTTATTTATTTCTTCGGATGCCTTACAAATATTATAAGCTTATTCGAAAGCGGGCGCAGGCCTTTTAATCCAAGTTAACAATTAATTTTATCCGACCACAAGGGCCCTTTATTAATTTAATGAAGGAAACGCAAAAGAGTCGAGTCTTTGCTGGATTGTCGGTTAGCTTAAGGGAAAAAAGAACTATTATTAAGATATAAAAAAAAAAAATAAAAAAAAAAAAAATTGTTATTTTCCGTAAATGATATCTTATCAAAAAAAATCACTTGGTAAATCTAGCCTGAACATAAAATCACAAACAAAAATGATAAAAACATTTTCCTTCACCGTAAATCAGATGTGTATATATTTAAACAAAGCTTAACAACAGAAAATCATAGGCTTAGAAGTATTTTAAATTCACCTTGTATAACTATATTTCAGCAACAGGTATCTTATCTCAATTTTCAGCAATATATCTTATCGCAAACATTACATTGAAAAAATAAGGTTCAGTCTAAATAATTAAAATAGGCGCACAAAAGTTGAATCTAGAAAGTAATGCATAGAAATTGTAAGACAAACTTAGCTTACGGCCGTATAATTAATCGATGTGACTGGATCGGGCTCTATAAATATTCATCGTTTCGGATTAAATAATAAAAAATTATTGTACAACAAAATTACGTGATTTGACACATATTCATATCGAATGGGCTGTTAAATTTATTAATAGATAAATTATAATTGAAATTGTAATTATTCCTAAAAAGATTAATCTAAATTACCGATAAGACAAGTATTCCAATAACAAGGACGAAGCACAAAATTTATTAATATGCAAAATTTAAACGTCTTATCGTAATATTAATTACACTGTATGACAAAAGAATATTCTTAATTGAATTTAAAAGATAATTGTTAAATTGTAACCAAATTTATCGTAAAATACAATTAAAATTGTAGAGAGTATTACATTGTAAAATGTCCAACGGCATATACTTACGGAAATGTGTTTTGCCACAAAGAGCATATTAATTATTGAATTAAAAGAAAATTTAAATAACGTACACGTAGATTATAAGGTTACGATAAGCCGTTGTTGTTGTTTATCAGGCAATAACAATTGTTATAAATTCGCGGTACAGCGAGTTAAAAAAATTCAAAAAGTATTTTCGTAATCATTAATTTTTAAAGAATAAATCATTCTTATATCAGATGTAAATGAAGTTACATATGCTAATTAAATTACACATGTTTATGGTAAGTCACGCACCGAAATAAGGAAAAGGCAGCAGAAGCAGCAGCAGCAGCAGCAGCAGCAACAGCAACAGCAGCAACAGAAGCAGCAGCAGCAGCAGCAGCAGCAGCAAACCATTGTATTGCATAAGCAATGCATTTTACTGTATTTCACTAATGAACACTTAACATGAATATATCGAGTTCTTATGCACTTGTCGGCAGCTTGAATTTTAAAGGTGTCGCTTAATCATCGGATTTGCATTGAACATAATGCTCGGTTTTATTATGGATGGCCGGCCGGGGTGTCGGTCAGGCCCGAGGTAAAAGAATCCCCAGTCCCGTGGAGGGAATGGCCGCGGGCAACCGGATAAATTCCCCGGCGTAATAAATTAGCTACCCCCGAATAGCGGGCGAGCGAGCGCGAATTCGCAGAGAGAGAGAGGGAGAGGGAGGGAGAGAGCGAAGCTGGTTTATAAGGTGCCAGGGCAATATCGGGGCTTATCCGAGCCGCGGGATCAGCGCTCGGGAGTACCTGCCGGCCCCCCCCCGACCCGCCCGCCGGCGACACTCGTACATGCATCTTACGCGAGACTATACGCGCCGGTGCATTCCTGCCTCCTCGGTGCGTGACCGGCGTGCAAAGTCACAGGATAGGCCGGCGCCGGCATTCCCGACGCGAGTCGGCACTGGAAATTCGATAGCTCCGTTGTCGGGGGGCCTCTGCCCTGCTCTGCCCGGGTCCCGATGCCCCGGAAGTCCGGGAGGGGCTCCTCCTCCTCCCTCGGGACGGCCAACTCGGCCACGGCCGGCGCCTATTTTGATGGCCCGGTGCCCTTGCCCGGCTCTCCTCTCCAGCGGCGCTCTCAATGAAAATACTGAAAACTGGTTTGCGCGCCTCTCCCTCCCTCCCTCCCTCGCTCGCTCGCTCGCCGCAATCCGGGCTTGCTTCTCTCCCCACCCCCACCCCGGCTGAGCTTACGCGAGAGGAGGCGAAAAATACGAGAGGGCCCCCTCGATATCCCCCTTTCGATAACCCATAATGTTACGGATAAATTTACCCGCGTTTGTTTCCCCTCTTAAAATAAATTAACCACCGCAATTGCACTCTTATCCGATGATCTTGGCGCTGACTGCCGCTGACTCTTTAAGGCGCGGTGCTTCGTTCTCCATTGAGTTGTAATGAATACCTTTTCACCTCGATTCGGCTTCGTTCTCCCGACGTACTCCCTTCATCCGCCGCTTGGACCCTGACGATTTTCATCTCCGAGATTCGTCAAAAGTCTTAAGAGCCCAAAATCAGCTCCAAACGCTGCTCTCCTTATCTGATACCTACGGCTCGACGAGTAAGGAGTAACGCTGCATTTTTCAAGTGTATTTTTATATTTCCCGGATTTTTCTACCCACCCTCTTTTTTTTAATAATAATAAAGTGCTCCGAATTATTATTAAATCTACAATTTAACGTATAAGTACACTTCGTCAATAGGGAATGCCCATTTGCTATTTATTATAAATGATATGCCGTTTCGTAAAATCAAACGCCAATTTTTCTTACTTGGATAAAAGCTGCCCTGGATTACCTAATAATTTTTTCTTCCATACAATGTTTGCTGAATACCATTATCTAAAATTTAAGATAATTTCATCGTAGGTTTCTTTGACATCTCTCCTTAGAAATATTTATGCATAAAAAATTTCGAAACTTGAACATTTCATTTGACATTTGATTGGGAAAACTCAATAATAAGTCTTACCTGGTTTGTTTAATTTACATTACCGAAATAAAATTAACCAAATGGAATTTTCTATTCGCATTATTTGTATTCAAAATCGACGTTTAACTTTCGAGTAGCTAATCCTCAAAATCGAGCCTAAATTACAAATTGTAAAAATTCTTCGCATCGCAATATTATTCGCTAAATAATTTTTTTTCTCAAGTTAAAATTATTTAGGTCATAGAGGCGCAGAAACTGTATTTATTATATCATCTTCCCGATAAATCTCTGCTCTCGCAACCAAATATATCACTGCACACAGTAAATAATTATAAAACATTAAAAACGATTTATCAGTATTTATATTTTAATTTACTTAATAACACACCGCATGAAAATTTATAATAAAAAATAATTGTTAGTTACCTGTACATCTAGATGATATCTCCAAGCAGTACGACATGTTGCACAGAATATAAATTTTCACAAGAATTATCATTTTAAAAAACTATTTTTGTAATTCTTTGTGATTACTAGAAGAATTAGGTCAGATTTTTTAATGTAATCTGTTGGATTGTTAAAGCCATAACAACTTAAACATAAGCTTAACAAATATATTTAGATTTATAATTGATCAAATATTTGATTTTTAATGTAAATTTAAAGTAACTTATTTATAAAAAAAATATTGATCGGTTAATTTAATTTTAATATTAATAAATACTTAATGCTTTTATATTATAAAATAAAATATACAAATTAATTGTTAGTTAAAATCATTAGAATGCCATAAAATACATTGGAACTAAAATATTTTATTATGGTTTAAGAAAAATATTTGACCAAGTGCTTTTGTTTAACACATCAAAAATAATCAAATGTTAATTCTTAAATGAATTATCGTGTTATTGGGTATACATTAAATTTTCTATAAAATAGGAAGTTATGTTTTTAACAGCACACTTTCAGTTCATTGCCCATTCGTGTAGAGTCTTTTAATTAATTGTTTCTACACTTAAAATGTTTAGGATATTTACATTTAACATAATTATATTCTTGTTTTTCCACGGTATTAATGGAGATAAGTAAGTAAATAATTTCAGACAATTCAATAATCACACTTCCGGAAAAAAGCAAATACCATGTAAATAATAAAATTATTAAAAATTTCGCGCATTAAAAACATTTGATCTATTGTTGAGTATTACATAATTAAATAGATCAAATTTTTCAGCTAAGAAGAACTTTTTAAGAAAATAAAATTTTTGCTATTATTACAAAAGCATGAGATCGGCATAACATTAAATTTTTCAGAATGTAATAAAATTTTCATAATATTATATTGCATTCTTTTTATAATATTTTTTTATAAACAAAAAATAACTATGTATGCATGCATGTATGCTTGTATATGAGGTGATTTTTAAATACCAGTTATAATTATATTTTAACTACAGAGATTAAATGTTTATATAAAATTTATACATGTTTTGAATGTATTTTAATAATCAATATTGAGTTACTTTAAAGATATTAAATAATACGTACATAACATTTTTTAAATTAATACAATTTTTTAATATCAATTTTCAAACTTAGTAATTGTATAGAAGACTGTTTTTTCATTGGAAATAAAAATTTTAATGATTTATATATCGCGTACATTTGACGTGAAAAACTTAAAAACGTCAATTAATATTTAGTTTTAAGGAAAAATAGTTTTTTCGAATAAAATAAGAAAAATATACACATATTTACACGGAGCTTTAATACCTAAATGTAATTAAATATTACAAGATAAGTAAATTCTACTCCAAAATCTTTTAATAAAAATAATAATTTTGCACTCCCAAAGTTCTTATATGTAGTTGTTTGAAGTAAAGACAAAGTCATATATACATTGAATTTTAGAAATGCGGCGTGTACATAAACGTTCGCATCATCGTGAAATTCGCGTCATAAAAAAGTTTAACTAATTCTTGGCTTTAATACGTTTACAAATAAAAAAAAAAAAAAAAAAAAAAATCAATTTTTACTTTAAAAAATAACAATAAGAAATAAAATAGCAACTGCACATTTATTACGCAATTTTTAATCATCATAACAAAAACATAAAAAAATACTCAATAATATTTAAAGGCGATCGATAATATTTAAAAAAAAAATACGAGAAAACATGCTAATATACACTACGAACTTGATAATTATTCGAAGTGTTACGATCATAAATTCTTAATGACACAATTGAAAAAGATCCAGAGATTTCATTTTCTTAATGGATTTTAATTATAATCAAGCCTATGATGTACTAATTTCTTAGCGTGCGTATCGTCCACAACATAACAAAGCCATTAATACACAATGAAATACCCGTGTAATATATATATAGTCTACATGGTAACGCGTTATTTGTAATAGAAAGAAGGTAATCTGTTGAAAAAAGAAAAAAGTTTTCCCAAAAAACTTTACGAAAAAGCAAGATGTCAATCTATCGCGCTTAAAAATCCGCTGCAACCTTAACAATGGCAAAACAGCGTCTTACAATAACCGTTGAGTAAAAATTTTCGGGTCGTTTAATTAATTTTGATCAGCAAAACGTAAGACTCGAGTAAAAATGTCATTAGCGTTTAATTGCGCTTAATGCCAGTGGAAAGAAAGCCCCGATTAAATGGTACCTCGTCATTAGCTCCTACCAAATACTGACGTTGAGCCAAAGTTGGCCACAAACCAGCTGCTGGGACATAAATCGTATATGGCAGGAGGTGAACGCTCCCTGCACTAACTGCAAACTGCCCCGGCTGGGAAGCAATTGGACGATTCACGGCCTCTGGCCAACCAATCGATTCGGAGTCCACCCGGAATTTTGTACCAGCGGCAACTCGCAGGGCATAAACGGACTGACCTCGGGCTTACAAGTGCAATTGGACAACAAATGGCCGGGTCTGAAGATAAATCACCAGGACTCGGTCTTCTGGAAGTATCAGTACGACAAACACGGGACTTGTGCGGCGGACAACGAGAGCACCAACACCTATAAGAAGTACTTCCTCAAGGCTATTGAACTACTGGACAATCACAATATTGGCAAGATATTCGAGGACGCGGGAATCAGGCCCGGGGCCCAGTATACTTATAAAAGACTCTCCAAGGTCATTGAGAAGAACATTGGGACCAATACCTACATAAAGTGCAACCACGACCCGGTGAGTATTCATCGATCCCACCAGAGATCCCTGACTACATTGAATCCCTATTTATTTAACATTCACGATTGCTTCGCAGGTCTCAAATCTGCAATACATACGTCAGATTCACATCTGCTATGAGAAAACATTCACCATTACGAACTGCACTTATGATACTCATTTTAAAACGAAAACCAACTGCAAAAAGAACGAGAAAATTATTTATCCAGCTCGACTGAATGCTTGCTAGATAAGTTGCCGATCGAGTCGAAAGAAAAAATACGCCCCTTCGTTATTTTGGCGTTTAGATTCCTGTTAAGCAATACATGTAAATATTTATGTACAAGTCGTATTTTGACGACTTATATGAAAAAAAAAAGAAGAAGAATACGTTTTATCATTCAATTATCAGAAATTTTATTTATATTAATTTTAAAATTCATGTTATTTTTTATTTATTGTAATATTTTCGTATATTTCCACTGCTGTACGATATTTACTTTCCTTTAATAATGCCTTTGTATTCGTCAGCGTTCCGTATTAGTTAGAAATTTTTATTTATTGTAATACTTCAACCTGTACCGTTACCTCATATATCCAGATTCATTGTTCTACATACGATTTTGCTTTGTCGTTATTTTTCATTAGGTAAAACAATCTTCAGATATGAGAGACTCATTATTCATAAAAAAAAAAAGAATATTACAATAGGCTGCTTATGTAATTCATACTTTACTTGCTTAGACTATCATAAAGCAAGAAATTTGAAATTCATTTTATTAATCGTGATTATTCAGAAAAGTAACCATTTAATAAATTGCTCTGCCAACTGCGGTACACAAGATGTTTAAATAATTTAAACATTAATAATTTGTTAGAAATGACTTCTAAGGAAAATTCATATCAAGGCAATGTTATAACTTTGTGTACAAAATTCCATAATATTGTATCAAAATAATTTATTTGATGGAACTTGTGTAGTGGGATATGATAAAAGCATTCATAAAAAGTCATCGTTACTGATATTCCGTTTTCGTTATAATAGCTTACATTTTGGAGAGAAAAAATTGTAATAAATTGAAAACGCAAAGGTCAATATTGTAAGACCTTCTTCACGTATATGTAAATTAATTCTCATGTAAAAATCAAACGTTATTTTTATAAAAAAAAATAAATCAACAGGCTATTTTACAAAAAATTACATCAATCTAAGACGCTCGGAAAATTTATTTCTAATTCAATAAATTTATATCACAGCATCGATTATCTTAAGATTATTCTGGTCATTGCCATACTAAAATTTATCTTTGTTATTTAAATTGGTTTACTTTGTTTTAACTTAACGTCGTGCTTCAATAATATAATACAATTTACTAATACAGTTAGTATATACAAATTATTATTAATACTGGTAAAATAATGGCATAAAAAGTAAACCTAAGTTATTTTGTAGGTTTCTTTTAAAGAGATTACAACTAAGCATAGATAATTAATATTAGTAAAAATTGCAAATTAGCCCAAAGTTCTCTTTGATAGTTTTTAGTATTAAATTTACAAATTTGGTTCTACTTTGAATATTATTATTCGATAAATGATATTGTTTGATAATGAAGGTTATAGATTAAACTCCACAATAGAACCGCTATTAACTTTATAATTCCATAAACTAATAAATAAATATATATCGATAAAACAAAATACTTTCAATGAAAACATTCTAAAATACTAATAAATTTATTTTGAATTAAAATATTTTAGAGGTTTCATTTGGAGGCCAATAATATTTAATTAACTGATAAGTAGAAAAAACTGAATTGAGATAAATACAAAGTAGATAACCTGCAGCTTTTTGTTTGAAAGAATTTGATTAAATTTAAACTGTAAATTTATTGCTAGAGTTAATTATCACAGTCTATGAACTTAAAATTTATAATTAACATACGGATGAATGCTTATACGAGTACTAAAAATTTATTATCAATGTGTGGATTCTGAATCTAGAATTTTCATCATTCGATACGAGCTTCTTTCGTGAAAATCTTATATAATCCGATTGAATGTTATTAGAAGATATTACAAATATTTACACGATTAGCTGTAACGATCGTGAATCAAGTAGCTAATTGATCGATAAATTTCTAAAAATCGGTAAAACGCGTTTTGAAAATTCATTGCCATAAAAAGCGAAACCATCGCAATTAATGAAATAACAGGAGGCCTCCCGTATTGTCATTTTGACAGCGTATGCTTGGTTTCATTTCTATTATTGAAAAATAAAAAAAAAAAAAAAAGCCTTCCGTTAAATCGATTAAGCATTCAGCGATCAAGAAATTTCGTGCCTTGAAAATGTGTTATTGTTTTAGTTAAATATTTTATCAAATATTTAACTTACATAGTGGAGACTCGGTTGGAAATCATTTGGGGAAAAGAGAGAGAGAGAGAGAGAGAAGAAGAAGAAGAAGAAGAAGAAGAAATAAAAAAAAAGAAAAAGAAAAGAAAAAATTACCCAATATTTATTTAACTCAATGATATCCAGGCCGAGCACATTTTCACACAATCAGTAACACTCGGAGCGATTCTCCGGGAGCACATGTCCCGCACACGCCCGCACACACTTGGGCCGAGGCTCACGAACCTCCACCCACACGGAGGCAGGAGGCGCTCGGAGCCCCTACGCAAATACAATTAATTCGTTACAATCGATTCGTTTGGTTATTATAATGTGGCGGGGCCAGGCACTGGGTAGGGGCTCCTTTAAAAATTAACACATCTCCTCGCTCCATCGGTACCTGAGAATCAACATTTAATCAACTGCTCATAATTAATGCCCGTTGGTAATTTATTGATTTTTTTTTAACTATTGTAATTAACGATTGACTCGCGGCTTAATAAAAATGAAGGGGGAGAAATTCCCGGGAGCAGTTCATATTTCGTCTTCTAGTGATCATCACCTTGGACACATAGGCAAATTATCAGGCGATGCTCCACGCCATGTTGATTCGAACTGTATTTGCGTTACTCTTTATCCAGGGTATCAGATGTAAGTAAGTAAAAATGTTTATTGGAAAACTCAAATTCGAATTCAATAGCCGATTATTCAAATTAATAATCGGCGGGTGATTTTTTTTTTTTTTTTTTTTTTTTTCATTCTCGACCAATGCTTGCAACTCAACGACACCGCCAATGTTGTGTTCGTAAGCGAGCAGGGAACATTTCAATTCGATGTATATTTTATAAAATTTAACCTCCTCCTCCTTCTCGTACAATGGCCAGTATTTTAACGCGCGTGATAAAGAGCACCTTTGGCTCGACGATAAAGATCGGGCTTTGGGAAAGGAGGAAGGAGGACAGACTCGGAAAATTATGTATTGGCAAATTTAGGTGGACTAAACACGCGTCGTCGATAAATATCGTTGTCGGACACCTTGTCGGTTCTTAATTTTGCAAAGTACGTTCTTCGTTACTTTGCGTACGGTATGCGCACACGTGGAAAATGAGACGCGTCGAATTATTAGATTAGAATAACGTAACGATGTATCCGTGCTGAGGATCTGAAGAAAAAAATTCAAATCGGAATAATAAGTTACTTGACGGAGGCAAACTCGAAGACGACGTTTTCAAGAAAATCATTTCATCCGAAGTGGATTATTCAAACGCGGCTGAATATTCGACAAGCAAATTATCAAGAGATTGAAATCCTTTAGAGTTACGAGCTAGTAAAGTTCATCGATAAACAAATTGTGCAACGCTTAATTTATGTAAAAAAAAAACAAAAAACAAGTTCGCAAACAATGTCGGCGCAATCTTTCCGAAATAAGCAATTCATACGAATAGCGAATGCTCATTGCACGATGAAAAAATTGGCATAAATTAAGTGTAAAATTTTCTTAGAGCTTTCAACGGCTTTATCCCGTTGCTCGCGGTGCAGGCGCTGCAACTAAATGCGGGCTCTAAGCTCCAAGGGAGATTTCCTTAGCGCGATTGATCCCGGATTTCAAAAGATCAACAAGATCTGTATTACTTATATCGCATAATCTCTATACAATCTATGAAGTTTCCTGACCGTTACGACAAAAATTAAAATTTCAATCGGTGCCAACTGATCCTTTATCGAATGTGTGCCTGCATTGATTTAGGAGGGCGTTCGACGAGAAGCGTGTATTTGTAATAATTTTACCGACGAATTATTATACCGATGCGTGTGTGTGTCTGTGCGTGTGCGTGCTGTGTGCGTGTAACGCACTCCTTTATCTGGAAGAAGACGAATCGATTGCTGGTTAAAATTGAAAAAAACCTTTTTCCCTCAGAAATTACACGATACTGACCTTATCCCAAGACTGGGGCCAGACCAACTGTTGGGCAATAAATGAAAACTGGAACGAGGTAAACGCAAATTGCACGAAGTGCCAATTACGAGATCAGACGTACAATTGGACGGTTCACGGCCTGTGGCCGACCAATCGCTACGGGATACACCCGCACTTTTGCCAGGGTGGCTGCGCGACTGGACCCGAGGGGCTCAGCACCGAACTGACGGAGCTGCTGAGCGAAAAGTGGCCGGACTTAAGCTTTCGACTGCAAGTCAATGGGTTCTGGCTTTATCAGTACAGCAAACACGGGACTTGTGCGGCGGACATCGAGAGCATCAATACTTTAAGGAAATACTTTCTAAAAGCCGTGGAGCTATTGGACAAGTACAACATGGGAAAACTGTTTGCCAAAGCCGGAATAGTACCTGGGGCCAAGTATCGCATCGAGGACATATCCAGAGCCATTAAAAAGCATTTAGGGACCGGAGTTTATATAATATGTATCTTCAATCCGGTAAGTGCCGAGAGCAAATCGTCCTACGAGCTTGGTAAATAGTTGTGCTCAATTTGAAATTTCTTATTTTTAGATGAACAAAGAACAATACATACGACAAGTTAACATCTGCTTTGAAAAAGATTTCGAGCTAACCCATTGTTCCTATGATATAGATTTTAAATTGAAAGCCAATTGCAATCGAAAAATAAAAATAACCTATCCTAAGAAATTAGATCCCTGCTGAGATTTGATCGTCATCTAAATCAACGTCTTTACGCGCATCCTCCTTAGATATAAATATACAGATTAGAATTAGTTAATGCTTAATTTAATTATAAACAAATGACTGTAAATTAAAAAATTTTTAACGAAACGATTGGAATTTATAGTTACGAGTTTCAATATGTTTTATTCTTCGACGTAAAGCTATACTTGTTAATGCCGGTATACATACTATCCTGCAATTTTTGATGATTAAGAGCTCTCCATCGTAATTTTCTACCAATAAATTGACATAAACTATAATTTGATAACGCAGAGTTGAGTTTTATTTACAAAGAAATATAATATTGTAGATTTTCAAAATAGGCCTATTTTATTTAAATATTTTCTAATTATATTAATTTAATATCAATATTTGAAAATTAATATGTATATATATATATATATATATATATATATATACACGCAATTGATCTAACTTTGATTGATAATTCCTAATTTACATTTTTATTTGATCTTTATAGTTTTTTATCACTGGATAATACAAAAGTCTTTTTAAAACTGTCTATTGTTTGAACAGATCAAAAGAATAGAATAAAGTACATCATTACTGTTTGAAAAATATAGTCTGGTTTTATTTGAATACTCTTAACATCAGTATTCTATATTCTCTTCAAGCATGCAATTTGAAGTATGTATATATATTATTATATTTTATATCTTTTTTTCACGAACAAATGAAAATCCCTACCAGAAAATTAGATTTAAATACAACATTGTGTAAAAAATTGTTAAAAAAATTCATTCTTATATTTCAACGAATCTTTTGTTTTTAATATAATTAAATTCAAATTTTTTCATACACGGTAAAATGCACATTAATTATTATTACGTATAAAAGTTTAATTTTATAAAATTTAATATGTTAAATAAAGTATTTATTGAAGAAAAAAATTATTTTATACTTTTTTTTCAATCTGCCACAACCAAAGCATCACCTTTTTATGCATACTTAATTATATTCAATGTACAATAATTGTTTATAACCATATTTTATTATGTTGAAGGGATTATTATCCAATTTAAAAAGTTTTCTAGAAATTTAATTAAAACTCACAGGCCCTGTATTTTTCCAAACCTAATGTTTTCTTCTTTATCTATTATTCCTATTCGTCATTAGATACACAAATAAAATCCGCTTATCGAATATTTAAAAATTTTTACCGAAACTCGAAGCCTCGCATACAAGCCTATTAAAATAACTAGGCTCGATTGAAACAGTCAATTCAAAGTATATATACATATATATATAGTTTCATTATTTCGAGTAATTTAAAATATTTATTTCAAATGTAACCATTTTTATAAAGTATCAGTAATAAATAAGTTTATTTATTTCTAAACGAAGCTACATTTAAATTAATCATATAATTCATCTTCTAACATACGTGATTGTTCTGTTAATTTCTAAGCTCGTACGCGAGTCAGATAATTTATAGTATTAACGGGTGAATTATTAATGAAAGTTTAATGCACAACTGATAATAAGTATCGGATGAATGAAATAAATCATTGGATTCGTTGTATTGTAAAAGGGAATTTGTTTTTGCTGCCTCTTAAGAATTTCGGAAAGTAAATATTTTGTAAAAAAAGGAATGTTGTCCATTTAAATCACCTGCTCATAAAAGCTAAAACAAAATATATAAATCCTTGTGCTTATGCCGAGCTAATACAAAGAAATCATTTTTCCAATTTTCTCAATTATTACCGGTGAATTTAGTATATCGAGCGTCACATTATACTCGTACGAGTCTAAAAGATTATCAGAGTTCAATGTGCAAATGATGAGCGTAAGGTGGCTAGATAATGGTATTTATCTTTTCGTTTTCCCTGGCTCTTTCATATAGAACGATAAAGTGTGCGAAACGATAAGACGAGCTCCATTATATTTATTCAGAGATAACATTATATTTGTCTATTTTTTTCTACGAGAGCTCGTCTTTGACGAATAATCGAACCTTCGAGCTGCTAAGTTTGAAATAAATTAAAAAAAAACATACAACGAAGACACTGAAGTAGCGTCGGCATTAATTCGGCTTTGCGATATGAATCTACCATTATTGTTGAGCTTTATTGGTTGCGAGGCTAGTTTGAAAATAAGCCAATAATCAATTCTCGACTATGGTAATTTATTCGTTAAAATTTTGTATTTAATTCGACGAGAATCACGCCCCATAAAGGGGATTCATTCTTGAAATCATTAAAATGTCCATGCACCTAAGGACACATTCATTCCAATGATAAGGAGCCATAGAGGGAGAAAATTACCCGCAGAGTCCGCGGGTGGGCGATAGCTTGGCCCTAAAAAGTCTTCCCTCCTAGCGATCCTTGACAGCCTGATGATTTTTGCGATGGCCGTTATAAACGCCACAAGCATTCCGCCGCTCGGTCAATATCGGCCGATCGATCTCGGCTTTTCTAAATTTCGACTCGCCCCGCTCTGGCCTCCGCTAGGCCCCGGCATCAAGGCCGGAAGTTCCCGGCAATCTCATCGGATCGCCGGTAGCCTAACGCAAAGTAAGGAGAGCTCCGTCCGAGATAAGGCCCGGCCAGGCTCGTTAACGGGTAGAGGCTCCCGTTCCTGGCCCGATGCCTCAAACGACCGCGAAAGAGCAAACCAACTGGGAGAATCAGCTGCTCCTTCCGGTGCTTCGACTTCGTACCTCAGACCTGTCGGGGGCATTTTTCAGAGGGCCCAAAGGCCGCCGCTCGCCTCCCGAGCTGCTCTCGGCTTCGCTGCCGTTTATTAGCAGGATTAATTGGAGGGTCGCTTTCAAGCCGAGCTCCGGAACATTGTCCACGCCACCGTGTAAAGCAGCTACTCCAAGCACTTCTGCCGCTTCTTTCCCGGGGGCGCGACTCCGCGGCCAATATAAACTTCGACGCGATAAATAAGCCCGGGATCCGGGCTTTAATCGGCATTGCACGGGCGCCTTCTGGAATAATGGATGATAATTATACCGGAATATTCGCCGGCCATCAATTCTGGCCCGGTTCTTCCTCGATCGAGTTTTCCATAATTCTCAACGCGTCTCGGGGCGCGCGATGACGCGGCCCAACGACCAATCCATATTTCCTGGCTGATCAAACAAGTGCTCGGCCGGGCATCATTGTCGCGTAATTGTTACCAAGGCTCTCCTATTGTGCTCCCGGATAACGCTATCGCGAACGACGAGGGGCAGACTGTGTAAATAATTCATAAGAATTAAATCGCCTGGCTCGTCGGTTACAATGGCAGAAAGGAAAAGGAAGAAAAAAGAAAGAGAGGCGGAGGGCCGAGGCGGGGAGGACGAAGCGCTCGAGCTTACGGGGTATTGTTTTTGCAAAACGAGCTTTTTAATTGCTTGATTCGGCAGTCGGGGCAGTGGGTGCCGCGGCCCAGGAGCCGGAGGGCGCCTCGAGTCCCGAGCCAGTGGCCACGGACACCTCGGGGGAGAGTAAATTGCAAGTGCCCGGGCCGTGAGTAAGCGGGGAGCCGCGGTGACAGGCCAATATCACGCCCTGTGGCTTTACTTATTAGGGCTCGTCGCCGGCGGGGAGCGGGGCGAGCCTACACCGGCGCAGCAGGCTCGCGCGCCACTCGTGCGGGAGGAGGGAGTCGCGAGTCAAAGGCGAGGAGGATCCTCCGAGGGGAATGAATCTCCTTTGCTGGGTTATTAGGCAGGCCGCTTCCGGGAGTCGTTAAGGCCAGGAGCTCCCACTACGGGGCCCTGCAACGGGGCGCGCGATCAACGAGGCCTCGACCTCGGAGGCTCGGGGTGCGGCGACGATCGCTCCGTCGCTCGGCCCTGCCACCGATGATAGGCCGTTGAGGTCGCACTTTGATAAGGCCAGGCTGCCTTGGTCGAGACGCGAACCGGCCTCGGGACACGTTGCGCTCATTGTCGTACGTTACCTTGCTAATTTTCAATCAAATACCACCGCACTGCAGTGCTTACGGGTAATACAATCCCGCCGTAAGATTCCCCGAATGCCGAAGTAACTTACCTGGAACGCAAAGATTATTACATATTATTATTATTATTATTGTTGTTGCTATTGTTATTATTGTTGTTATTATTATTATTATTATAACTATTACGATTAAATGAGAATACACGTTGACAAAGAGATTTTTCAAAAGCGACTCGTTGGACAATGAAAATCTTTTGAACAAGAACTGTGAACGTGTTTTTACATTTATTCCAGCCGATGCTCCCTTGCTCGTACATTTTTAGGAATCTTAGTTATACTAAGCTTAGTCAACCATATCTACGGCTATGGCTAATTATCTTGCTAAAACCATATCCTGGATATCACGATCTTTATACGCCATTCGAAAAATACATATGATAACGTTATTCATTATTAGCTAGAATGATTTATATCGGCTTCAACATTGTTCTGGATAAAAGTCGCTCCTCAAATTATAAGAGACAAACATTATTTGCAAATTTTCTGGACGGAGCATGTATAGAACGATTCAACGATACTCGGAGATGCTTGAAATTACTCGTTGATGAGCGTGAAATAGGCAAGATTCTAATTTTACGCGCACTCTTTTGGAATAAGCTCCACCCGAATCCGATGGGAACATCGTCGCTATAGTTTTTATTCGTTCCGTATGGCCTTACTCCGAGCATCTTCATAAATTGGTTCTTCCCTGGCAATCAAGACCATCGATGCGGGAATACAGGTTGAATAATGATCGATGATTATCAGAACGCGTAATTGTGCGCGTCTTTACACAAGACTTAACATTCGCATTCAGATCGAATACTCTTTTACAATTATCATAAAAGACGAGATGCCTATGCCTGTACTTTTATCCCTGACCTACCGCTCATAGGTTCCCGTGTAATGTAAAACGACGCCGGTAAACAGCAACGACAATTATATCATGAACAATCCCTTTTCGGCTTCATTTATCCGGTCCTGATTATTATTCAACTGCCAGGATAAGTTTACATAACGAACTTTTGCCCCGTTCGCATGACAACCGTCGAAATGGGGATTTGCATCGTCGAGCTAATTACATAACTTCTATGCGTCGTTACAATACGGTATTATAATTATAACCTTTGGCATTGTAAATTATGATCGAGCGCCATTACGTAATATTTAAAGCATGTAGCGAATTTTTTGTTTTTTTTTTTTAATTAATTAATTATCCTTGCGACCGATTCGAGATTTAAGTAGCCGATAATTGCTCTCGTCCGTTGACAATCGCTTGCAAAATATATAATGATAAATAACAATGGGATAAATATATTGCTACCCAGCTCCTGCAATAGGAATATAAATGCCCATTATTCAATTTCATTAAGTTCGTTGGCTGTGAAATATTTTCTAGCACAAAAGTTGGGTACTTTTTATTGGACGGCGTTAAGGGAATAAAAGTTTTACCAAACAGTCTCGTCCTAAGCGAAAGGAAGAAATGACGAGGAAAAGTGAAAGTAAGTCGCTTCGCGTGATAATAATACCTTCGCTTAGGAAGACTGTATTAAAATGCTCTCGGGGCTTTACTTGAGTTTTCTCACGCCGCAGATGTTAATTAAATAATATTTTTCAAGTCTCGAGTAGGAGAGAGACGGAGTGGGAACGGGGGGGCGGGAGGCAGATGAGAGAGCGAGCAGGACGCGTACGGGGTATCTACCGACGACCAAAATGAATCAACGAAAATTAAGAGGAGGGTTGAGTTAGAGAGAGGGGGCGGGGGGGAGTAAGAAGAAAAATGTATGCGACAAAGATACAGAATGGAGGTAAGATTGCGGCAACAGGCGTAGGGGCGTACGGTACGGTAAGAAGGAGCAAAAGAAAAAGTAGTAAGATCGGTAAAAAAATGTGCTGGTAAAAGTGGATATTGCAGTATTGGGATCGTAACTCAGATCCAGGTTAGTCATAAACGTCCCCCGTGGTCTGTTCCGGCCACTCTTCTTGATTTCCCGACCTCCACCCCATTTAACCAATCATCTGCTCCGACTAACTACATCATTGTACTCCTTCCTTCTTTCTATTATGTCCCAATCCCCCCAAGCCCCAACCCCCATCGGCCGCTACCTCTTACCGCTCCTCTTCTGTTTTATTTGGCACTTACGCCATTCCTGCAATATCCGAGGGTTCTAATTCCCTAGAATTGAGAAAAGACGATGAAATAAGGATCATCAGACTTCGGCGATATTAGAGGGCCTCCTCCTATCCTGGTATCAAGCCATCGCTTTCGTCAAAAATAATACATTAAATGATGAATCCAGTATGCCTGGCGACAGCGGGATTAGAATTAACGAAATTAATATTTTATGTGCGGCAGTACGAGTGCGTGGGAGAGAAAAAAAAGCATTGGATGGATTTTGCGGCTTATAGAAATTAATTCAAATTAACCATTGCGATGGAAATAAAAAGGAACGGTGATTCCAAGTTTTATATATATATATGTATTTCATCCAGCGCGTAAGTTTTTAATTACTTTCAATGATATCGTTAGCTCTAACGTGGCCTACGGTAATTTTCATGCCGTACTCGTGGAAAAGTTCTAATTCCACGATCGACTGAAATAATTTTGATCGTAAAATAAGGAATTTTTTTCAGAGTTAAGTTACAACTATGCGATATTACGCTATATTTAATCAAATATAGCCATGCTAGTGTGGCTAATCGAATAATAAATTAAAACACAGAATATGTCTTATTATTAAGACGGAGTTTACTTTAATGGATTCTCGTGCCGGCAAGAGCTTGTAACAACTGCGACGATGATTGATTACGTTGAATCGTCATTTTTAAATAATACAACAACACGCGTAAAGCGCTTCAAAAACTCATAAAGCAATAAGAGCACACTTATCACAAGTTGCTCGACGATTTGCCAAGGAACAAAATCTTGCTTGAAAACTGAGTACAAAAGCCTTCCGCGAGGAATCGTGCGACCAACAAATCGCAACGATTAATCAAGAAGCCCGCGTACAAAGGAAGATATTTCAACGTCGTTGAAATTATGGCAAAGGAGCCAGGAGACGACGAGACCGAGATTAGCGCGCGCTCCGTTACCTCTTAGCCCTCGAGAGCTTAAGACCGCTGGCGGAGCTCCGGATCCGGGATAGCGGAGAACTCGCCGAAGAATCAGTCGCGAAGCGCAACGAGATCCTCGGCGGCTCGCGGTCGACTCGTCGACGCGTCCTCCCGAGCGATATTCGCGATCGCTTGTCAGAGATTCACCGGGCCGGGACTCGGTTTACGGTAGCGCAACTCGGCCATCGGGAGGCCCTCCGCGGATGGACGTCCGCCCCTTCGGGAGCAGCTCTTTGCCGACCCTCGGGAGGGCTTTGCCATCCGTTGAGCAGCCCCTCGTCGCGTCAAGAGCCTCCGACTTACCCGGTAATCATCGCTCCTTGGCGCTCGTCCTCGCGAGGACTTTGCGACTCTCGTCCCCGCGCTCGATCGCAGGCCGCACCGACGACGGCTGTGATTTTCGTCCGCGCCTCGAGGAGCCGATCCTCGATGACTGACGGCCGATTATCGCACCCCCCCAACCCCTCCCGACAATGAAGACACTCTCTCGAGTCCGAGGCTTGATTATCGTTATTATCCCGCCTTTACGCGTCGAATCTCAATTCTAATAAGAGCCTGCTTCGGTTATGGCTCGTATGTCCTTCCACCTTCCTCCTGCCACCGCTCCGCCCCCCGCCGACGAATTCTTCAATTGCACCTCCCCCCTTTTTAGCTCGTCCTTTCGTTTGTCCGAGCAACAAATGTCGGCGGACACCGACCAGAAAATTGCAAACCGCTTCCAAATTAAACGCCTTGTCGTCGCAGCTACACCAAAGACAGATTTACATCCTCCTGCCAGATCCGAAAGCATCTGCTTACGTGCAGTTGGGCTGTAGCCTGAGAAATTCCCTGGCCTTGCTTCATAAGTGCCTAATTATAAGCTTGCGACTTATTTTAAAGTTTACTTTAAAGAGCTACGAATTGATCGATTTGTCAAATTAATTACAAAACTCATTTCAAAATAGCCTTACTCCGGGCTCATTTATTCACTGGTACAATTTAAATTAATTGAGAACGCAATTGTAATCGATGCGCGTCTTTATTAAAAATGTCAAGTTTGATTTTAAAATGACTCTATTGTACTTAATGTTCGAACAAAAGTTAATTTTATTAATTTATTATTCTAGTACGGTGGTTGACCAGCAGGTTACCATTATTGCACCGTAAGCAAAATGCGATCTGTATTAAGTGTCAAACCACTATCTGTGATCAAAAATTCATTTTCGGGCTAACAAACCATTAACACTTTTAAAAGTTTGTCATTTTATTGATCTTTTGAATCGTACATTTTTAACTACTTCTCTTAGTATATTATATACATATAATAATAATAACGTATTTATTATAATAATACATTTTTAATAATATTAAGCTATAATAAAATTTTATTTCAATACAACTTCGTCAATTATAACAAAGGTATGACACATTGTATAATATCTTATCCCGTAATTATCGTTAGAGAATTATTACATAATATAGAAATATTTTCAATAATGAATATATAGACTTGTTTCAATGTTATAACTTAATATAGGATATTACATTTTCAATAATATTTGTCGTCGTGCTGACTAAATCACGTTTTGCTCATACATTGAATTATTAATATGTACTTTATATATCTAGAAATTTCCGTCTTAAATTGTAATATTCTATTTTGAAAATAATATATATATATATATATATATATATATATCAATATTTAATTAATATTGTTTGCTAGCTTTGTCATTTGACTTCAAGGCTGTTTAAATAAAAATTTATACTTTTAAAAACAAAATATTAATCTTTGTTAATTTTATACAAGATACGGCATATATGTGTGTGTGTGTGTGTGTGTGTGTGTGTGTGTGTGTGTGTGTGTGTGTGTGTGTATGTGTATATATATATCAGTCAGTATTATTTTGAATAATAGCAATTCATTGTTTCAGTATGTAGAATTGAAGAAAATGTAAATTAAGATTGTGTATAAATTTTTTAAATTCAAAAATGTTTAAAAGTATATTAAACATTAAATTTTAAATAAGTTGAATACATTTTTAAGCAACGTGTATTGTCAAATTATCATGAATTTAATGATATAATTTTATTTAACTTAATAATTATTTGAAAGTTTTTTTTTAATAAACGTTGTATCACTTAAATTGTTATAGTCCATTAGCCTTTTAAATTTATACATAAAATGAATTTTTATTTTTTTGTACTATTGAGTTCCTTGATAATTCATTATTTTATCTATTGAAATATTGATTACAAACCTATTCGATTTAGAAGTTATTATATTCAATGAATAATATCCCTATTATTATTCATAACGGTCTACAAATTTTGCATTGTATATTATAATCATTATTATGAAAACGAGTACTAACTGTACATTATCAGTTATCCTTTGTCAAATACTATTTTTTGATGCGCATCTAATTTTGTTTAGATATGCATCTGAATTCTCAATATAAATTTTGATTGATAATTAAACTCAAGTATAATTTATGATAATGCAGTGTATTATATTTAATTGCTTATTGAGATATTTATAAATATTAAATTTTGTGTTAAAAATGCCAAAAATTCTTAAAATAGTGATTGTATTGTCTTTATATCGATTAGTTCGTTAGGCTCTGAATCCAGATTAAATTGTATCGTGTAACATGTTTTAGAATATTCAAATATATTGTCGTTATATATAATTTCTAAATTTTCTCATCTATTCGATTACTTAAAAAATGTTTGGCATTATTAAAATAATATATAAAAGCATTGGATAAATATTTCTCAATTTCATATTTCATTTTTATTGTAATGCCAATTAATACAAAATCTTATAATATTTATAATAATTAAGTATATTTGTAATTAAGTTTTGTAAAAAAAGATTGGCACAACTATTTATTTTTGAACCGCATGAAATTACAACCTGTAGAATTTGTTACACTGTGGAAATATCAATAAGCATAATCTCGTATTTTGCTAATGGAAACTTTACTTCGATATTTAATAGCTTAAGCGCTAAGGATTAAATTAAAAAAAAAAAAATAATAAAAAATTGTGTTCATCGTGAGAATACGTTCTTTTTTTGATCTTTAAGCTCTTAAGCAATTTTAGCTTAAGAATTGTATGCAGAAAAAGTATTAAATTAGAATTATAAATAATTCAACAATAATATTTAACAAACGGGTAAGTGGGGAAACGTTATTGATAAATTACGATGATAATAATTGCAGGGAAGAATTCACAAATTGCTATTGTAATAAAAACAAAGGCGAAAGATCACAAGTACAGTGGGAAAAGTCAGTCTTCTTAATACCAAAAGGTATAAGCGATACCTTTAATACAAATACACAGCAAACACAAGCGAAACTTCCTGAGTATAGCCGATGAAGACTCGATGAGGGTAGAAATTAAATGGGGCGAGCTCCCGATTAGTTCGACGATCCGCACTTCTCTCTATATCTTCCTCTCTGTTCCCCTCTTTCTCCATTTCTCTCTCTCTCTCTCTCTCTCTCTCTCTCTCTCTATTTTACACGCGCTCGCACACGCACACGCACACAGAGAAGATCATATTCCCTTGTTGGTTATATAACTCCCACGACTAATCCAGAATTATGAATATTTTCTGCTTACTACTGTTAAGTAAATGAACGACTCGATTTTATTTTTCACGCGAATAATCACATTGTATACGAACCCTTATGTAGTTAAAATAACTACAATAAATATTTATCATCGATCAATGCATTTAAGATAGTTAAGTATAATATCAATTAACCATAAGAGTACCGTAGACTCACAATTTCGCCAAGATCCACTATGAGAAGGATTATATATAAATTATTGCGAATGCGAATCTAGGCTAATAGATTTTAAATTTGAAAGCTATTGCATTAGTAATTTTTATTTGTAATGTCGCGTCGCAACGCGGCTCCGGTTGTGGACAATTTTAATAAAATAAGTATGAAAGTCTTGCAAATAAAAGCTGTGCATTTTAGATGGGGAGGATGCGCTAAACAACAATAAAGCGCAAAATTGTGGTATCTCAAAATTACTTTACAGAGGGAATGTTTCTTGTTTATTCTTAGACGTCCAACCTATCCTGACGTCGTTATTCGGTCCGTTAATCTTATATTTTCAGATTTGCGAGGCAGCTTCATTGTATGAAACTTATACGAAGGATATAATGGTGGTTATAAAACATTACCTTACTTTAATTCTAAGGAGTGGGATATAGGATAACGAGATTCCTGCGCGTATCAAAAGCTAAATAAATCAGCCCTAAAAAATAACGGTGGCTTTACACCATTGGAGTGCACAGGATGAAAATCAATCGATCGTAGACGAGGAAATGCTAAGCTGACCAGTGAGTGGAGAGCGTGTCTAAATTTATTACGCAACGTAATTAAAAAACAGGGGCATTTTAATGTGGTTTAATTTTTTAATCCACTCTTCTTTTTTTTGTACCTAATAAGCTTATTCGCTTGTGACCAAATTCATAGCGGCTTTAAAATTTCTCCGCGTTACATCGTGTTATTTTAAAATCAGATAAATGCAGAAAATGTGAAAAATGTGTACGGGCATAGAGAGTACAGGGGGGGAAAAGCTGGGAGGGGGATTTTTTTACACGCGCGCGTGTAATTTCAAATGGAAGACCTGCAAATTTTACATATTTGCTTGTAGACGAAAAATTATTGCTCCCGACTTTTCGAGGATAATTTAAAAAAAAAAAAAAGAAAAAAAGCTTGCCTTTAATTTGTTTTGCGCCAAATCGTAAAAGCGAAGTAAAACGTTGACTGCGACGCATTCAATACTGGATAATAACTTATGGAGGCGCAAACACACGGAGGTTAATGTGCGAAGATTAATTGCGGGAGCGAATCGTATTTCGCGAGACGAGAAATAAAGCCGATAAATAGAGGGGGGGCAGGGGTTGGCGGGCTATAACGCAGGTCGCACAGGTGAAATCGGCGTCGTTCGCGAGCCGTCGGCAGTCGCTTGCCCTGGGAGGACTTCGGAGCCCCGGGGGGGAGGGGCGCGAGGGAGGCAATACCGCCGGCCGGCCCGGAGCGGGGTGCGGGGGGCTCCCGGTGACAGAGGGCAGCCCGAGGGCAGCGGCGATCGGCGTTAATGGCCTGATTTACGGATTCCGAGGTCGGCGGCCCCTCGTTTGTCAAGGGGCTAAGCGCCGCCCCGCGCGAAACTCTCCCGGGCGCTTGATTAACGGGCCGCGCCCTCGCCGTCCGCGGCTCGGCTCCGGCTCCCCTCGGCTGCGAGCCACGGCTACCGGGCCTAGGCATCGGCGGCCTCGGGAAGCTCGCCCTCGCTTCGACGGCTCTCGCGATGGACTTCCCAACCCACCCACCCACCCCCGGAAATCCCCGCTGCACCGGCTCCGCTGCGCTCGATTTTATCCGCCCTCCGTCCGCTGCTGCTGCTGCTGCTGCTGCTGCTAGGGGCTCGAGCTTGGGCACTGCCGAAGCTTTGCGCCCTTACTCGGGCGAAGTCCCTCGGCGGGCAATCGACACTTTCGCGAGTTCCGTTGCCGAAGTTTGCGCATGCATGGCAATTCTCATCCGCTTCCTCGTGTCCCACGGACGTATTAGCATCTGCGCCAAAAGCAGCCGGGAGCTCGTCCCTTTAAACTTTAATAGTATTCGCGAATGCCTGCGAGCCTACCTTTCCTACGAGAAATCCCATTAGAGTAGCTCGAATTCGTAACCACCGCAGTGGTGACTACCGAGCAAATTAAAGCCACGCATAAAGTACGATTTTGTCAGCTTGTCCCGAGTACAAAGCCAGCCAACGGCCCGGACGGCAACTCAACCGTGGTCAGTCGTAAATGAGGATGATTGCTCCCCACCAATTGGAATGCACGCAAGGAAGCGACGCGCAATTGTTACCGCGAAGAAACTAAGTTCAAAGGCAATTACTAAGCTCAAAGCTACGATGTTTAAGAACCTGCCAAATGACGCTTTCAAAAAATGAATTGTTAGTGCCAGAGGTCCTACTGAGCTGGAAAAAAATATATATACATATACATATATAACTAAATTATCAAAACGAGAGCCAAATTTATCAAGTGCTATAAATTGCTTGCTTTCGCCTTATTTCCTTACGTGCGACCTCAATTTTTAATTCGATAATATAATGATAAAGTTTTTTATAATGATAAATTTTTTTTTAAAATCTCCTCTTAATAAACATTGTTCATTAATTTTTACGCAAAGTTCTTTTAAGGAAGCGACTCAAATTTTCTATTATTTAAATACACAATGGGGTTTTTTTTTTTTTTAATGCTTTTGTAAATGTAGGATCAACGCTCAAGACTTGTTTTAATATTTGGATTTGGCGCCAAGTCAATTTTAATCAATTCTAAAAAAAGCCATACGACCGAATCTTCACGATGGTAAAAGAAAACAAACTACCAGCCTGTCGATGAAAAAATTTCTAATGGGTGAGAATATTATTTAGTACAAAACCATTCGGTATTCCTTACATGGAGTACTTTTAAATTGAAGAAAAAATTAAGATACTGAAGTATACCGAAGGATATTAAGGTAACGTAGACAGGAAATACAATTGCCTTGCTAAATAAGCGATTAATGTTTAAATTCCACTGCGAACTTGAGAGCTCGAACACTTTTGAGAATACTCGTCACAGGAGTTTATATTGCAAATGCATTATCGTGATTACAGTGTCTGATCAAATATAATCCAATGATTCCCCCGCGCGAAACTTAATAACGTAAAGTGTTAAATGTATGCTTGCGTAGCCAATATTGGTCCGGGCGGATGAATCTGGAATAAAGCCGACAGCGTGTAATAGAATTTGGAAAGAAAAATAATGCTCGGAAAATAGAGTACGGAAGTTGCAATGAGACGCGGTTAAACATAATTTACACTTGTTAAGTGTACTTTAGAAACGCGAACTTTTCCTCGCAGGACTAGGAGTTTAACGTTTTGAGTTTTTACCGTTCGCGAGTTTACCCGCAGTTGCGTCATTAGCCGAGCTCACGAGTGTCTTTTAAGAGGAACTAAAGCCGAGCTAAACAATCGAAAAATGGACTCGACAACAAAAGCGTGGCTTAATTGCAGCGGTACATGCCGATAACGAGAGAGGGAGGCTAAAAGTCAGGGTACAATGTGAGGGAGGCGACCCGAAGAACGGATGGACACAAGTGGAGCTGCAAGAGCTCCGAGAAGTCGATAATTCAGAGGCGGAGGCATCGGGTGGCATTTGCCGAAGCTGCGGTAGCCATGATTAGGGCCTAATAAAGGCCACAGTCCCGGGGGAGAAGAGTACAATTAGCGAATGGCAATGGGTAGTACGGGGCTGGGCGAGCCACCGGCTCGGCGACAGGAAGCGAAAAAGAAGCGACCGGCCGGTACTTACCTGTCAAAGCCGAGGATGAAGTATTTGACGTACCGTTAAGCGACCGCGTCTCTTATACCTGCCCCCCCCCTCCACCTTCGCTCTTATTTCGCTCTCCTCTCATTGCGATCCTCGTCCTTTGTCTTCGTCCTCGCGCTCCTCCTCGACATTATTAGCCTCACTCGAGGACTCCTTTTTATCGATTTCATTTTAGACATTTATATTTTATATTCCTTCTTCTCCACGGCCGTAGTCTGCTTTACCAACGGTCCTTGGCCCTTCCTTCCCAACGCATCCATTATGATTCCTCACCTCGTCCTCGAGCGATCTTCTTGTTTCCCGCTCTTGGTCATTTCGCTCTTCTTCTTCTTCTTCTTCTTCTTCTTCTTCTTCTTCTTCTTCTTCTTACTCCGCCACGTCTATTGGCACATTTTCATTGGCAGCTTTAGAATCGCTAGATTTTAATGAAGAATAACACAGGAACGACCTTCGTGAACCGAGCCAATAATATACTTCAATGTTTTTACTAGAGAGAATGTTTGACAAGCGTAAAACTAAGTTCGCTGATCACTTTACGAGACTTTCTTATGGACTCATATTTTCAAGAATTTTAATGATCCTCGATGCCCTTACAGTGGCCTATATCACTTTTTATTTGTAATTAATTTTTTATGCTATGCTGAATTTTTAGACACGACCCGTAACTGAACCGCCGACCATTCTCTTCTTTTGTAATTAGTTTCTAAATACATAAGATCGTACTAAATTTTCACATACGCCAATAGGCAGGACTTTCGTAAATTTTTCTTTCGATGCATTAAATCCACAGCATAACAATACTAAGTACACTTACGAGACGAGCTTTTCGTTCGTATTTGTTTTTAATAGTCTTAATAGTTTTAATAAATCTTACAGTTATTATTCAATGTTAATGGGAAAGAAGATTTTCTTAATTCTAGTATTTATTTAGGTTACAATATATCATGCCTTCTTTTATACGTTTAAATACAATCTTACTTTTAACAAAAAAACGATGATTATGACAGTTCGATGCTTTGCTTTAAACATTCGTTTACTTAAAAAAAAAAAAAAAAAACAATTATGCATTTACGATGCGCTGCTCAAATTATCTATTAATAATACATAAATTTGCCGATGAATGATCAAAGAAAGAATTTTAAATGCGTTACTTCTAAAAACAAATGGACCATCTTCACTATTGATATTACTGAATACATTACAATATATTTTATAATAACTCTGTAATTTAACTTATCCGACCGAAGTAAAAATTAACAAATTACGTACTCAATGTTCTAAAATTACGTTGGAAAACCCCAATATCGTAAATTTTAATTTTTTGTATTTATTATTAATTCTTCTTTACTATAAATATAAGATTTGATCTTTTTCATTTAAACATTATTGAAATTTCATTATCAGTTTTCAAGTTAAAGAGAAAATAACTTTCGCGGAATATTAGATTTCAATTGCAATTTATTTTCTCACTTTATAATTCAATAAAAAAAAGGCATAAAAATTTTCCATTTAATATTATTTTTTTATTGTTATAAAAAATGATACAAGAATTAAAAAGTGCACAGCGTCACAATTCAAAGTTTAATGTAATTGTTCTTATACGCAAAGTACATGGACTTATTAAATAACAAAATTAATTCCTGTAAATTCTTAGTAATTAAAAAAATCTTCCGTATAAAATATAAATATATATTAATTTGTAAAATATTTCAAATGATATTTAATTACCTTTCTTTAAAGTCGAATAAATACAATTTATAATGCTTATATTATATATTTATGTACAAATTTATGTATGTGTAACACAATATTACATTATGGATGTACACATTGTAAGTTTTTGTATAAAAATATTTTATTATTAAGCTTGGGTGCACTGTAAAAGATTATAATTGAATATAAAACATAAGCAAATAAATTCCAAAGTTCTTATGTATAACTCTAACAGATGGTACGATAAGAAATCTTTCACTATGAAAGTAATGAAATTTATTACAATACTTTATTATAAGTATAAAATCTAGCCTTAAATTCATTGGTTAAAGTACTTTTATAACAATACGCAATATGACTTTTTTGCTAAAATGCTTTTTAACATCAATAATTGATTGCTCAATTAGTTTGTAATAAATTGGGTATACTTCTTTTAGTTCGAAGTTTATAAAATGATTTGAAATGAGAAATATTTTTAACAAAACCCCTTTGTTACTTATACAGTATCGTGTCCTCGCTTACAATCTTTTACAGTATTTCATTATTTCCTGGTTAAAGTAAGCCGTACTCTTAATGATTTCTTGTTAATGCTCAACTTGTTTTACTTAATCACTCATGGGAGAAAGGCTTTCTTAGAATTCCAATGTAATTATTTGCTCGAGAGTCAAGAGCAGCGATTAAAAGTATAAAAACCACCTTCAAATTTCAAAATTCTTCCCTACACGACAAACTTACAACTATATAAATAGCGATACAAGCAATCAGTAACAAATATACGGAATTAAAACATGCAATAACAAAATTAACCAAACAAATTAACTAACAGAGGAAAGGGATTAATTTTGTGTAATATTAATTTTGTGCAAGATTGCTTTCGATAATTCACGAAATCGCAAAAATTAACGACTTATATCAATAATAATAAATATATCGAATACTGTATAGTTTACTTTTCTGGAGCAACGATAAATTTATAAATAGCGCGATATTGTAGGATTAAACTACTTTGAACTTTTGAAATTAATTCCATTTCTTTTAAAGATGTAGCATTCAATCAAATTCATTTATCTTTTGGAAATAACTGGTACTTTAATGATTGGGAAATTTCGCATTATCAAATTGTATATAAGGAATTAATTTCTTTTCAAATCTTCAATTTTACAAATGAAAAGTACAAAAAAAAAATTTCAAATACTGCAATTCAGAGATGGAACTGTGATAAGAAAAATGCCCCACATGTTCTGGACAATGTATAATATGCGATTAAAATCTTACAATTATTATACGTGCGGATAAACGTAAATTCATCGAACCATTCACTTGTATAAGAAGTTAAGTAAAATACTCTCAATGCAGATTTATTTCAAATAGGACAATTTAAATGTGTGCACAGTAAAGGTCATTTTGTATCGTGAAAAGAAAAGTACTTTATTCAACAATAAATTATTAATTAGAACGCAGCGATTTAAAAGCATATTGAAATAAGAGGCTTAAAAATTATCAAGCTCGAGCCAAGAGCACAGTCTATGAAAAAATATTTAAGATTTACCATTAACGATATGTGAAATAATGCAAGGAGCCATAAAATACTCGTTCGTTTCTTATGATGCGTAAGAAGCGCATTAGTGATTATGTTTTATGTTATTACTGTGCATTATAGTTAGTTATAATTGTAAAAGAAAAAAACTCCTTTTGTAAACAAAATCGGTAGGTTGGTTTTTTCAATAGGATAATAAAACAACGAAGCCTCGTCGATCTGCCCCAGTGATACGAGTGGGAAGGGTTTGCGTTTTTTTTTTGTTTACGGAATTTCACGTTGAATGTTACGACGTGGGTAATAATATGTATTTGACATAAGGGCATTATTACCGGTCTTGACAATTCTTCGAATCAAGTTTCGAGTAAGACACACAGGCATCAAGTAACAATTGGTTAGTTTGTTTTTTTTTTTTTTTTTAATTCTAAAAATGAGCTTAGAGCCACGTCGGGTCAAAATTTCAAGGCCAATCACGATCTAAATAAATAATCGCGAGCCGGAAGACCTTCAACCACGAGGATGCTCTTCCTCGGGTCGATCAATGGTGCGTTAACCTTTAAAAAAAAAAAAAGAAGAAGAAAAAAAAAAGAAAAAGAAGACACGTTGGCAATCCAAGGGATCACTGGTTACGAGGTAGCGACACAATCGGCGGAGACGGGGAAGGAAGTTTTCCCTGGGGAATATTTAAATCGTCGTTCGGATCTCGTATTAAAAGAACTCGAGCAGGGAAGGTCTCGCGCCAACGCCAGGAGCCGGCTTTTACCGAGAGGATAAAAATCTGTCGGGCGAGCGTCTCCGGTGTGCCTCGTTTTTTCGTAGGATCCGTTAAGTGGCTTTGCCGAGAAGTGGGTGGGTGGGTGGGCGGCGGGGGAGAGAAAAAAATGTTCCAAAATGGAAGGGAGTGGACTTCCCCCCCCCCTCTCCCGCCCCAACCATGGAATCCCTCGCCAGGGGCTTCTTTTTCCTAGCCTAAAATTATTCCCTCGGCGCGGTAATCGGCCGAATTCCTCCTCCATCCGGGAGGAGGAGCTCCCGCGGATCCCTGGAATCTCGGGGGCCAGGCTCGCGACGCGGAATCTAAGCAACCGGACTTGGGGGGGAAAGTGCCTTGCCGGCACTTTCTTTCCTCGCGCCTCCCCGGCGCTCGTTGTCCCCTGGCCCCCCACCCCTCCCGGCCGTTCCACTTCAATGCGCCGCCCCTGGCAACTTTTCTCCCCCGGCAATTAATTTTATTTGCCGCTCGTTAGCGCTACGAGTGCGCGCTGACATTTTTTGACGCGCTCGCCGAGGGAGAGCCCGGACACAAAAAATACAGCGGACCTTCGATCTCTGAACCGCTAAAAAGTATTACTCCACGCTCCTCGGCTGTAACGTCGGCATTAAGGCTTAACAAGCTACGCGCGCCAATCTAAATCTTTAGAATGTTCACTTTCTTAATGTGCCTACTTAATATCATTAAGATCGTTAAAAGCCCACCGTGACATATTTCATGTTGCGGACTTTTTTTATGCTTTACTTAAAAATTTCTCTCATTCTGGAATGGTGATTCTTAGTCGAGCTTCGACTGGTTTTCAGCGGCTTTTTATTCGCAAAATGAGCACAAACCCCGTGGAATCCATGGATCAAAATTTTATCCAATTCTCAACAGGCACTTGCGCTCTTGACTTCTCTTATAAACATTTATAAATTTATCAGATCTTAGTATGTCCACGTGTTTCATTGGTAATGTAGATTTTTCTTTTTCTTTTTGCCACGAAAACCCTTATCAATGCTCCAAGCCACTTTTCGGGATATTTTGCATTTTATTCTCGCGGCTTATTAGTTAGGTAATATTCATGATATAAAAAAAAACTCTAAATATGGAGGAAATATGGAAATATCGGGTGGTAAATAACGGCAAACTCTATTCCTGAACATAAATTGGAATCAAGAGGGCTTCGCGCACGTCAACAGTTTATGCATATTGAGTAGTAAATCTAATTTCATCATTTCCATTGTGTATGAAATAATTTAAATGCCATTTAAAGAAGTGCATTAAAAAAAAAAAGATTTTCGTCCTGTTTTTAATCTAACCAGTGAGCATATGATAAAATTTAGTAACGAATCGAATCATATCAAATGTACTACTGTAAAAATCCACACAAATGATCGGTAAATGAAAAAATTCTACACCTTTTGTTGATTAATCGATTTTAAAGTACATCCAAGTTTCTATATATTTCTCTATGATAAATTGCGTATAAAAAAATACAATCGTATGAAATTGATAGAAATGAAGACATTCTTGTTAAAAGAATTATACAAGATTGCCACGATCATCTTATGAATGCATGGCATTGATTAATTAATTAATGTTCATTGGTTTTTTTCCCAAATCGGATACATTACGAGTAAAATGTAATGTGAAATAAGCATTGAAACGTACATTGGCGTATATAAATGTACCGCAAGCGAGAGTGATTCAACCGTAAAAACGATCGAACGAAAGGAAAGATTTCAAAAATGTGTGGGCAGGAAATGATGCTAAGGTAAGCCCGTCGGGGAGCTAATTATTTACGGAATTTCAGCGTATCAGCGAGCGAATAAAATAGAAAAGTCACCCTTTTAAGCAGAAATCAGGACAGTTTGGAACATTCCCAGGCTGCATAGGACGATTGGTTAGAGCAGCGGCCTCAGTACCGAGAATCCCGGTGGAAGCTCAAAAACCATTCAGGGACGCGTAAAAAGGAGTCCGATACCGGGAGGGACTCGGGGGAAGAATCGTAAGATCTTTCGGGAGGATCGGTCAGGTCGCCCCTTTCGGACCGCCGGTCCCAAGTCGCAGGTGCAGGGCCGCGCGCGAAAAGCCGATCTCCAAATGGGAAATCCAGGCCGGCTGGGGCAAAAAGTCTCCGCGGCTGAAATATCCGGGGCACCCTAACCGGTCCGGGTCGCGTCCCCGCGCCACCAGGGCATTTCCATGCAGTTAACGGACGGCGCGGCGGAGCCAGCCCCGAGAGCTGGGGGGAGAAGGCGGAGGCCAAGGAGGAGGAGCTTCCCGGAGGGAGAGCCCGAGCCCCGCACCGGCTGCCCCCGGGCTTTTTTGCCCCGTCCGGGCGGAGGAGGGCCGCTCAATTGCCGGCGCTCCCGGAGAGGCGGCCGGGGTCGGCCCTAAGCCCCGGGTGGAGTCCCCGACGAGGAGCGAGCCAACGGGTGCAAGGAGAGGAGGCGCGACCGGCAAAAAGGCCCTCGGACCGAGCGCGGGCGCCTCTGGGCCCCCTTGAGGCTCGATACCCCCCTCCCCCCAGCTTCCTCCCTTTCCGGGCTCAGGCGCGACGGGAGCCTCGTGAAAAACGCGCCCTTCGACTCTGACGACTCCATCCGTCGGCTGGACCGCGTGCACACCTGCACTGCCGCCGCTCTGGGAAAGCGCCCCTCTGCGCTTCTCCGCTTCCGCCGCAACCCCCCGTCCTTCCTGCAGCCCTGCGAACTTTCGAGGCCTTTGTCTGCTGCTGCTTATCCAAACACTTGGATCGTCGCGTATTCCCTTGCGCGAAAGTTCTGCCACTTTGTTCGCTATCGAACGACGTACACGGAAAAGGTTTCTACGCTTTCTTTATTTTATTCGCCTCTATCTCGAATGACGGATAAGCGGATATAAGCCTGTTGCGAGGGAAGGAGGCACACTCAATTTTTAAATTAAGAACTTCTACCATTAAAATTGTTGCAGTATCGATATAAGCGAGCCTGCATTGGTAATGGACGATATAATTCCAACGATGGCTTCAATGTTTCGTTAAAGCCTTTATTTATATCCGCCTAACGAAGACATTATCGATACAAACTTGTTCTATCTTCCGAAGGAAAAAATTAATAGTCCGACGCTTGATAGTCGCTCTTTAGCATTAAAAAAACAACTCCCGTAATTTTATCGAACGCGAGGACAATAATTCTATGAAAAATCATTTCAGCAAAAAACTCGTTGAATTGAGATAGTTGATAAACACCCATCGATCGACTTCATGCGAATCTGTATAAAAAATTTAATTACAGCTAAAGACTTGATTTTTCTTCTACTTTCGATGAATGTAAATACTGTTTGATACTGTTAAAAAGCCTCTTGGACTTCAAAACTCCTGTTTACGAAAGTGAGTACAGTATAAAAATATTATTCGCAAACGACGATCTCGAATATTGCGATTGTCATGATATTATAAATAACTTTTGTAAAAGTATATAGTAGCTGTATAGAGGTATCTTGTAGATTCGTCGATTTAATGCGCAAAAGACTCTAATTGCCTATTACGGTAATAAATGCGCGACTGTTTCTCTTCAGTCTCGAATGCTTGATTCTTGAAGCGAAGTGTAAACAGAGCCACTATTGTGGAGGGGAGGGGGGGCAGGAAAACACTTTTGCCTAATTTTCCATTGCAAATGCAAAGCCTGTCATCGTCGACATTGGATAAGAAAAGCATTGATTATCGGATACAGGGGTGGAAGGAAAACAAATGGCCCCGCGCAGGTCCCTAAGAACGAAGAACAGAGGCAAAATATTAGTGCGCCCGCGCTAAGAATAAACAGCGCCTCAACGTTATGGCAATTAAATTAGGGGAGTCAGATAAGCAGGAGGGGAAATAAGAATTACGGGAAATGGGCGGGCCCGTTTAAAGTGCGCTCGGCTCGAGGAGGCGAGCCATCGAGCGAAAGCCGCGGGTCGGTCAGCCGAAAGCGCAGGGCCGAGAGGAGCCACTCGGAGGCCGAGGCGCCCCGGAATTTCCCCGCACTTCCCGGGAGCCGTTGGCACATCGTCGGCGGGCCCGGCCTAGGAGATATCGAGAGGGGCTTTTGGGCAAAGGTGGGCCCGGGCACTGTTTAAACTCCCGGGGACCCTTCGGTGCACCGCGAGCACCGGGAGTTTATCGGGACGTTTAACGAGGATTCCAGTTTTGGCGGGCAAGAGCGACGGCGAGGTGGAAGGAGCCTTGGGGGACTGGATCAAAGGCCGGGGGGGGGAGAGAGGCGCGCGGATAAGGAGAATCCGGACCGCGGAGCGATAACGAATTCGCCGCGGCTCCGCGGCTAAAGATTAAATCCGCCTGGATTAATGGCCTGGAAAATTGCCACTCGCTTAAATTAGATAATGCACTCGTAAAAACCTGTCGGGAGATTTATCACCCCGCTAATGTGTCTTCTGCGGGCCTCGGGTACTTGCCGCTCGGGTACTTGAATTCGCTCGGGCTCCTCCTGTCCCTCCTACGAAGAAAACGGGTCTAGAGCCTCCCCACCTCCTCCTCCTCGTCCTCCTCCTCCTCGTCCTCATCCTCCTTACGCGGCATTGTAATCCGCGCAGATAAGACAGAGAGGAGAGCTAACGAAAACACTCGCGAGGGCCTCGCTATTATCGAGCACCGCCGGCGTCGGGCCCCGGACCCACGTGCTCCTGATTGGGCCTCCCTCGGCTCTCGAGCTTATCCGAGCCTCCGCCTAACGAATCCCAAAGCATTCGTAAATATTGCGCGGCCGCGATACCAATCCGAGCAAAGATTTAATTGAACCCGAGACTCGAGCCTCGTGATTGAGTATTGCATTACCGATTGCATTGACAAGGTTAGTTATCTGTATTTTAAAGATCTTAGAACTATCGATAACTTGCTGCGGACGGTTAGAAATATCGATTCTTCGGTAATTAAATTTATAACGAAGCCCTCGCGCGATCTATACTTATTCTAAAATACTGCACGAGTAAATCATCTGCAGTTGTTAAATACCATGACTGCATTCTTTATACGTGCGCTTCTTTAAAACTACTATTGATGCACAAGAGTCAAGTCGCCTTGCAAATAAATAAATATACGTATAAACTTCATTCGACGGCTTTAAAGCAGTCGTATTGATTTTTTTTTTTTTTTTTTTTTTTAATGAATACCTTCGGCAACGATTTCCAGTGCCCAACATCCATGTGTACACGATAACAAAAACAAAACAAAAAATATTCTATATTTTTTCATCGATTATTTATTTTGCTTACTTTAAAAATTGAATTGTTTCAATGGCATGAAATGTTTTTGTTTGTGTGAATATGTTTTCTTATAAAAATAATATCGTTTTAAGTAAAATATAAAATGTTATTCCGTCCGGGATGTTTTAGAGAGTAATGCAACAATTCGTGTTTTCATTCAATAAGAATCAATTTTCTTTTCTGTTTGTATAAAAATACGAATTTATTGGAATACTTTTATGCGCAAATTGAAAAAAGGTTATAAAAGCTACAGAACAAAAAGTTATAAAATTAAATGCAAATAGAGCATTTATTTTTTAATATATATTTTGTTGCGTTGATTTGATTACTTTGTATTATTAATGGATAAAATACACACGAAAATTTACTTTAATAATATATGGATACTACGCATTTGTAGACTAATTTCATAAGAGCTACTTGTTTGCAAACATTAAACATAATTATATTTTAATTTATGTCGGGCTCAAGATTAACTGTCGAGCTTAAAAATACGCAGATTGTTAATGGCCATTATATTTCCCTAAAGAGTCTACCACATCGATTTTTTTGACTTAATGCTTTCGACTGATAATCGTGCTTCCGAAACTGGTTATCGGGCTCGAAAGTATGTTCTAAATTACTGAAATTCCAAGTAATAAGGATAAGCTATGAAAACAGATAAAAATTTATTCAGATCAACGCTAACTGGTTCAAGAAATTGATTAAAAACAATTAAACTCTAAAAATCCGAGATGATTTATTAATAAGTCGATTGGTATTAGTTTTCGTGCTTTTGAAAATATATGCGAAAGCATTGAAGTTTAATAACTTAACTATTACTCTGTAATTTATCCAGACATCATAAGTATTATTAATCTATTTGTACCTATTAATGTTATCAGATGTTTATTCTTAAAATCACATATTTATAATTAAATTTTTCACATGTATAACCATGTATAAGGATATATTAAATTTTATATAATTAATTTTCATATAGTTAATCAAATTAACAAATGTGAGCGTAATGATAAATGGGTGGTTTTATGAGATCAAGTAGTTACTATTTTTACTAAAATCGATTATCAGAAAATTAAATACTCATAAAAAAGTGGCTTCTTTATTAGCTTACGCTCGTATTAATTCATTGTACAATATTATTGTAGCTTATATTAGAATATTTTTTAATATTTATTTGAGTATCGTAGTATATTGTATTATTGTATTATATATATATATATATATATATATATATATATAGTATAATATTGTATTATATTTAGAAAAGTTATAAATTCAAATAGATTTAACGATTAAAGTAAATCATTATCATCTATAATGTTTTTAATAAGATCATATTTTACACGGACTTATTTTTTTTATATTGAATAGTTGATATATAATTTTAACCTATCTCCGATTTAATTCCGTATTCATTACTTTAGTTATAGAATTGGCGTTAACTTGTTGTAAAAGGAAATTCTTATAATTTATAATAAAAGGACTTCTTATAATAAAAGGACCTTTTATAATTTTAAATCAATTATTGTAAGGTAATTATTTAAAATCGATTGTTTTTCAAGTTTTAACAATACCACAAATGAATATATAAAATCTTTCAAAAATATAATACAAAATAAAATGGTTCCATATAAAATTATAAAACAAAAATTACAATGCACAATATCTGACCTTCTGCTATTTCAGTTTCCTTAACGAAATGAGCTTTATATACTAGTGTAAACAACCTACTGCCGTATATTTTTTCATTACTCTTAAGCTTATAAGCTGACGTTTTTCTTTCATTACGGTTTGGGCTTATCTTGATTCATAATAATTTATATAATTATTATATACCGGTATTAAATTTAATTTTTCAACTCGTAAGAGTTACTGGTCAAAAAAATTCAATAAATTTTCCGAATGTTAATGTACATCTAACGTGTAAAAATAAAATTGAATCGTTACTTTTGGTGTTTAGTTTAGTAAAATTTAGACTTTTTTATAGAACAATAATCTTATTATATATATGTATATATATATATTTATTTACGTATTCTAAATAATGTGAAAAGTAAAAAAATTGTCTATAATTATGTAAGTGTATCTATATATTTATGTAATTTAATTTTATACCATTCAAAATCACGAATGCTTGCAATATTCAATAATTGCAATAATAATATCAAAAAACATTATAGCTTGTTAATAAATATAAATACAACTGGTCAATGATATCAACGTCGGTAAGTAGTAAAGAATTATATACACTCCTTTAAATCCTACTTAATAATCATAAGTATAAATGACTTTGGGCTAGTATAAAATATGCCGATTATCAGAGATAATAAACTTAATATTACTTTTATCTAAATTTAGTTTATAAAATGCTTAAATGAATTATTTTAATATGCTAAGTAATTAATGGATCTGTTTTAATGTCAATACCGCAGCCATTAAAAATATAAGAGAATTTAAGCTTCGGTTAATACAATTTTATGATTCGACTTTTATGTGTACAATTCACTAATGGCCAACTCGATTAAAAATAAATTTGCGAAAATACGAAATTTTTCAAATTTAATAATATATATATATATATATATACATATACATCTGGATTTAGAAGTGCTAATATATAATTAGCATTGAGTAAAGTTTTCAAAAACAGGATTTCAATCACTTTTTAATAGTGTAAGAAATCCTTGAAGTTTATCCGTAAAATTTACCCAGAGATTATCAGGAAATGAGCAGGAGCGCAATAGATTAATTAAAAATGCGAAAGGATTTTAATTTTGCGCTAATCCGGCACGCTTTAATTGCAGATATTTCTTGCATATTAATTTTTTAATTTTAATCAGTAAATTATAGGGGCACTCTGGACAAACGCTTTTCTTTATTTCTAATTAAATTATTCCGCTCATTGATTTTGCAGATTCGCTGATTTTCACCGACAATTCGAATAATGAGCGAGAATAAAGGAAGTCTCAGTCTCCTTTAATGCACGCAGAGGTGGATGGCTTTGGCTCACTTGCAGCCAGGAGCGGGGGGATGCGATAATTAGGGGCGTAAGTAGAAAGTGAGCTTTTGCGAGTGAGTGAAAGAGAGAGAGAGAGGGGGGGGGGGGATAGAGAGAAGAAGAAGAAGAAGAAGAAGAAGAAAAAGAATCGGAATGCGCGTAACGTGTATTCCTGGAGATAACGTTTGGCCTTTATCTCAGCGGCTCGCGTAAATACGCTACTGTGGCTGCAATCGACCGACGACAAATTCCAAAACATCGTCCGCAGAAGGAAGGAAAAGTTGAGACGGCAATCCGGATTCCATTAACGGCTTATCGGAAGAGAAACTAAAGCACAGCCTCCCGAGCGATTACCCATCGGAGGCCGCGGCGGCGGTGGAACTTTTGCGGCCAGGCCGCAGATGCTAATGCCGGCGGCTCCGAAAAAGCCCAACGTAAATCCCGCTACTGTCATACCACCGGCTTCCATTTGTGAGGGCCCCTCCTTGTTTTTCAATCGGGGCTACGATTACAGGACAACTACAGTTTAATTTTCCCTCGGCTCGGGCTTGCCGCGCGATGGATGCACTCCCCCGGGCCTCCCCCTCGACCCTCCCCACTTCTGTCCCTTCGCTCGATTGATAATCGCTCAATAAAGATTCGAATAATTGGATGGAATAACCTAGTGCTTGTTTTTACTCTGCCATTCGACTTATCTACGAAATTTGAAAAGCCAAATGATCTTGATTTTATCGCTCCTCTCCTGTGCTCCCTTTATCGTCGGCAAGCGCTTTTCTACCCGCGCACTTGTGATCAAATGCTTTTCTCGATATATCTATATGTAATAGACTAATGGTACGCTCCACTACCGACCGAAGCTCTTAGCTTTTTTCGCATTATTGACGCCACGATTAATTAATAAGACGAGCCTCTGCTGCGTTTCATACACACGTTCACCCAAGGATAATTAGTTAAAATAATAAAAACGGTGACAATATTAAGGGGGGAAAACGCATTTGAAAAAACGCACAGCAGCCTTAATGACAGCGCCTCAAAATTTCAAAGCTACAATTCCTCGTTGCTTACTCGTTGATATTCAATGGTCCCATTCAACGTGTAATCTAGAGTCTAGCGTGAGAATTAAGTAGAATTATTATAGTAGGATACCCGGCAGAAGTTTGAAAAGGTCTCTTGACCCACAAGCTTATTACACCAATCGATTGGGAAGGGCCCGAGGAGCCGCCACACGATTCACAAGAGACTGCGATACTCGTTTAGTATCTAGAGCGCGAACATCTCCCCGTTGATTAAGCTCGGCTTTATTATTTTTATTATTTGTCCTTCAAAGGCAAAAGTCGCGTGAGTACAAACGGCAATTTATGTATTTTAATAATGCGACGTTGACAATAAAATGGAATGGAGGGTCTTTGAGATAAAAAAAAAAAAGAAGAAGAAATCAACAACAACGATGGAAGGGAAAATAATTAAATTGAGTTAAGAATTATAGAGTAATTGTGACGAGGAGTGGTAAAAAATTAATAACATGTGCGAGAAGTAGGAAGGAGCTAATGAAAACGCGATTTAGGGATTAGGGCGAGAAGTGAACGACTGAGCGATAAGGGAAAGAGGCCCGATTCGAGGCAATACGCGTGGAGAGGATTAAAGGAACGAAGAATAAAGGGAAATCACGAGGCTGCGATTGTCTCGATTAGGCGAGAAGAGGCGCGCGAACATTCGACGAGAGCAGCCGAGTCAAAGAAAGTCGGCGCAGGAGGTGACCCCCCCACCCCCGCCGCCCCCGGTTTAATTGATTGATTTTTAAGCAGTTGGCCGCGCGTCTCCGGCCCATCGGAGCGGCGTACAAGAGTACGCGCAAGCCAATCGCGCACGAAAGGGAAGAGAGCTCGGAAAGGGTTGCCGGGATCCGGGGGGTCGACTACTGGAGGAAGCGATTCCGTTATCGAGAAGCCATTTGACCAAAAGCTTTCGGCCGAAAGCCCTGGCAAAGCCGCTCGGATCCTAACCGAGCAAAGCGAGTGTTACAAAAGGCTAAAAGCTCGATGCCGAGGCTCTCCAATCCAATCTCCGATTGGGAGGCATCCGACTGTTGGCCGTCCAGTTCCCGCTGAAGCCACGACTCCACGACCACCAGACGAGGCCGTCGATCTTTCCTTATGGAATCCTTGATCGCGCGTGGGAGTCTTGCGGGTCTGCCTCGAACCTGATCCGAGTACTTGTTCCTCGTCGTTAATTAATTTACCGATTAACTGGCTAATAATGGCAAAATTATTCACCGTTTTGCCGATAACTAATCACCGCGCATTAAGTAAGACGTTATGCTAATAACTCCTCTGTGTCGGTTAATTAATAACGGGTAGGCTTTTTTGGTTTATTTAAAAAAAAAGAGGCACGCGAGTAAAAATACCAGTTGACGATTTTATTTGCGATTGCCCCTGTCGAATAATGAACTCGGTCCGAATGCGAAATCGCGAAAAAATTTGTCTTGTTTTTAATAAGATCTTCTCCGCTCAATTCGCTAAAATAATGCTTCTATTGAGAAATCAATACAATTCGTAACATTTTTTAAAAATTAATTTACCATAAAAAGCATAATAACCATCTGCACTCCATACTGAAGCTTTCGTTAGACTTCGAATTTCATTTTAAAAAATTCGCAGACCTTTCATAAGAATACACGATTAATAATTAATTGACAGTTGTCTATCACTAAAGTGATAACAATTAATTGATTATCATCAATGCTCTTCGTATTGATTCGAGGACAATCGAGATAAAGGTCGAAGATGAAAATCGTAAAGGATATAATTGTAAATTTAATTTTACTGTGAAAGGTTCGTTTGTATTTATTGTTATATTTTTTTACTATTATTTTTCAATTTACCAAGCACATTTTATTAAAACAAATAATCCTAATGAATTACAACTTAAACATCCAAGTAAATAAAATGCATGTCAAGTTTTAGAAGATCAACATTTATTGAGCGAATGTAGATATATATATATATATATATATGAACACAAGTATAATATTATAGTTCGAATTAATATTATACTCAAGTACACTCAATAAGTACCAGGGACTGCCACGTAAAATATAAAAATTATTAAATTAGATAGTTGTAAAATTTTATTTGCATTTTTATTTTCTGAATAAATTCAAGGCAGCGGAAGCAAAAAGTATACGGGATAATTTTAGATTTTTTCCAAAATATAAGTAGATATTTTAATTGATCATAAGTCCTATTTGCAAACTGTTCAACTTAAAATTTTATTATATATCAGAAGTAAGGTAATAGACGCATGTAGTAAATAGCTATTATGTAAGGGCTTTTATAGAGTGTGCATTGAGATGATTATAGGTCTTAAATTAAATATATAATTACTAAACCTAATACAGATCAGTCTAATGATGAATAAATAATTATAATTACCTATTGATAATTTAATATTTATAATCATCGTCTACTTTTGAATACATAATTTTTTTTTAAGTACTCGCATGCTTGAAATATTGTTTTAGAAAAATATTACTGCTCAGTGTTAAAAAAATCAAGGAGAAAAGCGTAACGAGCGTAATTTATTATTTTAAAAGGAAGATTTTTTTAAAAAAAAAGCACAGTCATAATATTAATCAAGTATTAATGCATAAAAATGAAATATTATTATGAATTCAACGGAATCTGCGAGGCGTCGTGAAAGGTAACGTACACGTGAGAAGAAATAATTGAGCAATATATAATTCGAGTATATTTATAGTAATTACGGATTTTTAGGAAGCCGATGGCTCAAGTAGGCCAGAATGACGGATGGGGGTAATACGAGGTAAAGAAGCGACGGGCTTCATCGAGATGGGGGTACGAGCAACGTTAATAAACAATTAGAATGTAAGTACTGTGAGACAGGAATTGGGTTTAGGGATTGGGGAGGCGGAGGAGGAGGAGGAGGGGCGCGAAGGCGATTGCAGGAGTATCAATTTTTTCAGAGGGCACAGGAGCGCGGCCCGATAGGGTAAGCGATCCCACGACGATCGGCCGACTCGGAAAGAGCCGGGGGAGGGAAACACCTCGAGGGAAGGCAGCCGAGGAGCTCCGCCGGTCGCCGATGCGATAATCCGACAAATTGGATTCCTATGCCGCGACCTCTCCGGTCCCTGGGACAATTCCGGTTCGAGGAATTGGCAACTGGCCGCGACCGGAGGATTCCTGCGAGAGGCGCGTCGACGACATCGACCGGCGGCCTCCCTCGCGAACAAAGCCAGCTCTGATTGAGAGAGGCACAGGTGCGCGGCTGGGGGGAGCGATCCGGATCACGGGGATGCGGAACTGTCGCCCGGACGGAGGCTGGCCCCCCGACGACGGGGACCTCGAGGCGCGAGCTCTCCTCGGCGGCGGGAGGGGAGGCCTCCTACTCCACCGCGAACCGACCTCCCCTCCCCCCCTCTGAAGCAGCCCTCGAGCCGCTGCTCCCCGGGAGTTGTTTGCTCGCCTGGATTTGGCAGCGCGGCCTCCTCCCGCCGCCGCCGCCTCCTAATGGACGGCTCCACGACAAAGGCACTCACGGCCATGGATCATATCGACTCCTACAATTGCTGAATGGGCCTCTTGTCCAAAGCGGCGGGCTCGCTTTACTCCCGACGGGTGCGCTTCGATCGAACCCCCAGGCCTCCCCGCCCCGGCCTCCCCGCCCCACCCGGCACTCGGCTCGACTCTTTATCAATCACGCGATCCTCTCGACGTCTCGTCACTCTCCAGCTAAGAAAACCAGACGCCTCTCCGTTTCATCAATGGATCGGTCCACTTGGCGTGTATTCCGCTCGGGTATGCCGATGCCAATCACGACTGACCTCCGCATCGTTTACGCAACTGGCGCAAAGGCTTTTTCTTTCCTCCATTGAAACACGGCAACATCGCCTCTCGAGTCCCGCGACCGAGGCTATTTTATATGCTCCTCCTGCGTCCCTTTCCATTTTTCCAACTCCTGAGCAGTCTGCGGCCTATTTTTTTTTTCCTTTTTTTTTTTTTTCTTTTTTTGCACAGGGTCCGACCTCTTAAATTTTGGACTAGACCGAAACCCTTTCTCGATCCCTTGCGCTCTTGTTTCGACAATGCATTAACCTTGCGCTGATATTTTTAATGAGCGGGGATCGATTTTAAGCGATTGATCCCTGCTTATTTTTCAATCCGTACCTTACTTGCGCGCTTATTCGGTGTGCGCGCACACGTATATATATGTATGTGTATATGTATATAAGTATACACGCGAGTGTGCGCGTACTCGAGTAGACGCGACAGAGGACGCGAAAGGCGAATCGCTGAAGATACGAATTCGCCTAAAGGCGGGCGTGGCCCTACCCACCGGCTTTTAAAGCCTCGAGCTCCGAGCACCGGACTCGGGCTAAATTCACTGCGGGGGACCGAGGGTCGAGTCGCCTGAGCCGAACGAACCTCGATGGTCGTAGAGCGTCAAGCTCAGATGTCGTAAAGAAGTAGCGCCGGAGCTTGGGAGCTTGGGGAGCTTTGCCGGAGATCCTGGCCGGGGAAAGGAGGCCATGGGAATAACGTCTGGACCGAGTACGTCCGAGCCGATATCGGAGGCCCCTCTATTATACGACTCGATTGACACCTGCAACGATTATATCGGCAAATCAGTCGGCCGACATCTTGGCGCAGCTTTCATCCTCCCTTTGTCTTGAAATGCAGATCGTCAGCATTCTTGCGTTCCGAGGGGGAGAAGATTTTCCAACGAGTAACTTAAGCCACCTTTAATCTCTAATCAGATATCTATCGATACCTTTTTTTTTTTTTTTTTTGTTTTTAAAAGCGTTACACCGAGTCGCTTCGGCGAGAATATAAAAAAATGCACGTCGTTAAAATCAAATTGAAATTAAATTTACTCGCGTGGGAGCCTCCTTTGATCTTTTTTCAGGATACATAATTGAAAATTTATAACGCGATTAACGAAGGAGCACAGGTGAACAAACCGCTTACTTTCTTAGGGCGGCTTTTTTATCGCGAGCTAAGCTTGTATTTTACAATAGTCTAATGTAAAGTTTTATAAGAGCATGAAAATACCCGAGCACATATTATGTAAAGTAGTTCGTCGTTAAAGGAGAAAAGGGTGAAATGAAATTACAAATAGATACGAGACATGGAATATTACGATAAAAGGTTAAGGTCGCAAGGTCACAAGGATATAAGGAAAGAAAATCAATAACGATTGTTGCCGCTACTCTAATATTTAAATTAGATAAAAAGACACGGTACGAGGAGAATGAAAAAAAAAACGATTGGATAACGAATGATTTCCATCGCAGCGAACTGATTTTTGACGAGTAGGCGAAGAAGTTATTGACTTGGTGATCCCAACTAGTCTACTCGAATCGTGCCGGATCCGCAATATTCTCCCTCGTTATCCAAAATGGTCATTGAATTGCCTTAGAAACTGGTGAAAATCTCTCAGGGAGGTGCCTGCCATTTCACTATTCGAATAAATTCACGGCCGAGTCGCGGCGCTCGTCGCATCCTCAAACGTGACAATCTTAACAAGGATCCTTACTTCGGACTTTGCTTCTCCCCCAAAAATTCATTCCCGACCTATTATCTTTATCGTTACAATGAAATACGAAGCTTATGGCACCTGACCTGACATGTCCGTTGCCCCGTGCAATTACAAGTGCACGCAAATTCCAATGATCCTGAGAATAAAATCTTGCGTTCAATGTTTCCCGGGTAAAGCACGGGGTTTTACAATAAATGGCGGGGGGCCGACATTTTACAATCTCCGTAAAGGTGATTCACACTAATTTTAATGATATTGTTTTTGCTCTCTCGTAATCTATACGTACAAAATGAAAATAATGGCAATTTAATTATAAATATTTAGTCGCGTTTTTACAATGTACGTTTAGAAACCAATTCATTGTTTTCTTGTTATAAATTTTGTATTTGTAATTCACAAACGTATTATTTAAAAGGAAATAAATATAAATGATTCTATAATAAATGTAAATAATTTTTAAAATAAAAGGAAACTGTTGATGGGCGAAAAATATGCAAAAAGTAGAACCGGTATTTGATAAATTATTGCGTCTATCAATTAATGTAATAATAGATGCCGTAATAGAAATAGTAACAGTAATAACAGATGTAACACCGACATCTACGATAATAATAATAATAATAATAATAATAATAATAATAATGTTTCATTTGCCTTGGATCTTGCTTAAAGAAGAAAATTAGGTACTTTTCAAACGTCCAGTACTTATTTAAAAGCTGATGAAACATTGAGGTCAATAAATATTGTGATAATGTAACGCGAATAAAATATAAAAGAGGACGTTTGCGCAGTTGATGGACAATTTGTAATACTATCGAAAGCGTCAAATTAATTAACATAGAATATTTGATATCGCATTGCGTAATTGGGAAAAATTTAATCCCGATGAAAAATGTAAAGTATAAAAAATAAATTTTTTACGCACGCTTAAACGTATATTATACTTTTACATAATTTCACGGAAAGTTATTCTCGTCATAAATCACTATTAATCTTTGATTGAATTACAATTGAAAATAACTTATATTCTCAAAAATGATTTCAATTATATTAAAGAAGATTTATGAAAATCGATTTATTTTTACGACTACAATAACTTTTACAGCTTAAAATGATCCAATTTTAAACGACGAACCATCTAAGGAAATTGCTTTTATTTTTAGTCATTACATATATGATTTCATTCCTCGTTCGTGCTAAGAATTTCAGCAGTTATATTGGAAATTTAATAAATTTTCACACATAATCCAATACGTTTAAGATTTCGTATCAATGAATGTCCTAACCAATCGTCGTCAATTTAAGCCTTTATTATCCTTGGCACCGTAAGCGGAGAGAGTGCGTAATCCGTAAGGAAGCATTTTTTTTAGAGCGACGTCGATAGTTCGCGCCTTACGCGAATCGGTCGGAAGGGAAAACACGAGTAGTCCAGGGGAAAGAACAATCGAAAGGACGAGAGCGGAGATTTTTATTCAGCGTGCCGAGATCATCGCAATCGCGTGTCAATAGGTGCAAATGTAAAAAGAAACGAGTCCTGTACAGATAAGCCGTACCCCGGGTCCCGAATCGAAGCACAGGACTCGGAGATCCCGTTGGCCTTTGGTAGGATTTTCCCTGGATTGGGGCGCGTTCGGCGCTCGGGGCTCCAGCAGGCGTTGCCAACTTCCTTGCGCTTCCTGTGCGCAACCCGGCCAACGCGGAGTTGGCTCGAAGGTACGAAAAATGCGTTTCGCCGTGGCCGCAAACAAAGTCCGAGGCATAAGGATGCGAACCCGTGGATCACAGGATGGTTCGGTATGTTAATAACAGACCCAAGTGCGCCGTGCTCTCTTCCTTCCTAAAGCCCGCGCACACGCACGCGCACGAGTCTTTCTCTCTCCGTTCTCCCCCCCCTTACCCTCCTCTCCCTCCCCGCAAAATACTCCTCCCTCCTAGCCGACCACCCCCGCTCGCCTGCCTCCCCGAGCCTCGCGTGCTCTCGCGGCCCTTCTCTATCATTTCACCCGCCGGACCGCTCTAATCTGCCCTTCTGGACCTCCCTCCCCCGCCCCCGCCCGCCCCCGCGCCCCGTAAGCCACGGAGCTGCGCTCCTTCCAATACCTGTTATTTTCGGATGCAAGAGCCTTGTGTATAAATTAAATTAGCGGATCTCTTAACAGCGAGGTTTCAGCACTTTCCGAGAAAATCCATTAGACCTTTTCTGCTTTCCATTGTCGCCCATTAGGCACTGGTATACATTGTCCCGTGATCGTCGATAAATTATCGTTCGCATCGGTAAATATGACTTTTGAAAAGCCAAAAGTCATCGCTTTGTAGAATCTTCAGCCGACTGCTTCTCGAATAGGTGTCGGAAATTGATTATTACCCACGAAAAGCAATCGCAGTATGCCCTAACTCGAATGGCTTTTATTAATAATAACGAAACGTAAAGTGATCGTTGAGTTGGGGAATGCTTAACTATGATCGATTAGTGCTCTAAAAAAAAAAAAAAGAAATAACGCTCAATTTATGATCCACCGCTGTACTATAATATTATGATCCCTCTAATTAAGAAGTGCACACAACTATTGGTAGATTTAATTCGAATATGAACTTCGATTCCGCTTACAGTTGTTTTTATCGGTCTCTTAACACAGCTGAAGCTCCATTCGATATATAAGTGCAGCTTAATAAATATAAAGTGCAAATTTTCAAACAAAGTGTAACTAGATAGCTTGAAAAAAAAAAAAAAAAAAAAAAAATAGAATATCCCTAAAATGTACTTTTAACAGGCTCCGGGGAAAAGTTGCTCAAATTGCGCATTATAATAATAATAATAAAAAGCAGTTGAAAAATAGTCTGCTATACTTGGCAATTTTAGGAATATATGTTCCGGAGGCTATATATGTTTTCCAGAGAGTAGGAATGCGGGGATGATTACCCGGAGGGGCTGCCCTCCTCCCTAAAGGTGACTTTTGAAAGCGGAAATAAATAATGAAGCATAGGAAATATTTTAAATATAAAAGTGTACTTTCCAATTTTCATAATACTTTTCATCTAATACTTTTTTCAACGTTAAAATAATTGTACGCGCATGCTGTATTTTTTTTTCTTTCTCTTCTACGCGAATTTTTCGTATCATTTAGGTTAATTTACAGTGCCATGATTTATTAACGCCCTTTCGATGATCTTAATTACGGCCTTCATCAAAACTCACGGTGAAATGTATTTATAGTATCTTGAGCCTTAAACAGAGTTTAATTCATTTTATCATTTATAATTATTTATCATTTTAATTTTACGAAAATCCCTTAAAATTATATGCCTTCTTATTACATTATTTTAATTGCATGCAATTTGGAAAAACAGTTAAATTCAAATACCGGCATTGAAAAATTATATTTAACACTGTAAAGATTTTTTGAATATTGAATGAAATATGAAATATCGTGGGAAAATATAATCGATAATTGACATCGGATATTATATTTTTAACCTCATTAAATAATATATATATATATATATATGTATACATATGTATATACCGAAAATATTGATTTTTTCCCCTTAGGAACGGATCGTGATTTTATCGAATAATTAAAAAATAATTTTCAATCAGAATTTAGTGTGACTCAGTGATTGCAAATTATAGCCCCTCGAATCTTCATTGACGATTATACGGTGCTTTTTTCTTATTAAATTATAATTCTAACGAGTTGGCGTATAAAATATAAAATTGAATGCTACACCGTATAATTAATTAAAATAAAAGTGCAATAATTGTGTTTTAATTAACCGAGTGAAGAGCATTCCTTACGATAGGATGTGGCCGCTAAGGAAACAATTTGTATTTGAAAAGGCAATTTTCACAATTAGCGATCGAAACTCTCGGTCGGCTATTAACGCAGATATAAATGGAGTAAGACGTGGCTTCTTTAAGAATAAAACGGAGCACTCCAGTTTTATTCGGGAGAACGCCTTTTCTTCAAAACGTATTTCTTTAGAAGCGAACTAAGTACAGGATAGTGGGCTGGTCAATAGGGCATAATTGAAACACGTCCAGGAATAAGCGTTTAGAATAATTGTGTCGAGGATCGATTGATAGATCGAGTAACGGATATCAGCGGTGAAGCCGATAAAAAGACTCGTGGCCGGATTTTCTCAGCGAGACTTGTTACAATGGGCCGAACGCGTCGGGGCCAAGAGAGAGAAAAGATATCTCCAGTACGATTTGAAGTAAGAAGCCTCCGCGAGAGAAATCGCGGCCGAAATCGAGCAGGGAGTATAGGACCGAGAGGCTGCTATAGTCCGGACTCCCGAGTGGCTCTTTGGCCTGCTGAAATAATAACGAATATACCGCCCCGTGCAAGACTTCAATCTTATCTCGGGGCCTCCCCCTGCCTCTCTAATAAGCCTCCTCGTGCTCTCGGCCGAGAGCAAAAACGCAAGGCCCGTGGAGGAGGCGGAGGAGGAGGCCGGGAACTTTTATCGTCTTTGCCAAGGCTTCTTCGGGACCTTTTGGGGCCGGGACGCGCCTTAAGCCGAGGCTCGCGTGAGCGCCGAGGCCCTCTCGAGACCCACGAGAGCCCACTCCGCGCCTCCCGCCCCCCAAGCCCCCCGGCAGGCGGGCGGGCAGGCAGGAAGCTCCCGGCGGAAGCGGTGCCGAGGGCCGCTTCGAGGAAAGCCGAGAGCGGCGGGAGGACCCGCGAGGCCGATAGCCGGGGACCGGCTCGGACGGGGGAGTCTCTCCTGCCCGGAGGCGCTCGAGAGTCCCCGGCATTTAGGGACTGGCTCCGCTCCCTCCGCGGGATCCGAGCTCGGTCCCCTCGGAGCCGAGAGGCTCTCGGGCTAGAGAGAGAGAGATAGAGATCCAGGACTCTCGGGGCCTCTGGCTTGTTTCCGGCGCCGGGCGCCGGGCAGTGCGGATTGCCGCGTCGCAGACGATTCTAATTGCGTGGGAATTATCGAGGAGTCGGCCGGGATTTTGGGCGCGAGGGAAACATCCGACTCCAATGGAAACGAACCGCCGGCATAGCTGAGGCTCGCTCGAGCCGTTTCGGCTATCCACAAGACTCCGGCGTTTGAGCGCATGCCGCATCCCACCATTGATCGGTCCAGCGGCACTTTCCATCCTCGAGACCGGCCGAAGCCTCCGTGTGTCGCTTTTTAAGGGATAGGCCGAACCCCCTGAGCCTTACGGGCGTTTTACAAAAGAAGCTTCGAGCGCGCATCGCTTGGATAACCTTAAGAGCGAGCGAATTTTGAGTCTGCTTATCAAAAATGCACAAACCTTCGAGCAGATCAATTTTTAATTGCATTCCAAATGAGTGAGCTTTTTGATTTTAATAATAATTATATAAATAGCGCTTTCGAATTTTTCAGCCAAGAGTTATAAATATATATATATATATATATATATATATATATTTGATTTCAACGTCGCATTACAACTTCAAAGTACATTCGTTGTTATTGTTGGTATTTTTATAGTATATTTTACCTACAAAAGTCGTATTTCAGGAATGTGTTTAATTATTAAAAATAAGCGTATATATTAATCACATTTGCAAAATTTTGTAATTAATGTCACTCGACAAAGATTCATTTGGCATAAATACCGTTTCGAATAATATAAATTACACAAATTGCATAAAAAGATGCATCTAGATTCCATAATAAATTCCCTTATCCGTAACTCAATATTTTTTTTTTTTTTTTTTTTTTTTTTTTTGCGAGAATTTATAATGCAATATAAATCTACTAATTGCATCGACGCATTAACATTTCTTGTATTTTACCGTGTGCGGTGTAAAAAATAGTATACCGATTGCGATGATTTTTATTTACAAACTATACGATGTAAGAATTACGTATAATTTTGATCAAAGAGTATAATGAAGAAAGCAATCGAAACACCTCTTATTTGGTAAATGGATTGTTTCGTTTGAGAATAATCATTTTCGATAATCGAAGTTCTATCGAAACCAATCGAGATAATTGAGATTTTAGGATCGACGCATTGCTAAAGTTCAACCAATAATTAATGTCGTTGCACGGTTGTTGCTGTTGCCTGCGCAATATCAAATATCCAATCAAGTGCAAATTCCTTTGAGCTTAAAATAATTTTGCAAGTCTTTACGATATTACATTTCGGTTTCCTATAAATTAATAATGCGATATCTTTTTAGCAGTAAAAATGCATCGCAACTATTCAAGATTGAACTAGCTGCAAGGAAGATTATAGTGTTAATGTTAAAATACTGCTTACTTTAATTTGATTTTAAAAGGAAAGCAATTGCCTATCGATTATTTCGAAAATTCGGAAATAATGAGAAAAATGTTTGTTGGAAATTTTTTTAAATCAACTATATACATATATTTAGATTATATATATATATATATATTGCATGTATTATATTTATCGGACATACTTTATAAATAAAAGCATCAGTTTTAACATTGATAATTCAAGTCTTCACAAGCAAAGCAGATTCATCGGAATAATTTTTAAATAATATCTTCATGCTCGGACTTAAAATCGCACTTATCTCGCATAGAATTTAAAGCCAATTTCTCACTTGATGGCCGCAATTAATAAAGTTATATAGCAAACAAGTATTGTGATTTATAATAATTTGAATAATGCGAAAAATAGAAGGCAGCAACTGTTGGTAGTTGCTGACGCTTATCTTTCTCGAGGCAGAGCCTCGGACTCAACGCCGTTATTTAATACGCAAGAATAGCCAAGTCAGCTGTGAGGCGTATCAATTCGTCTCACACGTACGCACACGCTGGGGCTCTTGGCCTCAAGAAAGGCGCGGGATGAATGAAGCTCAGAAGCATATTTAAACGGAGTGGCAGATGCACGCGGGAAGATAAAAATGCCAGAGTCACGCTTCCCTCAACGCGAAATTCTCATTTGCGACTGCGGCAAGAACTCCTGGGATACAAAGTTTTTGTTAATCAAATACGCTTTACAATGACGCATCGTCCTCCGCATTATCGATTATGAAAATACTAATTCTTAATGCTCCCTCGCATCGCAATAAGATCCAGATCGAAGGGGATACTTATTTACAACGTATATACATATAGATATATACATACATGTATACATATACGTGTCTGCGTGGGTGTGCATTATTATAAAAAAATTGAGGCGAAGCCTCCCTCTCTCCCGTGCCGATTAAATAAGCGCCCGAAATCTCGCGCTAGACCCGACAGGAGGGTCGATCATCTTGTCTGGCCTTAGCCTGAGAACCGCTCGAGCGTCGCATGTATCCGCTGCCAACAGGAGGTGGATACCGACTCGATGAATGCAATCGACCATCCGTGTTTGCTTGACCGGATCGCTGTGTCTTGTTTACCGATCGCACTTATCGCCCATTCGCCACATTGGGGAGATTGGGATATTCAAACCGAGAGTCTAAGCTCTAATGGCGACAAGACTTCAAATTACCGGCACTAGCCTCGAGACATATTCCAAGTGGTCTTTCGAAAATTTATTCCCATGGCTTCCTAACTTCCTCAACCTCGTCATTTTGTTTACCAATATTCCTTCTTTACTGCATTCATTGGGACATTGGTATTTTAGCTTTAAGGAGCTTTAACGCGCGCGTCGAGTAATTTCTATCGGCAAATTTTCTCCGGGGCAGAATTAAATCTTTCGTTAAAATTAATTGATATTGGAAAAATCATCGTGCATGCTAATGACAGATCGTCGGGATAAATTTATAAATAAAACCATCCGTTATGCGGATAAATCTTTCTATAGTTGATTCGAATCTTCGTATTAAATGCCAGTGAATTAATTGCACCGTTTAGAGTAAATCTTATACTAAAAGCTTTTTCCCCTAAGTTAAAAAAAAAAAAAAAAAAAAAAATCACGATTCCAAAATGTAGAGCCTAATGCAAGCAAAACATAATTCTGAATATTTGCATCTAAAAAAAGTCCGTGCAAATATTTTAACGCGATTTTCGTATCGTCAAATATACCATTTTGTTAAAAATATTTTTTCGCTCCTGCGTCTTTTGCATTTGATATTAAAGCATATATTGCTTTTAAGCCGATGCTTTTAATCAATTATTATTAAAGATAATTTTCGTATTAATATAAGCTGAAGTATCTAATACAATGTTGCGAGATGCATAATAACTTTGTGTGCAATATTATTTTGTAATTCTGCTGTCAAAGTATTCCCCGGGAATAGAAATTTACCAGTCACCTGCCGTGCATAATATACGTTTACTCTTTGAGCTTTAGCGAGCAAACACATTGTTCTTGCTTTCCTGAATTCTATTAATAAAATATTTTTCTTTGGGAATACTTTTATCTTTTCATAGCCATACACACTGCACTGCATACATTCTATAACACACCTTCCTTTTGGTTACGTGTCTTACTTTTTTGCACTCTTGTCCTCTCCACATTTTACTTTATCACAGTTTGCTTACCGGCTACAACTCTTCTTCCTGACCCTCTTTCTATCGAATTTGTTCCACCCCCAACAGCTTTTTACACCGGGGAAAGAACCTCCTGAAAGGAGAGACTGTTGAAAGTCTGAAAGCCAAGCGTATCATCGTCTTCTTTTATGCTAAGCCATATTCTTTCTCTCTCTCTCTCTCTCTCTCTCTCTCTCTGTCTCTCTTTTCATATTTGTCTCGCTTAGTCATCGAAGAATTTAATCATTTTATAAAATGTATGAATCACTGATAAAAAAGCTTTCTTTTTGCAATTTTTTCAAAGCGCCCTCGAATTTAAGAAATCGCAAGAATCATAATATATTTAAAAATTAATTATTCCAGTGACAAAGGCAATTTTTAATAACACTCGCTAACTCCATTATTGTTAATATACGAATGAATAAACTAATACAATGTAAACCTGCACATTAATGACTATGCATAGGCGCGCTACATAAAGACCTTTTAAAATTGTAATATTAATTATGTATATCCGGAATCAGCATATAAATTCATTATAACTTACAGTAAATTCATTGAAAAATGTTTTTAAATTTTTTAAGAATCTTTGGAAGTAAGTAATTATTCCGTTTGATAAGTAAATTAGATGAAAACTAAGAGTACTTATGATTTATCATATTTTGAATTCATCTGAAAATGTTTTTACCAAATTTAGAATATTATGTTTTTATGGCAATGAAAAATAACTTTGAAATACTATTTTAGAAGCCGTTTGGAAGAATACCATAATTTTAAAAGTGTCAACAATAGAAATGAAGACGGTAATTCAGTACGTAAGTTACATTGTATCGAAAAAATAAGAAAAAGTTTAAAGCAGTCAGGAATTTAATATACTACTTCTATGAAATGCTGTAATCGACTCTGTACTCTTAAGCCAATAATCGTTCGATAGATATAAGCTTCGCTAAAACTAAGTATTGGCAATTTGTAAAAAAGTGAAAAAACAGCCAGGAGATAATTAACTCACTTTTTTATAAACTATTTATTTTATACTATTATTAAATGAGTAATCTAAATTACTTTGTTTTATTAGTTTGTTATTACTTGATCAATGATTTTACAAACCATATCTCTATTGTTATTATAAATGAGATCAAATTATGTCAGCCTTTCCAAATAAACAATTAATGGTTTAAATCTCTCTCTCTATATATATATATATATCACTATCTCTCTTCCCCCCCCCCCGAAGGGCCTTTCTCTCGCTCTTTTTCCCCCTCGTTGTTAATATCATTTGCAAGAAATGTAAATACCCAAAAGGTTGATTGCAGCTATGGCTTTCCGTTTAAGCACGACTTTTATAAGCATAAGGTCATATTTATAAGCGGACATTGTGTATTTATAAAAGACAGATAAACGAGAGGACGGATGAAGTGATGGTTCATTTCAGAGCGTGCCGAGTGACTTGTTTAATCAAAAGGCGAATTGGTCGGGGCATTCGGCGAATAAAAAGGAGCACAAGAAGTGGAAGTGAAAGAAGAAGAAGAAGCGAAAGAAGAAGAGGAAGGTTGGATTACCAAAGGGATCACCTCGGCTGAAAGAAGGAGGGGGGTGGGGCGATGAAAGGGTGCGGAGGGGTCGAAAGGTGCAGAGTAATAGCTCGACTCCCCGATCGATCGGAGAAAAGGTGGCGTTACATCCTGGGAGCAGTTAATAGGGCCGTAAACGCCGTGTCATTAGATAATTGGTCACGCGCGCCCTCGGCCACGAGGCCGAACCTCGGCGTTTGCGTCCCGTGGCGATCCTTCCGAGCCCTCCGTAAACCAGCCCCGGCCGAATAGGAGCGGCTCCGTCCCACCCCGGAAATCCGGAAATCTCGTCCGCTCGAGCCCGGTCCAGGCTGGCCCTCCAGCCTCCTCCTCCAGCCTCCTCCTCCGCCGGCAGCAGCAGCCGCCGCTCCGAGTTATCCTCGAGGTGTCCTCGCGAGCCACCTGCACCCACCCCCGCCGCCCGATCTCTTCTGCATTCCCCGTAAATTTATTACCCGCTGGGAAGTTGAACGGACTCCGGCGCGGAGACTCCATTGTCCGGCCGAAGTTCCCCGGGCCAAGTTTTAATTAACATCGGCCCTCGTGCGACGGACTGTCAAGTGCCGACCCGGAGAACTAAAACTGCATTACGGTATGCAAAATCATTCGAATGCGAGTGCGGCCCTCGCGATGCCCCGGCGAACGGAGCCCCAGAGGTCTCCGGAGCCGAGGGCGTATCGCCGAGACCGGAGGAGACTCGGTCTCTCTCTCTCTCTATCTCTCGCTCGCTCGCTCGTTCGCCGGCCTCGCTCTGCGCGCCGCGAGTTATTTTCCGAGAATTGCAATATTTACTCGGGACGGTGTGGGCCGGTGTTGGGGGGGAGGCTCTCCGGCACACGTGCGACGGCAGGCGTCGAGCGCGCGGAGACGAATAAAGAATAAAACGCTCCTTAAACTCGCCATTAAATCGATATCATTAAGGGGTATTTGTACTCGTTACGAGAAATGCCGGAGCTCATTGCAAGACAACTTATTTCGAATGCTAATTTAATCTCTCTCTCTCTCTCTCTCTCTCTCCGTATCGAGCAATACTAAGTAACGGCCTACGCGCGTCCCTTAAGTAGCTTGTTAAACAGAATACATCTAATTTTCACTCCTTGTAGCTGGCATTGCGCGGAATATGCTTAATAATTAATTAAAAATCAATTTTTTTTTCCTCTCCCACCCCCCCCCCTTTCCATCCTAATAAAGACGGCAAACTTACGCAGCCATTTACATAAATAAGGCGCGTCGATGAGCTGAATTTTTCACTTATCCAACCAGCTTAGATCTCGCACTCGGGGAAAAGTGTTTTGCTATAACTATCGAGGCGAGCTCTAGGCTCTCGGCCCGACTGCAAGATCCACGCATAATAAATTGCATTTCAACAATTTGCGAGAAATGATAAAGGAGAAAGCTCGCAATTGCACCAAAGTCTTATCCGATTGCCTTTGGAATGGTTTTTTTTTTTTCGACTTTTATCGGTATTGCCTACAAGGATGCGCGTTTTCCTCGGCCGAGAGCTCGATAAACGTCAATAATGGGGAATGGCTGCATCGGCAAGTATTGGCAACGTCGATCGATCCTCGAAAAGCGTAAAAAGGGCCTTTGCCAGCCAAAAGCGCGAGAACTGCCCACCGAGGATGGGCCCGAACCGAGCGCCGAGCTTAGGAATGTCACGATTATCGAGCGGCGGATCTATCGAGGGCTGCGAGAGGCGAATTGAGCCGTCGGTGCAAGCGTACATTCGTAGAAGCCCCGGCGAATTGTAAAATAAACAGACGAGCGGCCGTAGCAGGAGCGGGGGGGCAGAGACGCGGTCTGCGGTCCGGCGGTCCTTCGTTACGGCCATTGGAGCCGAGCTCGAATCTCGCGCACTCGTGCACGCAGCAGCCTTGCGCTCGAGATCCGCTGCCGAGGCCGGGGGAATTCCCGGTACGCGCCTCCGCCGCCCCCCCCCCGCCGCGCCTGGGCCTTTCCCCCAACGCCGAGGCCTCGCACTTGTGCTGCGCACGGGAATGCGCGAGCTGCCCGTGGGCCGGATAAGATGATTCGAGGGCATTTTTTTTACGAAGCTTCGATCGACTCGCCCCTCGTTCCTCGCGCTCGTCGTCCTCCCTTCGAGGTTGTCCCCCGGTCCTTCGAGGACCTGAGACCTTCCTGCCCTCCGCGACCGCTTGGCCGTTTCCGTTTCGTCCTCTCTGCTCCGAAAACCTTCAGCCCCGATGCGTCGGCCTTAACTATTAAATCCTCGAAACTCGGCCAACGCGCAACGTTACAAGCACCTCCACCTTCTAAATGAAGCTGTCAGGAGTCCTTCGAGTGCTTCGAGATTATTAACAAAGTACACGATCCTACGCGTACCATGTTTATCCCTATTGCACTTTATAAATTGCAGACAGTCTCCTCTCGTTACAAATAATTGCATAATAGGCCTTCTTACGAATCCGCGTATAAAAATTAAGCCACGGTTATTAAAGCATTAATTTTTTTATTCTTTACCATCCCCACGAGTAGAGGAAGTAATTGCAATTATTTCATCGGGATATTTTTTTTACCGCGCGGTATTTAATTAATGCACTACCGGCAGGATGCAGCGATTCTTATATAGAAAAGGGCCCTCGTTTCGAAAGGCAGCATTATTTTAAAAATTTCCCCCTCAAACGCACTCCTCCAAATCGGATACAAATTTATACTGACTTTTGCGCCTGCAAAGTCCATGCTAATGTAAAAATTGTTTTATATAAATTTAAGGAGCGGCGGAGGCAGCTCGGCGTCGCTAAAAATGTTTCAACTCCCGTGAATACAAAGTTAAAGGATTTCTGCTCTTTATGTAGATCAAACGCACGCATTATCTTTGAATACTAGAATATCTTGTTGCATTTAAGACTTTGCTCTTCGTGCAGCTCGGGATTTCTCTGCGCTATGCAAATACACGCGTATAGATATAGGACAAATAGAACGAAAAATCTTGGGTACCTGCGGGATAACAGTGCGCACAATTTTGCCTGATAAAGCTTGATAAATAATGCTTGTTAATTAAGAACACGTTTAGATAGACAAGCTTTGGCTTACGATTTTAGCGGATGATTAAAAATGCATTTTATCCAGAGGGCTTAAGAACTAAAAAAAAAAAATTACAGTCCAGTACAGAAATGCATTTATCTTAAAATGTTGTATAGGGTAAAGTTAAAAATTGCATTAATTGAATTAAATGTCCTGCTTAATCTATCGTGCAAATTATTTCATAGCTCCGCGTAAATATTTACTCCGATAACTCTCAACGCAATGCCGATTAGTTTTAAATACGACCTGTGCTTCGTATTCGCGTTTATTTTCTTATTTGGATTAAGTGGAATTCTTGAGTTTCGTATTTGGCATGAATGAGAAAGGAAATTGAATTATCTCCTTTCTTATACTGTTTTCATAACAAATACAATTTAATCTTGGATTCTTATTATTTCTCGGCTTATCGCGATTAAAATTGCGCAGCCGAGCCGAGCAACTCGATCGGAAAGGGAGAGAACATCCGTTGCGAAAGCGATAAGTCTTTGATTCGAGCCTCGCTCGAGTTAAACCGATTTCGTTCGAGTCCTCTTTCATTTATCCTTACCCTTTCCTCTAGGCTTTCCAGTCCGAAATTCAAATTGCATTCGAGTAACGAGGCGATGCCCGATAAATAGATCGTCAATCGTCGCATCGGCCGTAGCCTCTCTATGACCCGTTCGGATTTAACAGGTCAAAAATCGGTTGTAAAATCATCGTGAGACTCACCGCCAGAAATGAGGTACATATCCGTTAGGGCATAACTCCCTGCATTGGCCGCAAGGAGCTCCTAAGAACGCAGCGTTGATCACGTTAAAGGTCACCGCCTGAGTCGAGAGCATTCTGCAATTTAAGAAAAGACCGTTGAACCATTGAGGGCAATTATCTGAAAGTTGAAGATTATTTTGAAGATCGGCGCGCTACGAGCTCCAATGGTTCGCAGGGCTCCGATAAATTTTGGGTCAATGTTATACGAGGCTCCGGCAAATAATAAGAATCAACTAGAGAGCATTGTTAAAAAAAATTATAAAATGTGTCACGACTACCTAAAGCAAGAATATAATCAACGAGGCGTGGCAGAGGGTGAAACTGAAGGATGATAATTGTTTGTTCTCGGTGAAATTCAATTGTAAATTTTGTTGAGACTCGTGTAAATAATAATGCAGCGGGAGGGGCCAACGGCTTGAAAATGCTGGGATTTTAACGAAGGGCGCCAATTGAAATTCAGTGCTCGGATAACTTGAAAACCATAGTCAAATTTGAGGTAGACCCGGTAATTGGAGGGAAGGTCTCAGGGTGAGCTAAGGTCGGGGAGAAGGAATTCGGGATGGGGTTGCATCGAATTTTTTGGGTTAATAACTTTTTCAGCGGGCGGCTTTCTCGTAGAAGAGTGAGGCAGGCCGAATAAGGCCGAGGGGCGCGCAGCGAATGCCGTAATAATTAATTAAGCATATGGGACGCTAATACGGGACAACGATGGGTTACATACAGTGTCGCTAATTCGCATCTGGAATTAATAGCCCCCTTCGCGCGCAACTTAATAGACGGTCGCGAGGAGCCCGCAGCCGCTGCCCCAGCTCTCTCCCTCTCTCTCCCTCTCTCTCTCGGCCGTCTCCTCCTACTCGCTCTCCGTCTTCTCCGCTTTCGTCGTTTTCTTCTCCATTGCCATCGCTCTCTCCGGCCTCCTCCGATCGGCTTCGATTATTCCCGGCACTATAATTATCCCCTCGCGCAATTTTTCACCGCGAGAGGCGCGAATGTTATGAAGCCGATCGTCTCACGAGGCTCGCCGCGCCACCGCATCTGCAAGACCGCGGAGGGAATTGGCCGAGGCGCACGAGCCAAGAGCCCGTGTGACAAAATCCCCGGATCCCCGGATGAATGATAAATCCGAAAAATACTATTTTCTCCGCGTTTTCGCCTCGGCTTATTGTAATTTAAATGACGGATGCTCGGCATTAATCACCTCTGATTTAATTTACCGAGCTATTTTAAGAATGTAGACCTTTTACCCGATTCATCATTTTACTTCGGCCCGAAGATTATTTTATGCCCGAGAGTACAAAAAAGCTACAATTATTTGTAAATTTATCGGCCTCGCCAAGTGCGCAGGGTATATATGCTATATATATATCTCATTATAAATCGAAGCCAATGATTTCTAGCTGCGAATAAGTGAGCGAGCAAAAAATGCACATTATCTCAATTATCATGACAATAAATTCTTTCCAAGCGATTTTCATTACATTTGCATTTATCTGTTGTATTAAAAACGGAACTTCCTTATCGTTACACGAAAACAAAAAACAAAATAAGCACTCTACATTTTCTTTGTATTGCAAATTGCTCGCAATTATTTACCTAAAATAACCATCAATCTCAATTAATCTCCAATTTAACGTAACTTAACGCACGGAAAAATTATACGAAACTCTTTCTTCCGTTTTATGAAAATGAACTGTTTTATTCAGTGTTTAGCAAGCCTTTATACAAATAATACGCTTAAGAGATATTTTAATAAAAGCTCCTATTTCCATTTAAACGATGTATTCTCAACTGTTACTTATAACTTAATCTTACTATTTATAACTTAATTTACTTTGATTGCTTGGAATTACCGACAAACAATATCCCCATTATTGTGAATGGCTTCGATGTAATTTAGCAAATACATAGTATACAAGAATAAAGCGAAAAGTCTAACGTTAACTAACCAACGGTGGCCGGATTAAAATGTTTGTATTAAAATCTGAATTACAATTCAATTTCGTAATTTGTATTAAATTTATATTTACAATACAATTTCTATAAAGTTCTGTTTGTGTTCGTGCCTGTGTGTGTGTGTGTGTGTGTAACTATCCACAAGGAAAGTAAACGTTATCTTTGAACTTTATGTATAAATATTATTAATTTTTAGGGTTTTTAAATGTTGCAAGCTTAAAACTTACAGTAAGAATAATTTTGTTTTTTCTTACAATAGAATCACAATATTCATACTTTAATGTTCGCAATTTACGAGTGTTAAGTTATTAAAAATTTCCCTTTAAAACTGATTTATCATATGTTAACGTTAAAAAGGAATATTTTTGACTTAGGATACTTTTTTAATTATAATATTCAAATTGGATAGAAAGGAAACAAAATATTCTCTTTGCGTAGAATCAATTGGCGTCTCGTTGTCTCTACTTCAACGCCAACAATTTAAAAGAGCTTTAACCAAGTTTGGCAATATTAAACTAACAGGGAAGGTTTTGCTGGTAAAGAAAGTAAGAAAAAAGAGAGAGAGAGAGAGAGAGAGAGAGAAAAGAAAAACATGTCAAATTGCGATGGGATTTTCAACAATTGTAAATTGCATAATGCACGAAAGCTTTAATTTACGGCTTATAATATTATTTACATATTAAATAATACTCACGAGCGAACATATAGGCCGTAAGCGTGCAAATAAGTTTTTTGAAATGTAACAATGAAAAGTTGTGCCCGGGCATGGAAGTATGGCGAGTAATTCTAAAGCTTCTATAAAATACGCAGAATGCCCACTAAATGTCCAAGTCATGCAGTGTATTCAGCGGTGATTTATAAACAGAGCATTTAATTGTTTTAAAAAAGGGACTGTTTTTTGTAACTGTGATTTATGCGCAAGAGGAAAGAAGTGAAGCAAAATAACCGGTAAAGAATAAAACATCTTTTTCAGGTTGACCAACTATTATTGGTACTAGTTGTAACAACAATGAATTCGTATCGAGGCACGGTAATTAATAAAGTGAAACACGACGGTAACAAGAGCCGGCGAAAGAAATCTGAAAAAACCGGGCACAAGGGCTTATCGGCATTTAATGAACATCAAGCTTAACATAAATCATCCAACCGCGTTCAATTATTTTTCGAGCATAAGGCCAGCAGAGAGGCTTAGCCACGGTGTACTGCGAACTTCGCAGGTCAAGCGCGAAGTTAATTAAAACAACAATGGCCATTATGTAGGAAAAATGTAACACAGTGAACTGCTGGCGCAATTAAGCGCCCAAGGGCTAAATCTATAAAGTGCGGGATAACATGGGCGGACGGAAGGAACCGGGGAATATTGGCTAAGTGGCAAAATGGAGAAGCCTTCGATGTGTCGGCTCTCCCCGTGCGAAATTCGAATTACGACGGGGTGCGTCTGTCTCCCTTCCTCCGGGAGGATCGATGCGACTCCTTTGCTGAATCTTGAATGGAGCCGGCTGGAGGCCATTAGAGCCCGATTTTTTTTACCGCGGAGATGCAATTTATGTGACGGTCGGCGCGACTTTGCCGGCGATGCATTACTTAAACTTTACGGCGCGCCAGCTTTTGTGCCCGAGTGCGCCCTCCATTTGACTCTCTCTCTCTCTCTCTCTCTCTCTCTATTTTCCTCCTTGCGATCATTTTATGCGCCAAACGTAGATGAGGCGTGCGACCGCAATTTACAAGGGGATTCGTTAGGCCGCAGAATAATACGCGAATCGATCAGGAAGGAGAGAGACTGCTCGAGCTATTAGATACGAATTTATATTAAGGCGATTCACAACCTCGTTACCCGACTATAAAAATCTTCCCGTAATATTGTAGCGCTACTATGATTTATTCTCGTCACTTCCCGTGCCCATAATGCAAACGAACTTCGTCGCCTTTTTCAATGTTGATTTTGACGTTTTTATTAATTTTACGAGTCAATTGCAAGGCGCTCGCTCGCCCTTTGGAAAAATAGGATGAAAATTGATTGATTAAGAAGCAGCCGATTAAATTCATTAGTCCCGAGGAAAAGCGCGAGCTAAGTGAAAAATATCGATTATGATTTAAGGTGGCTTGTCAATTACTCTTAAACTTAATAATGTACAAGGTGGTCGCGTCGCGACTCCTGTCTCTCCCTCTCTCTCTCTCTCTCTCTCTCTCTCTCGGTCTCATCTCCATTTCTCCATTTTTACGTAGCTTTTGACCTACCGCGTTAGCCACGGATTATTATTTGCCTACGCCCGTATACACGGGCATTTTTTATCTCTTTTCCCCGAGGATCGTCAAATTGTAAAAAGCGTAAAAACCAAAGGGTACGGAGACGCTGTTTATTTCGTCTCCGTTCTTTTGCTCGAAGACAAGTGGAAAAGGAACGAGAGATACTCTCGGTCCACCACTAATCATGCGAGCTACCTTTTACAGAGCCGAGCAAGCCGAAGAAAAAAAAAAGTCGCGCATTAGAGTAACTGGGGTATGCGCACTCGTAATGAAAAACCATTATTGCGCGAGAGAGAGGGGGGGGGGAGAGGAAGAGAGAATATATTGTAATCGCATAATAAATCCCTACTTTTAGCGGCTTAAGAGTACTCGTTACCTAGAAACGATGGTTTATAAAGAAGGAAAGCGCGCTTGCGGCGGCTTCGCAGCTCATTTGTTTAAAGTCCGGAGCAAATGAGAAATGCCAGTAGTGCGCGTGTGAATATCGGGTGGCTTTAACGATGAAATACGACTTTTTTAATCGCTCCTCGTGTGTTAAACTAATTTTGGCGCGTGAAAAATTCCCTCGGATGTAGTAATATTGTCCGGCGCGTATCTTTCCTCGGGCGGGGGCCGCGTTCCGTTAGAAAAAAAGACGCTGGCTCAGCATTAGAAGGGTCGAGATCGCCTCGAACGGCAACGGAAGGCATGAGCGCGACTCGCTTTGGCCAAAGGAAGACGCGTCCTTTGCTCTGCCTATGGATATCGTTGTCGATCGTAGGCTGCCCAGCCGGAGGAGCCAAGGAGGTCGGAAAGACTCCGCGCTCGGGCAGGGACGATTGAGCGGTCCTCGAAAGACGACGTCAAGCTCGACCACGGCGGGGAAGGCGTCCACCGGGCACAATTAGCCGGAGCAACCGCGAGACAGGCCGGACATCGGTACCCATCGGAGCGAGCGGAAAATCAGCCAGAGGGAGGAGTAGCCCGGGGAGATCGAGGGGCGCGGGCGCAGCCGAGAGAAGGCGGAGCCCGGCCGAAGCACGCGACGAAAGCATCGCGGGTCCAAGCGCGCCTAATCTCAGTCTTAAGATACCAGCCGGGGGGATGGAGGGGGCACCGCTCGAGGAGACAGATCATCGCCGAGGAGCCCTCGCAGCCGCAGCAGCGAGGCTCTCGATTCCCGGAGGCCGCGCCATCCGCGCGAGGACTCTCCCCGTCCCAGGGGCCAAGAGCCGAGACGCTCGGATGCACCTGACAGCTTTATAAGAGATCGGCGAGCCTGGTCCTCGGTCCGGAGGCCGCTCGGCTCTTGTCACTCCCGGGCGAGACTACTTTTAAGCAAGCCTCGACGCCCTGATTTACAGGCTTTAGCGCGCGCCCAGCGAGGCGACGATTTCGATCTCGCCGCGGAGAAAAAGTTCCCTCCGAGTGGCCTTTGGCTGTGTGGGTTGGGTGGCTGGGGGGGGGGCCCTCGGACTCGCGCGACGCCCCTCGCCCCCCTCCCCACTTACCCTGCCCGGCCCTCGGAGGTACTTACCGTACTTCGAGGCTCTCTCGAAGCCCCCGATCGGCTCGATACAGCCGCCTTCTTCTTCTTCTTCTTCTTCTTCTTCTTCTTTTTTTTCATCCTCCAAAAAACGAGCTCTGATTTACAAGAAGCATTCGTTTCAGTGGTCTCTCTGAATTAAGAGCATTTTTTCTCCACCTGTACGTCAACTTTTATTACTTTACGGCTCGTGAAATCAGATGCTATCGTTTCGAGAGCTCCGGACGCTCAAGCGTGAAAAACGTTCTTTATAGAAAACAAAACTCACTCGTTCCAATAAGTTATTTCTTATCCGCATACTTTACGGTCTCTGCCCGTCAAATATAAGGCTTAAATTCTCGAGGCGAACCGCGCCAAAGTTAATATTTTCTCATATTATCATTTCATTGCCGAGGCTTATTCTTCGGATATAACATTATATATTATATCTTACGATTGAGCGGCCTTCGAGAGCTCGTAATTATAACGCCTAGCGCCAGTACTCTTCAACTTCGCTCCCTCGAATAACTTTCAACGACTTCGCGCATCGATACTCGCTCGGATTCCTCACTCTTCGGCTGCAATGTCAAATGCAGAGTTCAATTTACGAAGACCAGTCAATAACCGTTGGTTAGCTAATCGCAGCATAGGCCGCGACCACCGCAATCCTGCAGAGACTTATACAATGTTGAAGAACTTATTCCCATCCTCGCACTGCGCCCGCCCACTCGCGTAGAGGGAGACCATCGTTTTCTCCAAGTATTTCTGTGTCAGCTGGAGAAGCCGTCGCGAGTTGCCCTCGCGTAGGCCCACTTTTTGCCTACGACTTCCGGCCAAGGATGTACGCAATCGAAGGCTTCTCACGCCAGGGCCTGTACCGAGTATCCTTTCGAAGGCTCCATTAGAAATTGGGCCACCGAAAGCACCAAGAAGAAGATCCGCGAGCGTGGCTCCGAAAGAGCCTCTACGTCGCAAGAGTCCTCGTTTATTGAACTTGACCAGCCGCAGCGAATTCCCGGCCGCTGTTAGGGGAGGACTTTTTGCGAGGCAGCTAACGTCCTAATGCCTCGGCCAACTAGAGACGTGAAAATGCGCGTTGACTTTTTTGCACTTTCCACGGGTCCGTGGGAGCCACTCGGTGGGCGAGTCTTTTTTTTTCTTCTTTCCCCGCCTCACCCCACCCCCCAGCTCTCGTCCCTCGCCAGCGTACGGCTATTGGAGTCTTTCGCAGAGGCCACGGGCGAAGAGGGCAAAAACGCCGACGAAAGCGACACGAGAGGAATCAGAATGGCTAAAAGGTTTGTCTGGTCGTGTTTTCAGCCATTCGAAAACTCGACACCACGTCGCTCGTTATCCGCGTGGACAACGTTTTAACAAAAAAAAAAACATGCCTCCCGAAACGATGACTGGCGGTAGCAGATTTTAAGTTTCGTTGGATAATCAAACTATTTATCAGCATTTTTTGCAGACTTTTCCTCTAACTATAAATCGTTACGATCGCTTACTACGAGAAGCATTAAAAGTTTATTTTTTATCCACGCTTGGATATCATTATATTATGCTATGATAAATAGACCTCGGGGATAATATGCGAACGGAAAAAATTAACATCGATATACATCAAGGATAGACTTTTTTTCTAATGAAAGAACTAATTTTCCTCGCAACTTTGCGGATAATACAATGTTTTTGGTAAATATCTTATACCTGTAGTAAAGTACTTGAGTCGTTATAATTAGTCATTTTTTATTAGGATTTGGGTATTTGATTTATAAACTATTTCAAAACATTGTAGAGTTCTTAAGATAAACTCTTAACTTGTTTTTGCATTTAAACGATTATCTATTAAGTGAAAATTAAAAACTATCATTAATCATTTTAAATATTCTTCGTAAAATGTTGTACTAAATAATAATAATTTTAATTCTACGTGCCTTTATTGTATTTACAGACTAGTGAATTTAGTATTTTAAGCAGTTTTTTCTACTCTGTGTTGCATTTTTTAATTTTAAGTTATAATCTTAAGTAAAATCTTATAAAAGGAAAATAAGTAATATTTCAGGCGAAGTACGTAACTTTTTACTTAAAACAAGTTTAAAAATGATTTGGCTCATTATCTGTAGGCAATTTATTTATAATTTTAGTTGCGATGGGAAGTTTTCAAAATTATATGTTAAATACTTTATTATTTATAGACTTTACTAAGGTTATTAACTTTCTTTTTAAAAACCAATGTAAGAGCAATGCAAATATATATATATATATATATATATATTTTTAATTTGTTTTTCGATTTGTAATTGCAAATCTAAGGCATTCAACTTAAACCTGATATATATATATATATATATATATATATATATATATCAATAAATGAATCATTGCTCGACTTATTCTTTCATTTTTTCTATACCGGCTATTTTATTTTTGTGTCAGAAACACATTTATTTTGAAAAGGGGCTTTTCTTTCCCTCTAACGGGCTAATTTCCCTTCGTATAAAGTTTTGAGTGAATATTTCAATGGCTCTGCGAAAGTTTTTCGAAGGAAATCTCGTATAAATTGATCGAATTTTCATCCTAAAACTTTAAGGCCTGTATAAAGATTACTTACAACTTTACTCAATAGACGATTAGTCTCTTAAGAAGGGCGACTGCATTTTATTGCAAAAAATCTCTATTATTAATTGTTTATGATTTGAAGGAGGAATAAATCAATGAAGTAATGTAGTTTAACTGATCTAGGCAAGTACATTTTTTCAACTAAAATTAAGTTAACGTTAACAATTAATCGTCTCATTTTTTATATGTAACTCACTTGAAAAATAATTTGTATAAAATTAATTCTATCGTATAAAACAATTTTATTAAATTCGTCTATATATAATTAAAAAATTTTATGCAAAAGTTGATTATTTATGAAAATCTATTTATTGATTTTATCAATGCAAAATATATATATATTTTTTTGACATTGCTAAATTAAAATAATCGTAAAAATATTTTTCAATTATATTTCTACTTTTAATTTCTGTATAAAAATATTTAAATTTTATATAAAATTAATAATAATAATAAATTTTTTCCTATTGCAAATAAATTTATGCTATTATTAAGATAATTGTATATCATAATTCTCAAAGTATTCATAATACTATTTGTGCATTGAATAATATACGGAACAGAGTATTGGGCACAGTCTAGCTTTACTCGGTTATTATTAATAACATCCGCATTTATTTAATATACATGTTTAATAAATAATTAAATTTAAAGTAGAAATCATTATTTGTACGTGATTTGACATTTCAATCGAAACTACTGTTTGAAAAGAGTAATGTAGTCCAGCAAGAGCATAGGGATTTATAATAAATTGTACTTTTCAAAATTTATAATATGCAAATCTCTCGTATAAAAGGAAATAAGCTTTGTGAGCATTTAGCAACATAAATCTTTGTAACTTACCGAAATGTAAATAAAGATACTTAATAATTTACAATAGAGCCTAATAATGATGCTGATAATAACAATAATGATAATAATAATAAAACGGGTGTCGAGATCATAAATTATAATGAAATACTCCACACCATGCGAAATCACGAAGTTAAATAAATCCGATGTAAGCATAACGGAATTGAGCTTTTCGCTAACCGAGTCCAGGCAATCCTCGCGTCTTGGTAGCAGGCTCAATAAGTCTATAAGTCATTGTGCGGGCATTGAGAATTAAAAGCAAGGGCACATCCAGGTTCGCTAGCCGAGCCCATTAAAGCAATTACGAGACGCTGAACGGTGAGGCGAGACAATAATGCGCTCACCGGCTCGAGGGTGGATAACGCGCGGGCGGGGGGCGGGAAGCGAGATTAAAGAAAAAAGGCTGTCGACGCTGAAAATGTGCGGGGAGCCAGTGACCGGGGCCACGAGCCTTGAATTATGCAAGAGCCCCGAGGAAAGGTGACAGACGATCGGCCGGATCGGGGGTGCTCGGGCTCCTCTGCGGAAGAATTCTCGCAAGGTCAACGAATATCTGCAGGGGCGACCGGACGGAAAGAGCCGTGAATTATTCATCGCCCGAGTCTGCGGTCGTAGCGGCGGAAGTAAGAGCCTTTGAAGGCCGAGGACGCTGACGCAGCCCCTGCCGGCGGGAGGCCGCCACCGGGACCTCGTTCCTCGAGGACGCAGGAGGAGGAGGAGGAGGAGTCTCGGGAGCTCCTCTCCGCGGCGGCCAATAATTGCTCCGATGGATCGATCGGAGGCTCCCCCGGCTGATAAGCTCTCGCGGGCCCTTTCCCACCGGCGGCCGCGCGAGCGAGGAAGGGCCGCGACTAGCCTTCCCGGAAAGGAGAGCCGACCGGCCGAGCGATTCCAGGAAGCCCCGAGAGGCCCCCTCGGAAGCTCGACGGGCCCCTCAGGGGACCGGTGTCCTCTCGGTTTCGAGGGCTCGGTCACCTCGAGGGAGGCCGCGCGAATTCGCGTCGATCCCCGATCCGCGAGCCCGAGCGACCTTCGACCGACTGCCCTCGAAACTCCAGATGCCCGCCCAGGTGCGGGGAGCCCCTCGCGCCTTTCGGCTCCTGCCCAACTTCGGGTTGCCCCTGCATTGTTTCCCACACTCGTTGCGAGTATTTTCTCTTTCCGCAAATTAACCACGGGCGATATTTCTCTCCTTCATCCTCCGAGTCTTCTTCTTCATCCTCTTCTTCGTCATATTCATCTTCTCCGCGTTCCTCTGCTTCTTTTGCTTCTTCGTCTTCATCTTCTTCTTCATCTTCTTCATCTTCTTCTTCTTCTTCTGCTGCTGCCGCCGTCGTCAACGCCGCCGCCGCCGCCGCCGCCGCTGCTGCTTCTGCTCTTCTCCTTTTGCTTAAATTAATTTCTGCGTCTTAATGGCTTCAAAGCATTTCCAGACTTCGTCCCGTATTAATGTTGAAAGGCCCTCGCATGCTTAATGCATTGGCAGAAATTTTAAATACAAAAGTACCATTCATTTTAAACTCACTGTCGTCGCTTCTTTTCAGACGTTTCAACAAATAATTTCACCTCCGTAAAGTCTTATTGAGCACTCGTAGCCAAAGCAGCCAACACTTGCTCGCTAGCCTCCAACCGATAAATAATGAATTCGCAAAAGCTTAAAAAAAAACTCTTGGGCATTTATTTAAACGCAGCCTTGTTCGATGCTCGTCCTCGTATTCTATGCACTAACAGTCCTGAAAAATTAAACTCCCATTGCCTTAAATTTATTTCGGTAAGAGCTTGTGAAAGTAATTTTATATTTCAAAAAGTTTATTAGTGACCCGATTGATGCCGATGGTGCTTTGATATAAAAAAAAGAAAGAAGAAGAAGAAGCGAATTAAAAAAATAAGATCCCGCACTAAAAATCGAAATAAACGTAAAGTATACGTAAAGAAATACGTTAAGAATGTATTGCGAAATACTTTTTGAGGACCCTGAATGTCGAATTCCCGCCAACGTGGCGGGGAATGAAATTTTTTACCGGCGCACCGGCCGATTTTCTTCTTTGGAATACCGAAGGCTAAAAGTCGCAAAAAACCTTTGGCCAGTAAGTAGGAGCCTTTACAGATAAGAAGTATAAGTGATATAATGTCATTACTCTTCGCATCAGAGCCACGCATAACGGAATGGATCCCATAATGCAACAATGACGTCGCCTCGAAAATGCAACAGCGTCCAAATTAAGTGCATAAACTTCGAGTAACAAAGCGTCACTCTGTAAAACTTTTATCGTACTGACAATACATTCGGTACATTTATAGTGTTATATTAGCATTACAAGGGTACAATGCTAATGCTACAAGATATCCACCCATAAATCATTGAGTATGATTTAATGTATTCGAACGGTACCAATTCCTCGACTATTGTAGGTTAGTTGCTAAACGACAAATATGGAAAAAAAACAATGTGCTTCTTTAAATTGAATTAAAAAATACTTCGTTAAGGCGCAAAAACTACTCTTATTGTCTGTCAATTATTTATTCGAAGTAATTGAACGGAATAAAATTTTGAAACAATCACACCTTATGGGTGTTTTCAAGAATAAGATATTTATCGTAATCAAACTAAAAATAATAAAACATATAGTTTAACACCTGAAAATAGGATAATAAAACTACAAATTGTATAACATTATCAGAACTGGTTTTTGTAGAAGAAATATTTTCTTTTTTAAGGGCATTGGAATTAAAATTATTTCAGTTACTCTTTTACTCACATTGATTAAGTTCACGAATCCATATAAATTTAACATCACTCTTATCTCCTAAATATTGTTGATTATTTTACATTAGTTCGAAATTCTTTAAACAACTTTAGCGCTCGCTCTTCTTAAAAAGAGTACTTTATCAGCTGCTGATATAATAATTTAATACGATTCAAAGAACTTTTATGATGAACGAATGTCGGACTAATCTAAAAGTCCGATGACAAAATTTAATATTTTATCTTAGCTTATTTAGCCGTCTGCCAAGGTTTGACTTTAAAACACACGTACTGGAAATTGTGGCTTACATTTTCCTAATTAAAATATAAAAATTTTTATTTACAAAAAAACAAAAAACAATGTAACGGGACGTAGATTTTGTATTGTAAAAGAACGTGTTTTTTTTTTTTTATAGATCTGTCAAAACTATTCTTAAAGTTCAAATTATCAGTGCCCAATTCGAGGTGAGTTTTTAATTTTTGACCAAATTTTATTTCAATAAATTTTTACAACTTTATGGAATAAAAAAAAATAATTTTTAATTGATTAAATATAATTAGTTTAGCAGACGATTAACTAAAATTGGTTTTGTAAATATTTCATTTTGTTGTTTGCTTTTAAAATAAACCATGATAATATGCATTTAACAGAAATAATGTAGATATTGCTCGTATAAATCTACTATATTTTATGGGTATCAAATGCGTTTACTTACATTCCACTGAAGTAGCAATAAGTTACACATGCCACGTTAACAATCCCCTTTCCTTTAATCCGCTCCCTTCTGTCTCGCTTTTATCAATGTGCCATAATAATTATTACACCTACGCTGGAACTATTTAGTAATATTTTCGATTTACGAAAAAATAATTTTCAATTTTAACGTACGATATCGTCTGTGCCGTTGAGTCTCCTATCAACTTATCATTTAATAGGATGAGATAATACGAAGTAGGCCTAATAAATGTTGAACATTAATTAGTAAATGCGTTCATGATGCTGAGGATCGTTGATAGTTTAAAAGAGATAATATTACTAGAAACAAATTATCGGCAATTAGCGATTTATTCAAACTTTTATATTATTATTTTAATACTTAATTTGCAGACGAAGTATCTTTGGGCGTTAAAAATTGTCATAGATCAATGTTTTTTTTAATTCAAAAATATTGATTTTTAACACAAACCATATAATTCAGGTGAGGAAGGTGTTCATCTTAAGCAAAAAATTCTACTTCGTATCCAAATATAACATTGGCATTGAATCAAATTCATTGAATAAATAAATTAGTTTACAAGCTAAAATTATTAGATAATGCGCTGTGTAATTTTACAAAAAATCAAGATATAAATTTTATTCTAATAATGGTAAAAAAAATATTGCAATTAGATTGATTTTAGTCAGCAATATTGGGAAAAAACTTACTATTGCGGAAATCGTATAATATTTATTGCACTATAAATTTTTTGCGTTTAAAGCCTGATATTCATATTTTATTCTGCATGCTTGTTTTTGATTCATGAAAACATTTTTTAACACAACTCTTATGAATTATTTGTTTTCAAAATATAAATAGCTTTCAGTATTTCAATAAGAGCCAAAGCCAGTATTCTGCTCGCATTTTCTGAAGTCAAAGAAGTGATGAATTGACACCACAACAAATTACACTTTCCACACGTACACGAATGAGCTTTGAAAATAAATGAGAAGTAGAATCAAATACGGTTGTAGCATATCTGTATGTACGCGATCTAGTTGAAGGAATAAAGGAAAAAAAAGCAAAACCAGACAAGAAAGACCGAAAAGGAAAAGACAAGACAAATGCTGTCGCGAATAATTTTTCATTCGTCCTATTTATGGAGATGTGCGATACAGACATTTCTCATATGGTTTGTCGTTTTAAACGAATTGCAATGCCTGATAACGAACAAAAAAATTATGATGAACTCCACTGATTTTCTAGAATGAATAATGTAACAATGATAAAAAATTTAAAGCAAACGAATTAATTTAACTCTACGAAATTGCCAAAGAGGCGCAAAAATTCGTTATTTCACTATCGATAACATGAATATTTTATTTCTAGTAGCTTATCTTACAATTATTGGGCATAATAAAGTTAGAAGTTGCTCGAAGATATTAAAAATTGCAAATAAATAGGAATTTACGTTCAAAGAAATATCAATATTGACTGGCTAGTTTTCGAATCGCATGCGTCCAATGTATAATAAGCGAGCGCTCGAATGGTAAATTTTAAGCCGTAAGACTTTTCTAAAAAGAAAGCTTTAATATCATTACCTTAATTATTACGAGCTCGGTCTATTGAATAATGTTTCGCATAAATTGCTTTAGCATATGCAACTAACAAGTTTTACCGATCAGTCGATTCATTTTTAGCGAAAGTCATTGGCTAAAAATAAGTCAGAATCTTGGTAAAACCTGCCTGAAAAACCGGTCAAGGATTCGCAATAAACGTAACAATAAGTAATCGGGAACAGTATCTTAAAATTAGCCTAGCGCGATCGTAACTTTGATATAAAATTAAAATACGTAGCATTGGCAATGTTTTCGCGGATAAAATTTTCACGATCGAAATAACAGTTTATTTCGAAGACGGGCGCTCAACCCGAGCCTCTGCATAGCCGCGGATCCGGAGTATTCGAGTCGCCGGCTGCTAATCGCAGGCTGCGAATTCGAATAAAGGGGCCGAGAACGAGTAGCAGGAGGGGAGGAGAGCGGGAGCGGGAGCAAAGAACGAAAAAGCCGAATTAAGTGCAGGGGGGGGGCGCTCTTTTAGAATGCCGATACAAAACGGGATCAGTCGCGCCCGGTAAACTTAAACGCGGGAGGCTTTAAGAGGAAGCCGAGCACGGCTTCCGGGATCATTCAATGGGAGCCGGGAAGCGCGAGACCGCGGCACAATATCCCGGAGCCGGAGCTTATCGTCAATGGTCCGGGATAGGCAAAAGCCCGGCACGAGGTAGGGGCAGCCTCTGGCCGGCTCGAGAAGTGCCCGAACCGCGCGTCCGAGCGGGGCTCCTGAGGCACTCCCGAGCTTTCGATGGATCATCCGATTAGAATTGGCGCGGAGGCGGGCTTTCGCGGGGGGCTGAATCAGGAGGGCGGAAAGAGCCGAGGTCACTCGCCCGGGTTCTACCTCGGTTCGCGCGGCGTTAGCCTCGGCCCGGAGGAGGGGCTCGGGCGGCGGCCTCGAGAGCACCTCCGACCGCCAGAGGGACTGGCTCGAGGCGGCAGGTGGCCTGCCCGGGGGATAACGGCCCCTCGAGGAGGATCGCTCGAGGGCGAGCCAGGTGCGCGGGAAAGCCGAGGCGGCCCGGGCTTTCCGGGGGAGCGGGTCCGGGGAGCGACAAAGGAGCGATCGGAGACAACGCGACGAGGCTCCTCTCTTGGCCGGTGCCTCCGTCCTTTGTGCGGCGCAGCGCTGCCTCCTCCGCAGGGGCCCGCGTACTTTCACCGCGCTGCACCTCGCGGATGCGGCGGGCGATGCGCACGCAGACACGGGCGGGAGCGAGACGGACGAGGACCGGTTGACTCGAAAAACGAACAAAGCCCCCGCGCCCGGAGGGAGACGCGAGCCGAGCGCGAAAAATGTCAGGAATCGAGAGCGCGGCCCTCGGCTTCCCCTCCACGGGCCTTTCGGCTCGCGACACCGTCGCTGACCCCGAGATAAGCCCCCTCGGTAGGCTCGGGGGACAGCCGACAGGTGGACAAAGAGGGTAGGGAGGGGGAGAGGGGGGAGGGGGGACTCGCATGCCGGGATCCTCACGTGATCCGCATCCACCTCGGCCTATCGACTTTATTCGCTATCGACGACTGCCTACTCGGCTCGTCGTTACTTACTCGACTCCGGAACCAATATTCGCCTTTTGCAAACGGCCCCCGCCTCCCCCCACCGCAGCATATTCATTATCAGCAGGCGCTATTCGTTTCGGAAGACCGGAGACTTCCTCAAGTCTTAATACCGGTCTACCCGGGCTCTCGGATCCTCTTCGATTACACTTTATGCGGGGTCCCTTGTATAAAGTCGAGCTTCGACAAAGCCATTTTATATACAAGAAGATACGGCGTGTAAGCAATCCGAGATTATTATTTACATTACGAGCCGAGTAAGCCGGTGTCCCACAGGGAACGCGCGATATTTGGCGAGAGCTCGGCGAGCGAAGCGAGAAGAACATCGCTGTAACGAATGCCACGTTGGCGCGGGTCCGCGACGGTTAATTAATCGTTAGAGTGGCAATTTATAAATCGGCTGAGCGATTGAGATACTTTATCAGCTGGATTCACCGTTAAAATTAATGGAAAGGAGAATCCGAATGACGACGGGAGTTACATAGAGGAGTGAAAATGCTACTCCGATGGGCAATGATTAATCAAGGATCGCGCGGAGTCAGGAGCCAAGGCTTGTCAATCGAGCGCCAAGTTTCAGGTAGGAGAAGAAAAAGAGCCGGCGAGGAGAAGTTGATCGGCGAGTAAGATCGGCGAGTCGCGAGGGCTTTTCCGGCCCGAGTCCTGTATCGAAATTATCAATCGGACGTCTTGAATTATAAGACGCGCAGCCTTCGCGCTTCGGAACGGGCTTCTCGGATTTCGCACCCCGCTCGCGTAATAACTCCCCTTACCTCCCCCCCCCGCGACCCCCTCCGAACCCCTCCGAACCCCGAAGCACGAGACGGTCGAGGAGAGGTCGAATAAATCGGCAGCCTCGGCCATCGGCGGTCGGCGCGTCCTCGCTCGCGGCCGGAAGTCGCAGCTCAGCGCAGCAGATGGCTCGATTCGATTGGAGCCGGCCGAGGAGAGAGGATCGGTTGTCCGTTTGGAACCCTCGGCCGTTCGGCCAGGGCGCTTCCCTTTTTGCCGCCGCGGCGATTGATTCCGTCGGCGGCGGCCGGAGCCGCTCTCGCCGACTCCCAGCCGACGATCGACCGTCGGCCGATGGCTATCTCGGATCTCCGCGCTGGAGGAGCCCGTAGCCGTATGCCTCCGGCCCGAGGAATACCAATCTCGGACAAAAGCTGTGCTTGTAAGCCAGTGCGGCAGCTACTCGTCCGCGGCTCCACCTTAGCCGATCCCCGATTGGACATTATTTAGGAATTAAGATTATTGCCGGCCGTTAAAAGGAGAGCCTTTTCGCGTTGGCTCGCAAATTGGATGAGGGGATTGCCGGGCCTGGCAGCCGACGCCCGATCTCGATGTTACTCTGCCCGAGAGAACAACTCGGTGGCGTACTCGAAGCCGACGGAGGAAGCCTCGCCTCCGGCGGAAGAGGCGCCGAACGAACGCCGCTTAACGCGAGCAGTGCGGAATCAATGGGAGGCCCCCGAACGAATCTCCTCGTCGGTCGTCGATAGGATGGGCCCTCGTTTAAAAAAAACACACACACACACAGACAAAATTTCCAAGAAGGAAGCTCAGGAAGGAGCGCGCGCTCGGCACAAGCCGAGGACGAAAGGGCCAGCAGTGGAGCTCGTTACGAAAAGAAAGAAGCGCAAGCGAAGCGGCGAGTTCTAACGAGGGCCTAGGACGAGAGGCTGGCATCGATTATAAATCTAAGTCTCGGTGGAAAAAGAGAAGCCCTCCTTCTAAATCTGCGGGAGTGCTCGGCATCGAGGGCCGCTTTCGACGTTGGGCGAAAGGGAGTCGAGGAGAGCGAGAGCAATGGACGGGCGACGGGAGCCGCGGTCCTGTCGAACGGAAGATAAAGCTCCCGAGGATCGAGCGGAGGAGGACTCGCGGGCGACTCCGAGGGCGGTGCACCTGCGGCAGTGCGGAGTTCCTCCTCCTCCTCCTCCTCCTGCTCCTACTCCTGCGGCTCCGGGACTCCGCCACGAGCGCCCCTGCCCCCGCGTCGCTCGCTCGCGAGGAGGAGGCTCTCTCTCTCTCTCAGCCGGGGGAGCGGGGTACGAGGGTCCCCGCGGCTTTTTCGAGGCCCTCGGCTAGCCGGGATCGGAGGCTCTTGGCCCGGTGGCCGTCGGCAGCCGGGAGCCCCCGCCCGGCATTTGCATGAATCCGCGAGGGGGGGGGAGCGGGAGGAGGCGGCGGTGATTGGAGCGATTGCGCCCCGAGACGCGCATCGCTTTACAAGAGCCATTAAGCCCGCAAACTCACGATCGCTTCTGCTAACAATTTAGATTATCGGCGAGCTATGCCAATGAAATCCCAAGCTTGTTACCATAATGCTACTTCATTACATTTAGCCGTGGATAGCGATTCTAATGAGAAATACCTCTTCGCTATATTAATTCCCGATGTCACGGCGATGATTCGTTAAAACGGAATCCACTCGCGTGCTTACAGCTAACAATGTTCCTTTTGCTCCTTGGCTCCCCCGTCCTTTGCTCTTCCGCCTCGGATAACCGTGATTAAATAACTTTACACGTTTCGAGCCGATGATGACGATCGTTAGCAGCGCGAGCAAAAGCTCCGGTGCGAGGCTAACAAAGTGTGCCTTTCGCGATCGGCCGAATTCGGGGAGCGGCCGATCCTCGGCCCGCCTCCAATTGCTTCGATGGTTACCGAACTTACGATTACAGATGCCACATCCGTAAGATTGGAATGAAATTCTTACTTATGCGATGCGTAGGCTCTCGAGGCTAGGGGCGATAATAGTTCGAAAATTCACCTCGAATAATCCTGCTACTCGCAAAGTCTTAAAATCCGTTGCCCATTACAACGAGTAAGGGCAGTCGTAAATTTTAAAAAAAGATTTACCCCTCTACAATACAATGGCTTACCGAGGCATTAAAGTTTATATAAAATATCCCCCTCGAGGATATAAAGACTCCCAATGCAGGAGTATGTTAAACAATCACCCAATTACGCTTCTTAAAGTCCACAGATTCTTATATAAGTTTAAAAAAAAAAAAGAAAAAAGAAAAAGAATAAAGTTCTCTATTTCCATAAGCCTGTAATTTTCATCTTTATATTTGCTTCGTACATTTTCATCCTCTTCATTTACGTATGCTGATTATTAAATTGTTTTGCGGAAAAAAATTAAATTTTATTAGAGAATCAGATCGATAGGCGCAGTTAAAGCTTACAAACAATTTTATCAATGCAGGCCATGCGAAGCTTATTATAAGTATACAACCGATGCCGGCCAATAAAAACAACTCAACATAGCTGTGCAACAATATCAATTATCATATCGTGTAGGTATATAATAAGTATAATCAAAAACTGGGCTCAAACCCGGCTTAAACTCAATAGCGCAAAGCTCGTAAAAACATTGACTCGAGATTTATAACGGCGTGTTTTACAAGGGTCTGGAGGAAATACCTGCAAGAGAGGCTGAATGTTTGGAAAAGAACAGCATGTAAAGTGGATAATTGTTTCAAAGCCAAGCGACTAAGAGCTCCGGGATCCTTGGCGAGAAGAATCCGAAAGCTCGGGAGCAAGTCGAGCCTCGGCCTGGAGTCCCTCGATCTGCATCTCCGGGCGGCTCGAGCGTACGAAAATAACGATCGGAGGAGAGGAGAGCAGGCCGGGGGAAAATTGCAGAGGAGCGTTAACGGGGGGAGGGAAGGGATACACAAGCCCTCGGGCAACCGCACTTCACCAGCCTCGTTGTCACCGGAGCCGAGGCCTGCTCGCGCACTCGGCACCGGGGATCGCTCGCGAACTCGGAAGCACCGGGGAACGGATTCTGGGCGCGAGCGCGATCACCGCGCGGCGGCGGAGCGAGCGGAGGGCAGATCCGCGCCGGGCTCTAAGTAGAATGAAACTGTCAGGCCGCTCGCCGGTCGGAGAGCTCGCCCTTTCTGCACCGAGTCCGGCCTCCCCCCCCCCGTCGGGAGGGGGCCCTCCCGTCCCCTCGGCCCGGCCGCCGGCCCCCACCAGGGGCCCCGCCGCGGCGCTGGGCCCGGCGCTCGCGCGCCTGCGCGCCACTCGGGAGCCCCCTGCCCCCGGCCGGCCGCCGCCTAAGGTCCGCGCCGTTCCCCCGAGCCGCGATCGATTCCTCCTCCAGAATCGCGCGAGATCCCGCGAATCTCCGGCCCCGATCTCCGTGCCGTCTTCGACTGTCCCCCACCCCCCACCCCGCGGCCAGAGCCCCTCCGAGTTTCGGCGGGTCTCGGTCCCCCTCGCTGCCCGATTATGCAACGCCACCGGCTTTCGCGAAATGCCTACGGCCATCGGCGACGTCCTTTCCGGTCGATTGCGAGCTTTCGCCGACGACTCGCGACTGCCCCCGCTTGGGGCCCATCCAACCGAGCGAACTCGGTACGCCCTTTCCCTACCCGGTGGCACTGCTTCAACGCACCTTTTATGCGCTCTACTCTGCACTGGATAAAGCGTCTTACGTTTGGCAACAATACCCCAATGTGACCATCGGCTTACCTCGGCATCGATCTTCGTCTCTTGTGACTGATGAAGCCGACGACGACCGATCGATTATGTTACAGTTTATTCGTCTGCCTGTTGCGTTGTGCAACGCCAAGAACAGATTTTTTGATAATTGTCCAAAGCCATCTATTGGTTATGCACATTATTATCTTTTTCGAATATTGCTTGACAAATCCATTTGAATCAATTTGAAAAACAATCGATTATTAACACCTTCTTTAGCAAGTTAATCGATGGCTTCGGTAAGTGCAATGTAATGATCGAAAAAACTGATATTATATTAAACATATAAATCTTTGTATATCTGTGAAGGCTTTCCGTGAAGAAATTTTCAACTACTTAGATTTGTTAAGTTAGACGATGTGTTTGCCATAAAAATAATTATTTACTTTAATTTCCAGAAATTTAAATAAAAACTTTAAAGTATTTAACTAATGCATAACTAAACAAATTCAAAAGTTTATAATTTGTATCCAAATTACTAGTGAACCACGGGTATAAAAACAGGTAAACACATACTCGCATACGCATACAAGAATGTATTCGTACACTTATTAAATTATGCATCATTTCGCATCAAAGCAGTACATCCTAGGACGTAAGTATTATCACAAAATAGGAGTTCGTTACAATGAAAAAAATTTATAAATTCTTTTGATTTACTATTAAAGATTGAAACATCTGTTTTACATTCTACACAATTAGGCAATTAAATAAATTTTTTTTTTAAATCAATACTTCGTGAATTTGTTATTATATCCTATTTTCTTTGCATTATTAATAATTAATTACCTTCTGGAAACAAAAGTAAATGAAAGATTTTTAAAAATTTTCACTAAATTATTCTCAAAAAGGAAACAAAATTTATCATAACATTCATAAATTAAATTTACTCTTGATTTATAAAAATGCTTGCTAAATTTATACTTGGACGATTATTTATTGTACTTCGAAATTCAAATATAAAATCTACGATTATCAGAGCAGAATAACGACACGATTACTAGAAAATGCACTTTAAACCCTTTTCACATAAGTAGCTTATGACGTACAACTATTCAATTATAAGCATTTTTTGGTTGACTTAATTTTTGTGCTTGTAACTTTAATCTTACAGCTAATTGTAATTACGTTACCTTATACAATACAAATCAAAGGCTACACGTGTATGCTACACATATTTTCTATTCTTTATACAATTCTGTATACAATTATTTATACAATTGTAAAGAAAATTTATATATATATATATATATATATATAAGTACTAATATTAGTAATTTTAAGGATAGAAAAACGACTATTACAAAGAAAAAGAAAAAATAATTTTGTAAAATTTTTAATCATTTACCGTAATAAATTTATTAAAAAATTACTTTCTTTTTTGAATAAGTAATGCGCAACAATTTTTTATATTATTCAGTGATAGCAAAAAGCTACGGTTATCCAATCGCATTCAAAAATACTTTTCAGTTTTTAATGACAGATCTACCCGGTTCAAAGATATATTTTTAAGAAAATGGCTTTTAAGCTTTCCAACTAATAGATACAAAAGTTGAAGCACAGTTTTTCTGATATGAATTTTTTTTTAGTTATGTAACTGAATTTTCATTTTTGAAACAAACAGTGGAATTTTTTAAACAATCATCGCCTCGTACCATCGCTGTCATAAAATTTAAATAAGCGTTAAAATTATAAAAAGAAACTGAGTATTAAAATGTACAGATTTTTTAAATACCGTATGCTTAACCAAGTACAAGTTAATAAGAGAATATTTTACGCAATGGCACACTGTTTAAAACCATACGGTTTGCATTCCATGCCGAAACAAAAGAGAGCAAAATCGGCCCTTACACTTGAACCAATCTTGTACTGCACTGAATACTTACAGATAACGATCATTTGCCTCTGAAATGTTACGTTTACAATAATATATATTTTCTGGAGTAAGCGTTTCTCTTTTAAATATAAAAAAAAAAAAATAAATTTTAGTATGTGCAACCTCCTAAAATATTGAAATTCTGGCACAAATGCAATAGTTCTTGATGATACGAAAATTATTGATTATTGATACGAAATAAGAAACGTTATATCTAACTCAGATATATTTAATCAACGTTCAAAATCAAAGTATTTTTCCAAATCGGTATTTCTAAATATCACACTTTTAAATGCTTATTAAAATTATAAATTTAATTGATTAAAATCTTTAAACTATAAAATAAGTTATGTAAAAAAGTTTAATATAATTATAAAAAAAAATATGAAAGATTATTCAATTTGGCTACCAACAAAAATTACAGAGTAGCTATTAATTACTACGGATACAGGATACAAAATGACTGTAAAATATAAAAAATTTCAACTTCAATACATGCGCAACGCATGAAAAGAAGATTTTTTATCGCTTTCGAATAATACTGTTTTACTGTCCCGGTTGATAATCCTACAATTAGTAAATATATATTAAAATTTTAACTTACATACCTGTGACACATGAATTCAAAAAATCGTAGCTTGACCATATGATAATATAAAAATGATAATCGTGGATCTCGAAGAGGTAACACTAAGAATAAATGGTTATTTCGCGCAATGGTACAGATTATTTATGCATGTATTTTTGCTACCGTTAGACATTTTTTTAAACAATTAGCGAAATACTGAAAAATATGAATACCAGCTACGATAATTGACGTGGCATGCTAAATGTTCAACGTCATGTACAAAGTATAAGCGAACGCGTCTGAAGATGATTACGAAAAACACGATTTGAGCAATAATAGAAAGGACAGTTGGTGGCTTTGTTGTGCTCTTATAAAGTATGCAAAGCACGTAAAACGGCGGTTAAAGCCGAATTCTTTGGATGGGACTCGGGGGGCCCAACCTAAAGATCGTGGGCTTGTCCAAGGGCCCAGGGCCAAAAAGTTAATACCCCGAAGAGTCCGCGAGCATTGATAGCAAGACGGCGAGAAGGCCCTAAAATGGCGTAGGCCGTTCTCCCGAGTGCCGGGAAAGAAAAGAAGGGAGCGCCGAATGCGAAGATCCGGCTCCCTTTTCTTCGAAGCGATGACAGCGAACTTCGAGATAAAGATTGACAGCCATATTCGGTAGTCCCCACCTGCTTTTGCCTCGACTCCCGACCTTGCGACTCTCGAGGCGTATTATACTTACCGCGAGCGCAGCGAGAATTAAATACGCGGGCTCTCTAACAGTTCCCGGTATTCTAGTCCAATTAATGAAAATCCAACGACAGTATGCACGCCTTGAATTATGGGCGGATTGCACTCGACTTGAATCGGCTCTCGGACAACGTCGGCTTTCATCCTACATTCGAACCCATTTATAAAGGATAATCGACTTCTGGGTAAATCAGATTTTTGTCGTTATAGACCGTCTTCGCGTATGAGCTTGTTTGCAAATTTATTAAAATACACACACACACACACACACACACATATATATATATATATATATATTTATTCTAAGATATTCTACGACGATCAGGTTTTTCAATGGCTTTACTTTTCGGCTAAGCTAATATATCTTCGAGAGTTACTCGCACTTTGCGTTGCAAATTGTTAAGCGTATAAAAGTTTCTAAGCCGCCCATATTTTTTAAGCAAAACTTTAAACTAAATTCTATTTCAAAGTTTTATTTACAATGCAATTTGCATGACACGTTGAAAAGACATAGATATCCTTCTTTTCGAGTATTCCCTATTGACGCCGCGAATGACGCATCCCATGCACAATCATTAATAAATTGTAGGTAAATGCTCCTAATCCTTAATAGGACCTATAAATTACCTTCGCAACCTATATAATTTTTGCAAGATTAGGTTAGTCATTGCGACCAATAGGGTTATTGTCTAAGTTACTAAGGAGTGGTTTTAAAAAATATTCAAACTATGATTCTCTTTTAAAACTTACCAAACGATGCATAAAACTTATATGCGCATAAAGTATACGTGCTAAATCTCCGGTAAAGCTGATTTTTGTAGCATCGGATAAAAAACACATTATCATTTATTTTCGCCTTCTTATAAAATAATAATATCGTTACGTAATATTTTTAAATTCCATTCAATGTTAAGCGAGTAAAACCGCACACGGAGAATAGTATTAATTGGCGAGTGTCAGCAATTGCATAAGTTATAAATGAATTTTTTTTTTTCAATTCCATTTTAATTATACGAAAAGGACAGAAGCTCGAAAGTTACATGGAATAATAGTGAAATGTAAAATTATTTGCAAGAGCAAAATTCGCGCGAATGTAGCTGTAAGCAAAGTCAAAGAAATGTATTAATAATTTTTGTTTTCCTTCAACTCGTTACTTGAGAACTACGCTTCCATTACTTGTCAACTTTCTAAGACAATAGAGAATTTAAATTGCTTTCCAAGAAAGTTAAACAAGAATCCAAAGAAGAACTTTTATATTTCATTAGATTAATAAGCTCGTTTAAAAGTAACGCAGATCGCTTTCATTAGGGTGTCCAAATGAAAACGAGAGTCCAATCTATATGCACAAGGCGAGCCCTCCTTTGCCTAAGAAGGTTTTAATGTAAATAAGCGCACACATGGGTCGGAGGGGCGGGGGGGGGGAGAGAAACAACTTATAATATACGCTGCGTTGCGTCTATTACGTAAATTTGAGCGAGGGAATCGAGGGTTGGATGGCAGTTCGCGCAATTCCTCAACGGGGCCCTCTAATGAAGGGACTTGATAAATCGGTCCGCATCGACAGGTGAATTCGTCGGAGGAGCGACCAGGAGAAATCCAGTGGCGGCTGGATGTAGGAAACAAAGCGAGCCCGTGGTCGAGGTGGGGCGGGGGGTTAGGAGCGCGCTCGAAGGCCGACCGGGGAGAAGAGTCGGGAGGGAGTAGACGCTGGAGTAGAGTGGGATCGGAGTGGACGGGCGGAAAGAAGACGCCCACGAGTCGTCTCGGAAATCGACACCTTGCGGCTTCGAGGGTCGGCCATTTTAGCGGGTGACGTCAGCGCGGGCGCGAGCGAAAATCCCTGACGTAATCGGGGCGCATGCGCGCGCCTGTTGCCAGAGCCACAGGGAGGAAAGACAGGGGGAGCGAGTGGCGGAGCGAGCGAATCGCGCCTTTGGAGAGCCCGACGTCGACTCGCCGATAGCCGGGAGTTCGCATTGGCGATGCGCCGGGATTCGCACTAGTCCGACTGGCAAGATCTACCGCGCAGCTCGTGGAAGAAGCGCCTGGGATGAACGAGCGACCGTAGGAGAGGAGAGGCCGAGCTCCGAGCTTGGATGCGCCTCCTGGTGACCGATAGGCCCTCCACCCCACCCCAAAGGGTAAAGCTTTCTTTCCCCGTTCGCCGTATAAATTGCCTCCCGGTTCGCTTCCCACGGAAGAAGTGTCCTGGCTCCCGAGGATGCCAGGACGACGAGCCTCGTTCGGAAAGACCGGCTGCATCCACCCGCGAATCCCGCAGCTTTGCCCTGGGTGATAAGCGGCTTATGAGGAAAGACGGTCCCCTTACCCCGCGATCCCGCGATCAATCATAAACGTTTATTGGGCACTGGGCGTACGAGTACCAACTGATTGCCCTCGTTTGGATACAGATTAGTTTACTTAAAATGCGTTAACAATGATCAACGATCGGTACGCTAATACACCGATCATTTTCGTCCCTCGTCGTTTGACCGGCAACATTGTGTCTCGGCTTTCTTTTCGTTTATCTTTCTCGACGCGTCGTTTTTACGTCTGCATGCGTAGGATTTATTCGTTACGAATCATCTCTAAGCGCATCTGTAATTCATCGACAAATCCTAGACGAGGCAATTGTCACCTAACAAAATTACGCGTTCTCTTTCCTTAATTGGCAATTTTTTTTAGCGAAAGAGCTTTATCCAATAAATAATCCATTAAACAATGCCAATCGTGCATTGAACATTGTAAATATTGCCATCTTCTCATAATGTACAAGGCTTAATTTTATGACAATTTTAAAAATGAAAGCTGTAAAATCTTTTTTCGCTTCTTTTTATTTACATATTAACTTACTACGTATTTCAAATTTTATACGAAATACGTAAATATGCTTATGAAAATTAATTATTTTGTAAGTTTATAAACCACGGTTACATTATTTTCAATGAATAAGTAAAAATATAATCAATTTAAGCTTTTTCCATTCGAATTAATTAAATTCTTTCTTATTCTAAGCGAAATTTTTCTCAAAGTTTTGTAATAAAAAAAAATAATATGCGAGTTCATTTCTAAATAAAAGTAATCTACTGCAAATCAATAGTATGCGTTCGAACAATATTATCTAAGGTTTTATGATATGAAGAATAAGTATAAAAAAATTTATCAATTTAATAATCATTTATTTATATTTTGTATAGAATACATTTGTTTTACCATAATTTTTTTTTCATAAAATAGAATGTTACTGATTATAAGTAGAGTAAATAGTAAGCTGATGCAATTCGTGTTATTATAATCATACTATATGATAGAAGTTTAAATTTAAGCCATTTACCAATACATTACATAGTTATTGCTTCTATTTTGTAACAATAAGCAACCCTTTAACCAATATAGAAGTAATTAATTTTATTTTTAGATAAAAAATTTAAGTGCCTCGTAAAATTAAATCCATTCCCGTGCAATAATTTTATTGGCTAATAATTAGATAACGAGTAAAATAAAAAGTAACTTTCATCAGCTTACTTAATTTGAAAATAATTCAAGCGGTAAGTGCTATGCCTATTCCGATACGCAACAACATATAGTCAAGCGCAGCGAAAGCAACCAGAAAAGTTAATATCGTCTGTGCGTGTGCATCTATATATATTTCTTAATTATATACACATACATACATATATATATATATATATATATATATATATATTCCTTAAAATGGAAAGTTTATCTTTACGTGGATGCTTTACCAGACCAAGTTTTTACGGATTATTTCTCATTCTAGTGGTATTAACGTCAATTGAACAATTTACTAAAATTACATCTACAAAGTTTGCTAATAACATTATTAATTTTAAATCTACAGAATTGCTCTTTTTAATGAAAAGCTTTATAATATATTTACAAAAAGTATCTGTTTGGTTAAACAATGAGCTTAAATAATAATTTTGACGAAGATTACGTTTTATTTTAATGGATAAATGTTAAATTTTAATAAGTCCAACAGCAGTAAAACTTTTTTGCGTCAGTGAAAAATTATTTTTTAAAATAAATACTTGTAATGCAAAAACACCACTTGACTTATCTAGTTCAACTTTAAAGACCAAAGGTTGAATTATTTAAATTTAAATTTTACTTTTAAATGCTCATAATTCATTAGTCAAACTCGTATAATTATTCTTGAACAAAGTATTGCACATCAAAGACGTTTGTAATTCCATTCATAAAAAATATTCGGTAGATCGTGTGAATATAAGTGCAGAAGTAAATGTCTGAAAATTATTATAGCGCATTATTTCATTGTTTCCACTAGGAATATTATAAATTAAGGACGTTTTTTATAACGCGTTGCCTTTAACGTAAACATATAAGAAACGAGCTTTAGTTGAATTTAGATTAGTTGAACGACACTTTCAATAATATTTATTATAGCTTAAAAATCGGTAAGACCTATTGCTAAAGAAGCAATTGTGAAAATGTAGGATTTAGAGGCAGGGTCCTGCGTAAAAAAGAAAAGTGGCGATCGCTCATCGGTGTTTTTATCGTGAAAGTTATCCGACGAGCTTGTGTAAAATTGATTACGAATACTTAGTACGGGGCGACAGGCGAGCGGAGATGCCTGCTCCCTATTACCTTTCCAACGGCTATCGTTCGTCCAAGCATTGTGCAATCGCGTCAACGCATTCCTATCGAAGACACCGTCGCATTTGGCTTATTAAATAATCATAGGCGCGCGTTACGTATCCCCGATGCAGTTGTACGCGTTCCTCCAGCGTGGAATGCCTCTTTTCAATTTTCCGACCCGTTGCCGTTGGATTTCGCCAACGACCGATGTTGCGCTACGAGTAACGACACTCGGGCTAAGCTCTCTCGAGGAGCGTTGATTTTAGGAGCTCGACGCGGCTGCACGCGACCGCTAATTGCTCGCCAATAAGATTTGCATTGCATCATCGGAACGGAGCGGCCACCGATTGTTGCGGCGGCTCGCGGAGGAACGATCGCGAGTGGCATTAGAGACTCGATTTAAGAATAGCCCTCGGCGGGGGGGAGAAGTAAGAAGACAGACCCAGCAGAAGGAACTAAGCCGGGGATAAGGAAGAGCTCGGGGGCGCCTCTGGGTGAGAATCTCCCTCCGGGGAAGTCGACTTTCGCCGGGATCCGAGCCAGCGGGGATCAGAGGGCGCGGCTCGGTTGGGCAACGGCCGCGTCGAGCCCTAGGAGCGCGGGGCCGATCTCGGGCTCTCGGCCCGGGTATTAATAGCGCTCCTCGGCCTGGGGGAGGGAGGGGCCGCGGCCGCGAGTTACCGAAGGAGAGATTTTCGAAGGCGCGATCGGCGGGTGTCGGCGAGCGCCATCTGCGATCGAGTCGGATCGAAAGTTAAATGTTAAGTCAGAGTGTCACACCTGCGTGCCGTAGGAGATATTACGACACCGTCGGGGCGGCGGCGGCGGCGGCGGCGGCGGCGGGTCTGGCAGGGAGTCGGGCGACTCAGCAGCGGCAGCGGCAGCAGCACAGAGCCAGCCGTGGAGGAGGAGAGGCTGTGCGAGAGCCGTCGCGAGAAACGGGGAAAGCTGCGTCCGCGCGGGCGCACGGGCGAGCGGGGCTCGGGGGACGGCAGAGCAGCGGCTCCGCGGGCGGCGCAAACGTGGCCCTCTCACCCGGAGGCCTCGTAACATGAGAGCGGACGGCTTCGCGTGGACGAGGAGCAGCAGAGCAGCAGCAGCAGCAGCAGCCTCGGGCCCCTCGGCCAAAGGTCGACGGCAGCCCGCGAGGTAGGCCCGTCCCACCTTGAGACTTTAGCCCTTAACTCACTCTGTTGGACCCCGGTTGGCCGGTGCTGGACCGCTGCTTTTCGATAACGAAAGGAGCCGCAGCGGAGGCAGGAGGAGCCGGCGCGCTCCCGAGGAGCCCGAGCTAGCCATGGGCTACGACGTCAACTGGATCATACCCAAGCTTAGAAATCCCACCAGTCTCTGGAACTTTGCCAGCAGCATAACCTTCGCGGCCGTCGGCATATTTTCAAAAATCATCATGGGTGAGTTTTCCCCCTGCGCGATCGTCGTCCGGCACCGCCGCCGCCGCCGCTTCGTTATGCCTTCCGCAATCGACGTCGCTGCTGATCCTCCCTTTTATTAACCCCACTTGGCGACCTCCTTACCCACCTTCGTCAGCTCCGCCGCTTGTTATCGCACGGCTTACATTCGTCTCTCCCTCTCGCTCACCTGCTAGCTCACCTGCTCTCTACGCCTCTCTATCTCGCTCTCTCTCTCTATCTCTCTCCGATTATGTCTATTCAATCACGCACGAACCTACACACACGTGCGCCAGGGCGCGCGCACACTCCCATTCTTTCTCTCCGAGGCATTTCAAGCTAAACCCAAGGACATTGGATTTTTATGGCGCACTAGCCTTGTCGATTGGCTTTCGCAATAACACTCATTTACGTTCTGTTCAACGCTTTCAAAATCCCTATGAGTGCGTTGTTATTGTCATTGTTGTTATTATTATTATTATTATTATTATTATTATTATTATTATTTTTGATTGCATCCTAACATTGACCCAATGCATGCGTGCAGGCTGCATGAAACTTGTTGAGCGCTCTGCAGTTTTCCCTTTCCGTTGAGTAAATTTGTCTCTCTTTTTAGAATGGCTGAACAAGACTACCGTGTATAATGAGCATATTATTGAAAGGGCCTTAAATTCACGGCCAAAAGAAGTGCCTTTGATCACTGTTTCGAACCATCACAGTTGCTTCGATGACCCTGGCATTTGGAGTGCGTATATACAAAACAATTACTATACACGGTGACTTAACTAAGAACGGTTGATAAAAAGCTACGTTGACAAATGTTACATAGGTACGCTAGATCTCAAGAATCTCTTGAATCGACGCAAAATGAGATGGTCGCTGGCAGCCCATGATATTTGTTTTACAAATGTTTGGCACTCTTATTTCTTCATGCTTGGTAAATGCGTACCAGTTATTAGAGGCAATGGCATCTATCAAGAGGCCATTGATTTCTGTATAGAAAAATTAGCAGAGGGAGATTGGATTCATGTTTTTCCCGAGGGTAAAGTTAATATGTTTAAGGAAAACATGAGGTGCGCGCTTTGAATTTGGCTTTGATGTTTTAAAATGGACTATTCGAACGGTCGTTGATGTCCTTTTTTTCTTAAATTTGCAGGTTGAAATGGGGTATTGGAAGGTTAATTTTTGAATCACCGGTAGTGCCACTCGTCGTGCCAATTATTCACTTAGGCATGGATCAAGTTCTTCCAAACGAAGCTCCTTACATGATTAAAACCAATAAAAAAGTGACCCTGTGTTACGGGGAGCCAATAGACTTCAGTGAAATGTTATTAGGTTTAAGAAATGCAAATACTGATGAAACAGAAGCTCGAAAGGCTATCACGGACCGCATTCAAAGTGAACTACTTAGGTAAGCAGTCGTACAACGTTACAGACATAAGTGTTATTAATTTCTTAAATATTACTTACAGATTAAGAGCAGCCACAGAAAAACTTCATGCGCTACTTTGACATTAATTTGAGGGGTTCGGAGTTTTATTAGCTTTAGCCAAAAATAATGGGCACAAAGTACACAATGTAAATGCTAATACTATTTTGTTGAATGGAAGGTGTAAAACTAATAGAATTTTAATACTTTAGATAATAGTTTACAAACGAAAAATAATTATAATAAAAAATGACTTCTAAGTATTTTTTTATATTAAATGCGCCTTTTTAATGTACAAAATGTGTAGGAAAAATGTACAGGTTTTATTATTTTGTGAACTGGCATTATTCGGTTCCTCTGTACATAGCAGCAATTTTGTCTTTATCTAAATTTCCTGTACTTATGTTTGATCTTCTAGCTGTATCTTCTACAATTTATTGGCGCAGTGTATGTACATACTTTTCAGTAAAAATTTCTATTTATATTATCTGCATTAAAAAGAAAGAGCGACAGCAGATCATTAATATTTATCAATTTTGTAAAAATTTTAGATATCTATTGGAAAAAAGGTTAGGGTTGGCTTGAGACTGTTTAGTCATAAAGTCGATGCTGTAAGTCTTCTAGGAGAGTGTATATAAAAAAAAATGATAAATCTATACTTATACTCTATGTATTTATTACGAAATATGACTGAATATTAAAATGCCTGCTTCAATATGTTTATTGTTCAATTGTATTACTAACAAAAACCTTTATTTTGATAAACATATTTTCATACAAAGAAAATCAACAATCAATCATATATATGTGTATATATATATATATATTCATCACTTTTCAATGATGCTACGAAGATGTACGACGTCGTATTTTATCCTATATAAATATGGTACTTTCGAAAATTCAAACAATATGGAAATTTATAATAATACTGTACAAATAAATTATATTTTCAATTAATTGAATTTTTTAAGGATGTAGGAACGTTGTTAATATAATAATACAACAAATTCTGATATAAATATTTTTATTTATAACCACAGATATCACAATAACTGTATTTGTTAATTCATATTTTAATAATTAATAGCAAAACTTTAGATGCTCGTAAAACATTTATAATATCATCATAAAATTATAATAAATTAATGAACCTCAGAATTTTTTTATACTTGGAAGATTCCTATGATTGTATAGGTAACACTTGGTTTCTCATGTATTTTATACTTCATCGTTTAATAACTTATTATATTTATATTTATATGAATTTTTACAATTTGCTTATAGATTCTTATATTTGCAGAAAAACGTTGCACACATTCCTACGGCCTTAAAGCTTGCGCTTTTTTCATTATCCTGTTGGAAACAGGAGGTTGTTCACTGGCATAAACGTATATTACATTGATTCATAAAGATAGAAATTCCTTTGCATATCTTCTTCTATCTATGTACAAAAACTCATTTTTCTTCTTTAGGTTCTATATATTTCGTGCTTGTATGCCAACAAATCGCAATAAAGGATATTACTTTACGTAAATGGCTAAATTCAAAAGCCGTAGCAGAAGAACAGGAAACGGAATTTATTAACAAAGGCAAAAGAAACGTAACGCTTCATTGCACCTCCTCCAACATACAAGCATGAAAAATAATGAAATAAACTTGATATCATTAACATTAGTATACGAATACGTTTTATACTTATACTACAAGAACAATAGAACCCAACAATTTATCCGACACGGCTGACAAAGCTTTATACGTAACCATATGTAGCGAACGATTAGTCTATTCTTAAAGTTGTTGAATGCAATGCTCTGTACATTCATTGAACTACGGCTACACTCGATATTCAAGTTCAATGCTGCTTTCGCAAAAAAAATTGTAGTTCACCTGTAAATCACAGCACGGCGATGAATTTCAATTAGTTTTTTCTTTTGAGAAAACGTCAATTCAAAATTCACTCGTACAAAAAATCTAAAACCAACATTCCTATCCTTACCCCTTAATTATACGAGTTTTATCATAGCACAATGGAGATTATTATAAATGTATACGTTTCGTAAAATTTCGAGACAGTTAATAGGTGTTAATGATCTAGAACTGGAATGCCGATGAATTATAACACTTTAGTAAATAAATAACGTCAATGGATGCCATTGGTGACTCTACGAAGTTTCGTTTTGTTAAAAGCACAAATGCTCCCTAGCAAAGCTTCACGTTCCTTTGCTAATTGCGTGTTCGGTGCTTTTGTATTCGAGGCTACTGGCATTGGAGGTGGTGGAGGGCATAAGTCCTTTTTCAATTCTTTAGAACAATTTGATTGTACTTCAAAACCTTAAAATATTAAGCAATTAATAATCGACTTGTTAGAAATTTGCATTTAAAGGTATAATTAGACGTGCAAAATTTTTTTTACTTCTTAGCTACGGTAAAAGAATATTCAATGTTACAATAAATTACCGTTGATCATTACATTAATAAGATACGTTTCAAAAGACAGTAATTCAAAAGTAGATTTGCCCCAGTTTTAAAAATATTCGTTTGTATAAAAACATTCATGCTCTTCTAAATGAAAAATAATGTGCTTCGAATAATAAGTCCTACAAAAGCAGTAGATACATTTTACAAAATAACATTTATATATATATATATTAAACCAGTGCGACGGTGGATGCAAATTATTGCTTTTTTATTGAAAAAAAAAAAAACAAAAAATACGCCAGTAATATCATAAAACGAACGATGGGGAAGTATGATTTTGAAAAGAGTGCACTTAAATCTAACGATCGATTCAATTGAAAGCATTTATTAATTGGAAAATGAACTATTTAAAGTAAAATAACATTCGACCGAATTGAATTAGGTCAACGGATAAAAAAATTAATCATTCGCATTAATAAAAACGTTTCAACGATGAGGCACTATTTTCTCAAATGCTCGGTGCGTTTTTTAGAAAGCGAAAATAAGCCTTTTTTTCCATAGAAAGTAATAATTACTCGATGAAAGGATAATGCTTGCATTTTAAATGGCAATCGTGTTTCTTTTTAATATTTTCATACTATATTACACATGGGTAATAAATTTTAAAAATCTAACAATGATTTTACCTTCGGCAATTATTATCGCCTCGTTCCTCGGAACTAGAGAAAAGTTAAAGGCATTTTATAATTTAAAGAATTTAACAACGATTTTTTTTTCCACCGAGAGCTCGTTCTACGCTTTTATTACATTTGTGCATTATGCAACCTCGTTAATTTAAGCATTTAATATAGCTTTGAAAGAGAAGCAATTTAACGGGTAAAGAAGTATTGAGGATTTAAGGTGAACTGGAGAAAAAAAAATATAAATCAAAGAATCGTTGCGCTTGTTTTTTGACGGAAATTTAACGAATACTCTCTAGGAGCCAATGCTGGCTTAAATTGAACATTTTAAATTGAAAAAAAAAAAAAAGTTTAAACTTTGACCGAGTCAACAGGCTGCACGCCATCAAAGATCCTGATATATTTAAATGACTTGGCATCGAGTACCACCACCATCGCACTAGTATTTCTACTCGTAAGAAATATAATTTACTTTAGGGCAAATGCAAAAAAGAAATCAGGAGAGAAAGACGATCACAAGGCCAAAATTAAGCTACATACAAAAAGCACAATTGATTAAAATAAATGTATTGTTTACGGAATTAGGAATAAAGATTAAAGACCTGTCGAATGACCTACGCGATACCACTGATCGCAGCCTATGCCATCAACTTTTGTGTCCAGCTTTTCGAACAGAATACCAAAGTTTCAAAATTATTCAAGTGGCATTGACGAAGCCAAGGTTCGAACTTACCGTGAGAGGGTGGCGTTAGGGTACCAATACTGGTAGCCGTCGATGTGCTCGTCGGGCTGTCGGACCTCTCCGGGCTTTTGCCATTGTTTTGCTTGGTTCCGTTGCTTCCAATCTGACTGGCCGAGCGCTCTTGAGCCAATTTTTGCTCCCTTTTCTAAGCAGAGGAAAAAAAACAAAACAAGGACGAAAGAAGTACGTTGGGGGGGGGGGTGCGCCTCGCAAGGGAAACAACGATAAGCGGGCGACTCGGACTCGTCGACGGCGCAGTCATGGTTAAGAGCCACCGTCGACGAAATTCCCCTAGCGAGCTTACCAACTTGTGCTTTCGCTTTTTCATTTCCTCCTCGGAGCTCATCATCTCCTGAACCTTAACGAGTCTCTTTTGATGCCTGGCTACTTTTTGCTCGTCCCTCAGTCGCGCCTCGGCCTTGTTCGCGGCTTCCTGGAGGGCGTCCTTCAAGTGGCTGCTGAGCTTGAAGTGCGGCTTATCGAGCAAATTGGCATTGGATCGGGCGTTCAGTTGGCCGGCCTCGAAGAACGGATGCTCCATTAACTTAGCCACCGTGGGGAGGTCTTGCTTCAAGGCCTCGTGCGACAATATAAGCTCCAGCAGGTGCTTCAGCTTTGAATCGCAATGGGGCAGATCGGAGCCCCCGATTGTCGCCTCCAGCAGGGGCCTTCCGAAAGCCATTTCGTACAGCACGTGTCCGAAGGCGTACACATCCACTTGGGTCTATTATTAAAACAGAATTACGTAAGCTGACCGCCTCCTGAGTTTTTGGACTATTTTTAACTCGGATTAAAGCCTTTGTGTACAAGTCTACCTTGCCCAAGAGTCGACTTATATTGAAAAATTACATTTGATTCGATTTGCAACTTTCCCATGACCATTGTTAAACGAAGGAAAAAAAATTGCAACGCTTAGAATACAGGCATCGAAAGAAGACCATTCGTATTCTGGAGTGGATTTTTAATAGCAAAGGCGACTGTTATTCTTACGTAATCTGTGCTGCCTCTTTAATGTTTTGCTTCAAAATTGAAATCTTATTACCAAGATATTTTAATCATTTTTAGCCAAATACAGTACGATCATACCAATATGAAGCTATTTAACTGAAATTAAGTTGAATATTTACAGTTGCGTGTAGTTTTCGTCTTTGCACCACGTATGGTCGATAAAATGCTGGTAGGCCTAGTAAACCATTTTCAATATCCAACAGCTTTGCTCCAGTCGAAGTCAATAAAACATTTCCTGTGTGTAAATGCCCGTAAGGTAGGCTCTTATCGTGAAGGAAGTTTAGGGCTTCTAAGATCTAGAATTAAAAACAATTCATAAATATCGAGCCTCGTTATGAGAATAGTTGAAAAGAAAGTAGAATGGTACGTGCTAGCCGGTACAATCACCTGATAGGCATAATTGGCAATTTCAGATACGGTTAATGGCTTTGTCTGCTTGGGATTGCCGTATTTTTTAATGAAAGGCTGCTTTGGCTTAGTATTGCACAGGACATCTCGTAAAGTACCATCGGGGTGAAAATTCCGAATCATCAGGGCTCCATTTTCAGTGACGTGCTGGTGCACTATTGGTTCGACGTAGCTATGCTTGAGACTTCCCAAGCTTTTGAAGACACCCTGCATATCCTTGTACTGTAAGTGCTTGTCGGGGCCAAAGTCGACCCAAGCGAGAAGCAGCTCTTGCTTAGGATTCTGCTTGTTCTTGACGGTATAATAGTGTTTCCTCAGACGCCATCCCATATCAGGAATGGCTTTGCCGACCTCAAAGTTGGCATCGCTGCGCAAAGCCAACGACACTTGTTGCAACGCTATTTCTACGGCAGAAAGAGGATTGGCTAAAGTGAAGGGCATTGCGCAAGAGCGGTGGGAAGGGTCCTCTGGTAGGATTCGTTCGTCGTATACAATTACCATGAAGCGGTGCCGTGTAGTTTTCAGGGTCTAAGAATTTTTTCATGGGTAAGGATGATGCCAAAATGGGATTCATTAGTACGACGTTCAAGTAATTCTGGGGAAACAAAAGAAGATAACTACGAAGCAGGCCAGAGAGAGCAGAGATCGGAGGGGCCAAGACTCACCTGTAGGGAGGCCTGCCTCCGAGCTACGAAGTCCGGCTCCATGTTGCCGATGATTCTCTTGGGCGGCAGGGGCAGGCTGAGGCCCGAGGCCGAGAGGAGGGAGTGCAGCTGAACGAAGTCATTGTAGCGCCTGCAGACGCGCCAGGATCTCTCGGGCAGGGGTCCCCTCTGGGTCCTGATGACGTACTCCTGCAAAAGCGAGGGTCCAGCCTTAGGGCGGCGGGCGAGGGAGCCTCGTGGGCGGCGGAGGGCGGCGCTCTGGGCGAGGGATCGATGAGCCGCCAGCCGGGAGTTGGGCGGGGGGGTGGCCGGCTGGCTCCAGGGGAGGGGGCTGCGCGCGAGTGCGCGGTGGGGAGCCTCGCAGGGCGTCCCTACCGTGTGGGCGTCTATGGTCCTGGCATTCTCGATGACGCTGGCGAGGGGCTCGGTGTCGTCCAGCAGGACCTTATTCGCGTACCTCTTCTGGAAGAGAGCCATTGGTCATGTTAGCCGGGCCGGGGGGCAGCGCGGCTCCCGGGCCCCGCGTTGAGCGACGGTCTGCCGAGGTCCGGGCGGCGCCAGGCGCGAGCCACCGGGAGCAGCTCATCGGAGCCGTGGGGCCGCCGCGCGGCGGCTAGACTCCGCGGCCCATCGAGGACCGAGGCGCCTAACCTCTCCTCTCTCCTGCGCGGCCCCGCCCGCGAGCGAAGAGGCCCCCCTGAGGGCTCCCTCCCTAAGGGGAACAGCGGGGGCTGGCGAGCCTCGGGGCGACCGGAGGTCGGCGTTGGTCGAGGCCAGGGGCCGAGCGGCTGGGGGAGAGGCGTCGAGCGGCCGCGGAGCGAGCGGAGCAGGAGCGCCGAGCGGGAGCGGCAACAGTGAACTAAGGCCAGGCGATCGGCTCGATCCCCGACATTCCAGGCACGTTCCTTACCCTACTCTGCCCCAGCGACGCCCCCTACCCCCGGTGGCCGTCCGACGCGTGTCTCGCGGTGTTCCGTTCCAGCTCGCGGACGCTGCTCCCCCTGTCGGGCCCCCCCGCCACTGGCTCCCACCTCCGACGGCCACTGGCGCAGCGAGGGCCGCGATCCCTCCCTCCCTACCTCCTTTGTAGGAAAGACTCCCGCGTCCTCCCCGCCCCTGCCCCGACCGACCGGGTTGCGTAACGCAAGCCCGCGACGAGCGAGAACGTCGGGCACTTGGACCGCTTGGCCGCCTCCGTTAATCCGACACTTGTCGCTATCCTACTTTCCCCGAATCGTCTCTCTCGCTCCCGAAGCCATCCCCGCTCGTGGCTCGTCCTCCATTGAGCTGCTGCTGCTGCTGCTCAGTCTCCTTGTTGGCATATCGAGTGCCTCTTGCACGGGGAGGAACCGTTGCGCGTATACGAAGAAGGGGAGAGGGTCTCCTCGCCTACGGAGTCTCCCTCGGGATCGGCGGCTCCAGCTCCTGTCCCCCGACGTCCTTCGATCTTGCCCCCGATAAAATGCAGTGCTCTCGCTTGTAGAGGCCTACGATGAAGCAGTGGACACCTTTTTTCTTCCTTCTCCCCTCGACGATATCCCGAGGCTCGAATGTCACTCAACTTCGCAACGACTTGCCTTCGTACCGTGACATTGGCATCGCGGCATTACGTACGCTTAGCAAGCCTTGGCAGTTGTTACGCAAAAGCACTGGATTGCCGATACGCGATAAGGAATCTTCGATCGCGCCTTCTTCTTTTCCAGAGGCGATTATTGCTTTCGAGAGCTGCACCTGGAGGAGGAAGAGAATGATAAATACATCGGCGAAGGCGACGTTTCGATAATACATCTTGGCCCGCGATTTGTATTACGATTGTAAGGAATACAGAATAAATATGTAGCGATTCTTTGGATTGCCACCGACGACTGCGTCTTTACTTCGACTCGCGCTCAACTCTTCTTCCGTGAATTTGAAGATTTGAGAAAATTACGGTAACATCGACGGTTAAGGAAGCTGCTCGCTCTCCGGCTCTGATAATCGCGTACTCAAGCCCCATTAGGATACGAGGGCATTCTTTCATCCTAAGCAATAAAATCAATCGACGCTCAAATATCAAATAAATTCTTCTTTCTCCTTCAACTATTGACTCGAAGACTCCAAAATTATTTTATATTCCTTTCGTAAGTACAAAGCATTTCAACGACAATTTATCGTACGCGTCGATTCCTAGCAACTCGAACGAAACGACCGAACGAAGGTATAAAAATTACTTTAATTGCTTGTTAAATCACTTTTACGCGCGTGCATTAAATCAGATGAATTTGCATTATTGCAAAAAAAACCTGCACAGTCGTGTTTATAAAAATCGAATTTTATCCCCTAAAATCGAATACAAATAACGCAATATCGTGCATTACGCCTGATAAATAAGTGTACCTTTTGGAAATATACCATTCCCAAATTAAAATGTTTACGCATCTAATAAAAGTCCAAAGATTAGCTTAAATAATGCACGTCCATGCATCTTTGAGCAAAAGTTGAATAAAATCTGGCTCATCCGTTAAATTATAAAACGAATACTTGATTTTTAAATAATCATGAAAGTGTATTTCAGCGTAAAATCATGCCTAATGTTAATATATTATCGTAAAATAATTCCATGCACAACGAAGACGAAAATGAAAAGTTTACTTATTAAAAATTACCTACAATTACCTACAGCCATTAATAATACTAATCACCTATAAAAGCAATTTGATGCAGAAATGCAAACTTAAATAAATTGCTGATAATTGATTGTGCATTTATTAATATTGTGTATAAATGTAACGATAAACATTTATAAGCTGTAATAGATCAAAAGTTATCAATTGTATTTTTAAAATAAAGATTTTGACTTTTTGAGATAAATACTTTAATGTTGAATTCGTAAGACTTCGACTAAATTGATTTTGTATTTTTTTTTTTTCTTTTCAAATCTTCAACCTTACAATGTACAAAGCGAAAGAATAAATACAAGATTCACGTGTACGTGATTTTATAAAGTACTTTAATAAGTGGTTATCTTTTAAAAAACTGCGAGAGGAGATAAAAATATTCTTCCGATGAGCCAATTTTGTTTGATTTAAAATTGAGGTCCTGAAGAAATTATACTTAGGTATAACATTTAAAATAAAAATACAAATAATATTTTTAAAAGAAATGTTTTTTCTCGATACGATTTTTATTAATGTCGGATTCGTGAATACTTTTTCTTTGTTTTTGGCTGACATCATAGAATTACTATTGAATACACTTCAAAGCTATTCTGCCTTATCTCGTTAAGATAACGCATCGCAACAGTAAAATCAATTTTATTTCCTTCAAACAAAGATACAAATTTGTAGAATCGTTGAATTCTTTTTGAAAATATTTTTTATGCGAAGCATCATTTATTAAGAAATAAAAATCATAATATACATTAAAGATAAATAAAAAATAACATTGTACATGAAAAATCGTGAGTTCGTACTAAATTAAAATACTTTAACCAATTTCTATGCCGTATACAATTCGCACATTTTTTAATAATTGCATTGAAAATCAATTTTTCATTATTTTAAGCAAAAAAGTATCTTGATTATTTAGAAAAGCAATTATTAATATTACGAAAATTAAACTGCTTAATAATTACAATGAGAATTAACGATGAATCATATGTTCTATTTTTAATAGAACAGATAGAAACTTATCACAATAGGAGACACTTAAAATACGCACTACGCGTAAAACTTCAAGCTTATTGCATTCATTCATCTCTTATCTTAAACATTGTATTGCTTATCACGTACAGAAAAAAAACATTTCCACCTACCTCGAAATTTCTCTTGGGTTAACTTTTAGCTTAACTCTTAGCTTATGCATACAATGATTTGTAGAAAATGCGTTAACGAGCATCACAAGCAAAAGTACTTTATTTATTATTTAATATGCTTGAAACATTTTCTCTTTAACTATTGGATAAAACATTTAACTGGCATAAAATTTTCATTTTTATAAATTAATAACGTCTGATATTTAACAGTGTTACTAATCAATCTTGTTTAGCTTTCTCGTGGCATGAAAACGCTTTAAAGGAAAAAGAGTAGGATAGACTTTTCAGCACTAATTATAGCTCAATAGTTGCGTTTAACGAAAAATTAGATGAAAATATAGGAGTTGCGGATTAAATTAAGCCATGATATCGTATGCCAAACGAGTTCAAACTTCTTTTCGGATGCACATAAAAGCCACACAATTGCGATATACGGTGAAGAAATTCATTATCGAACGAAACCCCCCGTTGACATTCAATTTCCCGATACGAAATGCACGCACGAGCATTATAATAACGCACAAATAAACATAACTAACAAGCATAGCAGTTGCACGTACGGTAACCTAATCGAAATATCCTCTAAATATGATCTGATTATGAACTGTGCGCGGGTGTCACTGCAAGCTATGCACTGTAACAACTTCTGCGCGAACGACGAAAGCCCGCAAAAGATATCAAAATCATCGCTCATAATCGGTAACCCGATATGCGGTCGCAGCGCGTTGGTGATCCACTTCGAGTGCCCATAGGTAAAGAGAGATCGAGCTCAGCTGGTGGCATAAATCCATCCTCTGACTTTAAGGGTCAACCGGAATTGTCGGCACGAGATCGCGATACGGAGAGACTCGAGATCTAAGCCGCGTCGCGTACTAATCGAGAAGTAGAAGTAGTGCTTCATCAACGAGAAGTTCCCTAATTCGTCAGCTTATCGATCACCGAAGTCTCTCAATTCCAGTGCCGATTCGGCCTTTCATCACCCCTTATCGACTTTTCGAAGTTTCAAGGACGGCGTCGTCTATATTTACTCGTGCCCCTCGCGACTATCCGGATAAAAATAAACCCAAAACAAGTATTAGTAGGATACCACCAAGTGGAAACTGATATTTAAAAATTGCATATAAATACTTTTTAAAGCAAATCATTCGATTTGTTTTTTTTTTTTTTCTTTTACCGTGTCGTAATTGTAGCTGTATTTGTAAGGTTTGAAACTAATTTGCTGTTCATTAATAATAAATTTGTTAAAATAAGATACCAATAAATAAGGTTCTTTACCCAAGCACCAGATCGATTACGCATCAAATTGTTACATATCAATTACGTAATCGTTTATCGAATAATGTTTACAGTAAATCATATAAAAGAAACTAAGTTTGCATTGTTTTATTAGTAATACGTATTTGCTACGTATTTGTAAATATTTATTATTCGATAACAAGATTCTATGATAATGGTTTATTGACTTATGTCATTGATTATTACAAATCTTTAGCTAACCCAGAAGGAAAAATTGCGTAACTCATAAAGTTACAACTTATTTTGCTTTCATAATTATTCATTTTACCCGTTGGCCATATGTAAAAGGTTTTTCAAAAAATTACAGTATTAGTTTAACTTCTTAAGTTTCGAAACCATGAAATCAATCCTATCGTTCGAACCTGAAACAATATTTATTTTAAAATGTTTGTTTTGCATACAAATATTATAGCGTCTGTTTTTTTTTTTTTCTTCGTCTTCAATTTAACATCGATCGATTATTTTATAATTTAGCATGTTATCAATAGATATTTTCTATCATACTTCAATCTTGCTTTGTTAATTCGTCCTAATCGTTTATTTACAATTTGAGTAAAGATTACCTGTGGCGTAATAGAGTTTCATGCCTTAGCATTTCAAATAATCGAGAGTTATGCAAGTGGAATCAGGATCCTAGGAAATCGAGACGCCATTAAAGAATTGTAACCCAGGCATTGTTACACCTCCTCCGATAGATAGATAGGTTTCGGCTCTGGGGATTTCCAGAGCCCATTGCTGGAAGGTGCGTTGAAAGAAGGGCTTGTTTACTGTAGTAATGGAGATAGAAGGGAACCCCACTCACTTGGCAATGTTCCCATACGGAAGACTGCGGACTGCTGAGAAAACGGCAGTCTATAAACCGGACCAAGAGAATCCGGCTCGAAGACCCACAAAATGACCGTAAAATGCACCAACTAGTACGTGTAGCTCTAAGCGACAGCAAGGTGACTTTGAGGGAACGGTGAAGGTAATCTAGTCAGTGGCAGAGTCGCGAGAGGCCAATAATCGCAATGGAGAGAATAGTGAAAATCTCTAGTATCCAATGATCCGAGTCGTTAAATAGACACTCTCCCCTTTTTTAGGCACGAGGCCAAAAAAGTACAGGCAGCTCGATATAGTGGGCAAGTCGCTGACTCTGCTCGCAAGGACAGTGAAAGATATACGTATATGTAACGTAGATAGATGATGAGAGCACAAGGCTTTGAGAAAAACAGAGTAACTATATGCTGCACTCGCCTGGATTGAAAGAGTCTCGTTATCCAGATCGCTTACTCGTATTTTTATACAATGGATGTCAGTTCTTGAAATGAATTGGCCCCTGCCACCTGGCGGTTGCGGTACATACTAACACAGGAGAGCTTCCCTCAATCTCTCGCAAATCAGTGATTCGAGCTTTAAGGATTTTTCGCTTTTGCGAAAGGGTAAAGTTGCGCAGAGGAGGTCTGCGGCTTTCAACTAAATTCAAATCTATCGGTGGAGGGGACGGCGGTAAAGCCGATAGTGGAAGAATTTAGAATCTTAGAATACAATAGCGTGGTAGTAAATTTTTTAATCAGGGATTAAGCAGCTTATGACAAGTTGGCAATACAACTTGTAGGTTACAGCTTACAGTTAATTACAAGGATTGAAGTTCAAGTAGTTTATTAAGGTTGTTGAATAGCCGGCCCTCAGAATGCAAATGAATGACAAGAAGTGATGTATTAAAAATTAGAACGAAGAGGCTGGCAAATTAAAAAGAATATTAAGTTTCCTACTTTATATTAAAAATTAGTGTTTTTTAAATTATTTGAATCGATATAATATATTGAATTAAATACAAAATTGTATATATATATATATATAATTGTCGACAAACTTAAATGCTTATATTAATATGATTTGTGGAGTGATTAAGTTTAAAATTATGGTGCACATCGTATGAGTGGTTTTTAAATAAAATTTACAATTACAAACAAAGTTTTGATTTAATTTTTTTTTATTTTATCTTTTATATTAAATTATTCTTTATTTCTAATTAATAAATTATGTTAAAAATCTTAAATTATAAGTTAAATTATAAAAGTCATTACAATTATCAAATATGTTAATGAATTAAAGGAAAATTTTTTTTACAAAATACTTTAATTATAAAGATTTTCACTTTTAATAAATTGTAATGTTCCTCCATAGGAGCGAAATTATCGAAATTTAAATTGTAAGCTTTCTCGACCGATCGAAGAAAGCACCTGGAATTTAATAACGTTATTGAGGTTTTGTTTCTTTTCCGATCCTTAATTTCATAAACAATTGAAAAAATTCTCTCCGGTTCAGCAGTAGAATGCGGAAGCAAAAAAATTCCTTCTATTAATAATTTTAAGTTCGAAAATATTAATTGTTTGGATTTTGCATATTTTTTTTTAATAATTATTTCCCAAAATTGAACAAAATTCATTTCCGAATGAGTAGGATTAGCCATATGTAGAATAACTTTAGGCAATTTCTCCCATTGGAAAAATAAAAAATTTGCCTCCATATATGGGAAAAAATTATTTAATAACTTTATACTTGAATAATTATTATGTCGTCCGGCATGAACCACGATAACAGGATTAAAGATTTGTAAATTGAATAAAAAATCATTATTCACATTTACAAATCTTCTCTACTATTCACTTAAACTAGTTTCATAGAAATTTCTACCATTGAAAAGGAATTATAAAATTTCTTCTTTTGCGAAAATTTTCAATAATTCATTAACATTAAACCCAACATACATGTCTTGGAGCTCAATAAAATTATCACTAATATTGAAATAATTATTAGTAATTTTTATTAATTGTTCATCTTTAATACAATTTACCCCTATTTTACGTAATAAGCTAGTTATTGCAAAATAAATTTCTGTAATAAAGAATTCCTTATTTTACAATCTACCATTTAAGTTATTAAAAATGTCTAATATATATTTTAAAAATATATAATAGCCTTTTGTTGCATTGCAACAAAGGCTAATATAAATAAAGATCGCGACGTCACGTTTTTTTTCATCAATGGAGCATTAAACGCTTCCACGGCAAATAAATTTTTGTAAACCCTCCCACAATTTCTAAAATACGAGAATAACAATTATAAGCTTCAAGCCATCTCGTATTTGACAATTTTAATATTTTTTTTTAATTGGGAGGTTTAAAATTTTTAAGCACTCTTTTAAATCAGCCCAACGTTTTGGGCTATTAGAAAAATATGAATAAATTTTTTTATAGAGTTCCTCAGCATGTTGAGGTATAACCATTCCGCTTTTTTTACAATTAAAGCCAATGAACGGCAAGCGCATTTTATTCATAATTAGGTCCGATGCTAATTCTTTTAAAAAAACTCTGAAATCCTTTAAAAGCGCCAATCATTGCAATGGCTTGTGACAATGCTAGTGAAACTATGGCTACCTGCGAAAAGCAATACAAAATATCTGCGATGGGTTGATCGTTAGGCCAATGTAAGGATGTGCGCCCCCTTATTTGTCACACCACCTATCCGCTGAACTTCTATTGTGGGCCCGTCGTTTGCTGAACGCGATACACATTTGTTGGCCCACCAGTGAAGAGGCTCCAGCTGTCGTAGTCTATCTTACGATCTGTAGTTGTACGAGCTACATCGTAAATTCCCTTGAACGGGGTAAGCGACAAGGCTGTAAGAGCGAGGAAAGCTCTATGCCGAAGAGGGCCCCCCCCCCGATCTGGGATATAAACTCTTTCAAACAAAGTCAAACGAAGAAAGAAAAAGTGTCCCATGCGTAGCAGTCGAACGCTAAAGCAAAAGTGAAGTTGGAAAGTACAAACATAGTCTCAAATGGCTACAAGCCGTATGATCAAAGAAATATCGATGTACGCTGAAAAGGCGGGCCGTCGGGGAATATCGCAAAGCCCGCAGATACCGCGAGGCTAAAAAGAGAGAGAGAAACCGAGGATTACAAAACGTACTTCGTTAATCGCATAAATGCAGATTGTAGAATGTAGTTAATCGCTTGTACTTCTAGCCTAGGGATGCCAGTTCGGAAAGTGATTTTACTACCACCGCCTAGTGGTAAGAATACGCACTAATGAAGAGGGCCTACAAGACAGGATGGGATTTAGGGAGGAAAGGCCCACCGCCAGCTAGCGGTTGATTTAAGAACCACTCAGAAGTAAAGGTGACGCGCGAGATTCAATTGTTTTTTAAACAATTACCAATAACAATACCTATTAGTCTGTTGACGAGATTGTCGCTTCTCCTTTACGACTTATCTAGAGTAAGACTTAATGATAATTTCTATTGCAGCAGCGTTAAATATGATAATCGTTTAATTGCATACGATAAGAAATATCCATGCACTCCCTAAACAATAACTCTCATATTTATTAATTTACGAATCCCTGTTACTGCGATAAATATGATTCGTTTTTCTTCGAAAAAAAAAAAAAAATTTTAGAAATTAAAAACTGTCGGCATTCGATACCCTAGATCTAAAAAGTCATCTTCGCGTCGAAAGAAAGTAAATTTCTTTTACATCCTGCTGTACTGTTTCTATAAAAATAATAAATTGCCGTCTTTAATCCAAGCAGGTGCGTAACAAATATGTATTTTCTACGTAAATAATATACAAAAGGAGATCGTACAAGAATTATATTAATTATATTTTCTTCGTGACATTGTTTTAATCGTATAAGCATGAATTCATACAATCATGTGTTTCACTTATAAATTAGCATATATGCATTCTTTTCAGTTGTTTTATTTTACTCTAATTCATAGAAAATATTTTTCCCATTTAAAATAAAAACTTATAAACTTAACGATTATATTTGCGATACATAATATTTATCAGCTTGCTCACCTAATTTCCAAATAATTTGTATAGCTTTTTCTAATATAAAAAATCAAAACGCTAATAAATCCTAATAATTGTATATCGTATTGTATAAGCAGTAGAAGTACCCTTGAACAGTACAATATTGTAAGAGCTGAAGCAATAATATATACAGTTCTTTTATGTGTTATCGAATCGTCACGTTTTATACTTCTACGTCAATCCACATTGTTCTTTTATATTTATTTATTTTATATTTCATATTTTGAAAAAGGCAATTTTTTATTCATGCAACGATCATTTATCGATGGAAAACTTCTTTTTGTACTAAAAATACGGTGTGAGTGAAAAAAAAAAATTGTCCTATTAGCTGTCGATGAAGGATCGGTTGATATTTTTTACCAAAAATCCTCTTTTCTGCCCTAAGATAACGACGAGACTGAATAGAAGTTACGAAAGAAAAAAGGTCAATCATATCTCGACTCCAGCCAATCAACATAACTTGGTTTATTCAATTGTTGGCCCTTGTACCTCGATAATAGAAAATTGAGCCTATTCTCGCGTCACTTTTTTCCGTTTTACCATTATTACGTGTTTTGTTTATAAAGTTTTTACGAGTGCATTGATACGTGTAGCATTAAAAATACCAGGTCTGGAATTAAAAAACAAAGTATTTTGCACGACTCGGCAAAGCACACGAGTACGTTATGTATTTTGCCCACTCGAGGCTGCGATGTTTTTTCGTACTTGTTTACTTTAATTCCGGGCAAAGAACATTTGAAGCTCGAGGTCACGGTGAAAAGATTGTACGTTCATACATAATAAATGCGTGCATTGTGTAATGCGTATAAAAAATTTGTATATTATCAGTGGTTGTCGGCGGCGTCGTTGTTGGTGTCGTCGTGACTCGCGGAATCGACGGAGCGATAAATATCTTAGAGCAGCCTACGAGTCGCCTACGATAGCATGTGACGCTTAATGACAGTCAATTGGTAATTCGTGAGCTTGAATGGCTCGATCGCTCAATGTCCCTCCCTCTCTCTCTCTCTCTATCAGAGTTCCGATAAAAGTAACCTTCGAGGCTTCGCTCGTGTCCATTGAGCGCCTCGGTCAGTCCGCCGTCTGTTCCGCTTCAGCTCGTGCAGACGCCCCCAGAGTCCGAGAGTCCGACCTGGAGCCCGACGCGGAGCCCCTCCGGATCAGTTGCCCCCCGCCCCAATAAGAGCCAAGAGCAGAGAGCGAGTGTCCTCCTGCGGGGATGCACCTCGGGCCCTTTGAGGGCGCGAGTGCGCCTCGTCCGTGAATCCCCGCCCCCGCCCCCGGAGGTGGTTCCACTTTGCTTTTCCCCCGGGCCCGCCCCGGTTGGGCTTAGGGAGGCAGGGCCGGCCGATCCAAGGATCGATCCGAGAGAAAGCGCGGCGACTTCTGGCGCAAGCTCTAGTCGCCGCCGCCGCTGCGCTGAAGAATTCAGCCAAGATACGCGCACCGACCGAAGATCTGCGTCGCGATGCTGCCGAGGAGCTTTGCCTCTCCACCTAAGTCGGCTAATTATCTTTGGCTGGCCTGACAGCGAGCGAGCAGCTCTCTCTCTCTCTCTCTCTCTCTCTCTTTTCCGCGGAATTCCTCACAAAGAAGAGACGAGATCTCTTCCCAGTCCCCACTCGCCGCGGCCCCTCTGTTTATTTCCCATTCTCCGTTCTCTATCTCCCTTCGTCCTCTCCGCCCCTCCTCCCGCCCCCGCCGCTCACGCGCCACTTTCACGCGCGCTCCCCCTCTCCCTCTCCCTCTCGCGGGCTGTCTGCACGTCTGCTTCGCCCCTCCACCGCCGAAGTCGCTGCTCGTGTCTCGCTCGTTACGGGAGACGTAATCTGGGATACGCACGAGGACGCGATCGACGAATGGCTTCTCCTCGCCAAGTCGTCGCAGCGATCGACACTGGCCTGTGACGAATCAATAGTCGGGCCTCTTGCCGAAAGCGAAGGATCGAGAGAGCGAGCCTCAGCCGCGGATATCCGGAGCTGATTTCTTCGGGCCTTCCCGAAGTGAGTTGGCGGGCGCCCATCCCTCGGTACCTGCCCACACCGACTGTTCGCCCTCTCTGAATCCTCCCCCCGGAGTCGTCGTGCACCCGACGATACGTCGCGCGGGTCGAGCTGACGTTACAGCCAACGCCATGGATAAGGACGAGGACCTGGGGGACTTCAACGGCGGTGGCGGTGGCAGTGCTTCCGAGCAGAGGGACAAGTCGGCCGAGGTCGTCGAGGACAATTACGGATGTGCACATTACAAGAGGAAGTCCAAGTTTGTCGTGAGTTTATCCTCTGCCTTATTGTTCCTTCCCCTTGCCTTGCCAATCCCTTTTTCCCCAAATACCCCAAGTTCGTACGTTTCGCTCCTGCGATTACCAGCTTATTTATTATCCACCCACAACTCGTGTACTCTATTTGTTTTATTAATTTTACGGCACAAAGGACAAATAGCTTATGCTCGCGAAACCTAACCTATGTTTTATTTTTCTACAGATGCCAGTGCATCATTTTATCTATCCTTCGCGTATTATGTAAATTCTCATGCTTTATCGCAATTAGTCCGTTAAAAATAAAATAATAACAAGTGTCATTGTTTTCTCGTTGATAATTCATTGCAAATTCGTTCTTTTGGCTCATCGTAAGAACTTTTTTTCAAATTCAAAATAAGCATTCTAATTGAAAAATTAATCTCGTCCTTCGTAGTCGTACTATTTGCAATTATAATAATTATAAGCTTTTACAAAGTCACTCGAAATATTCTATTTCATGTTTTTTAACATTATTTAATATTGTTCCAAGTAATATCAATGCAAACGATAAAAAGCAATTTAAATGTATAAATGTTGTGGTATAAAACCTTTCAATTATTAATATTAATTTCATTAATATCGTTCACTGTCTCGACAACATATCTCTGTAATTATTTAATGACTTTTATAGACTCTTTCAGCAATACTTTTTCCATTTTGAAGTTTTTGTATTTAAATTTATAATTTTTATAATAATATTTATTTAAGGTATTTGCTAATGATTCATCCTGTGCTAAAATTAATACAAAATAATTTTAATGAATATTATATGTTAATATGAAACTGTATATCTAGACTTTTGATGATACACTTTTACTATAATTAGCATATGTTTAAAATGACCTGTAATTTTTATCAAACATTTATTATTATTATTAGTTTTAATATAAAGCAATATTCTTATACCAATACGTTCATTTCAAAAGTGAAAAATCATAAAATTAAACATTGAAGATTATTGCAAAACCATCTTAAAAATAATTTAGTTATTCGCACAAACGTGATATAATAAGAACTTCCTAATAAGATCTTTTATTTCTTTAAAACTTATTCTAATGTTAATAGCTTAAAAAATAAAGTTGATTGGAGGGAAATATAGATCGAAAGGCATTGATAAATGCAATTATATAAAATTTTTAATTTCTGAAGTTAACAGTTACATATTATGTTTGATAATTATATTTGCTTCGTTGAGCAAAATTATTAAATTTTTTTTTAATTTCTCAGACTCCATGCTGCAATAAAGTTTACACCTGTAGATTTTGTCACGATGAGCAAGAAGCCCATACGGTCAAACGGAAAGAAGTAACAGAGTTAATATGTGTCTTATGTGATACTCGCCAACCGGTACAGGCAACCTGCCAAAAGTGTCATGTACGATTCGGTAAATATACCTGCCTTGAATGTAACCTATTCGACGATGAAGACAAAAATCAGTACCACTGTGATGGATGCGGAATATGTAGGCTTGGTGGTCGCGATAGATTCTTTCACTGTGCTAAATGCAACATGTGCCTACCCGTTGAGCTCCAAAATGGCCATAAGGTAAAGTGAATAATTTATTCTATATTTTTAAAGATTCGCTTCAAGTTAAATTACTGCCTTAAGTTTAGTGTATATATGAAACGAATGTTTTAATTTTAATTTTTTTTCAATCAAAGAAATTTCTCTTTGAGGACTGCACTTTAAAAATGCTTATAGTACGCACAAAGTACGATCTTGTAAATCTTTTCTTTTCTTTTTTTTTTACAGTGTGTCGAAAATGTCTCGCATGCCAACTGTCCAGTATGTTTGGAAGATATTCACACGAGTCGTATACCCTGTCATATTCCTAACTGTGGTCATTTACTTCATCGCACCTGCTTTGAAGATCTGTTACATTCAGGGCACTATGCCTGCCCAACTTGTCAAGTCTCCCTACTAGATATGACCGATCTATGGCGATTTTTGGACAGTGAAGTATCATTAACGCCAATGCCACCCGAATATAAAGATTATAAGGCTGATATACTTTGTAAAGATTGTCACGAGGTAAATTATTCAAATTTTTATTTAATTTACATTATTTTTAACGAAGCATCTTGTACAAATTATTAATATAAGTAAATTTATTATAAACCAGAATTTATTTCTAAGATTTTAGTACAAGTAATGAACTTAAGCCTTGATTAAATTTAATTATTCCAATTGCCACTTTAGTATACCATAATTATTTGACGAAGTTTGTCATCTTAGTTAAAAATTCATAAAAAAAAATATAGAAATTAAAGATAATAAAGCTTATTATATTTTTCTTAATTTTCAGGAATCTACAGTAAAATTTCACGTAGTTGGGCTGAAATGTTTGAATTGCGGTAGTTACAATACATGTCGAATTAAAGGATCTCCTTGTCCAGGTAATTTTAAGAAATATTCTCGAAACTACGGTTAACGATTGTGTCAATAATTTTCAGTAATGTTGATTCTAAAGTTAGATAGGCTTAGCATTGCAACGTTAACAAGTTGTGAATAATTTCATACATGTATTTTTAACTTGGTTGACTTTTGCTTTCGACAGACCCAGAATCTCTGGATGTCGCTGCTAGCGGTAGTCGAACAAGCAATGAAGACCAATCCCAAGGATCACAAGCTCAGTAGCAGAAAGTTAAAAGACGTTGGACGACATTGACGATTCATTCTATTTGCATCATTCTAAAACGTTTCTTTTTGTGCAAGTAAATTGGTGCATACGCGTATGAATTTTAACTTCATTTACTGCGGCATGAATTCTCAAATATGCTTACATTTTGGCACGTGTTCTCGAGTTTTATAGATAAGAGCTTATCTTGCGATAAAGGATTCAAATATGAGATTTTTTTATTGAGTTTATTTTATATCTAATTGAAATTTCAATGCGATGCATTGAATTGACGTATTTTTAAATGAATTTTTTTTACCAATTTGATTATTTGTTTTAGTAGTATTTTATTATTATTATTATTATTATTATTATTATTATTATTATTATTATTATATATTACAAAGTCTCATCGTTTGAAAAACTTTTTAAATATCTAAGCTGATATTCATCGGTGCACTGTAGCACGCGAGCGTATTTTTCAACCATTCAATAATTTTATATCATCATTTAAATGGAGTTTTCCGAATTAATATAATTTAATGCCTGCAATAGTAAGGTCTTGTGCAGTATCCTAGAGATGGGATTAGCGAATTTTTCGATGAATCGGGCCGGGTAGAATAAACGAAGGTATACGCATTTTACGATATTTTCCTTTATTCCCTCGGTAAGGAAGACCGGAGCCGAGCTTTTTAGCCTTCCTGTGCGTCCTAGTTCGCGCCGAACTCACCGAGTCCCTCGGAGTCATTTGTAACTCTAAGCGGCAGCTTGACCTCCTCGCGCTTCTTTTGCCTGCGTTCGCTTATACCTCGTCGAACGAGCGGGATTCCGTCATATTTTTTGAACGTGTACGAGGTCGGGGAGGGCGGGGGGAGGAGGCGAAGCCGCGAGCTAAGACATTAAAAATTGGAAGGCTTCTAACGCGGTCTCCGACACTTGATTCAAACTAGGCGAATTATGAAAGTTTTAGTACAATTGTGAGAAATGAAGATGTCGATCGAAATTGCACTCTGTTAAACTTTAGCCCCGTTGATAATGACTTTGCGCGAAGCTCGACCTACGTGTCGGACGATCGAGGATGCGACCTCCTGGCCAATGAGTGTCGGTCTTCTGCAAGAATGCAGAACAATAGCAACAAGGGCCCTAATGCTGGCACTGTGTAATTTAGAAATAATTTCCTCGATTAGACGAGTACAAGGCGTGTGGGTAAGAAGGACATCGAAACTAAGACGAATGTATTAAGAAAAAATGCACCTATCCTCTAGGACGACAGGACAAATAGGAATATCGCGTTAGAGAGCCGAGCGTGCGCGTAGCCTTAAAAGCCGCTGTATCAAAGCTCGTGGTCGCCATGCATAATTCAATCAGGCCACTGTCCACTAGCTTTATTTCGTAGCGATGGCTGTATTTATCATTCAAAGAGCATCGGTGCACCTTGTCGCCTTGGGCTGCGCGCTTTAGTAGGCCCGAGCCCTGCGTACAATCAGCATCGTTTATATTCGCCCGAAGGAGGTAAGCGCGAGCGCGCGGAGCCAATTTCAACGGGCCATCGAATTAAGAATCACGAGCGGTCGATGCATCGCGTCTCCCCCTAAAAGCACGGGCTCCGATTAGAGCAGAGCGAGTCTTATCCAAGGACCGTGTGGGCTTTTCCTTCTCGCTCGAGGCGACAACATCAACGATCGCTTGGTCGCGGGCTCTCGAAAACCGCCTCCCAAAGCCGAGGCATTTTGACGATGCAAAGACGCGGCAAGGGGGGGCGAGGACACACGCCATTGTCCAATTGACAAAATTCTCCACGTAGAATTAGTATTTTACCATTTGCCGAAACGACTGCGGGCCGAGTCCACCCTCGCGACCGACCCCCGCCGCTCGCTAGTCGCCAAGGTCGCTCTTACAACGCAGCCTCCCCCAACTGATTTACCAGTCGGCAGTCGACGGGGGGTCGACCGATCACGCGGCATTTGATTTTCACGGCACCGACTTATGACGAGGCGAGCGATAATTCACGAATAATTAATTTTAATGCGCAACTGATTGGTAATAGATAATTCATAATTATCTCTAAAATTTATAGTTGTTCGATTCAATAATTTGATAGTTATTTATTTGATATTATATTATATATCTTATCTACTTATTAATTCTAATGATTTTTTTGTAAGTAAACTTTAATGTAATATTTGAAAACTAAAAAAGATCTTCTCACTGGCTTTTCTTTATCAAAACCATTGCTTTTAGACCAATAAGTACCGTATGCAAATACAGTATATAAGTAAAGCGTGTGGGTGTACGTACGCGCACGCACACGCGCACACAAGGTATATATATATATATATATATATATATATATATATATACACACACATAAAAATTTATTCATAATTTGTCGACGACTTATTTACAATCAATGATAAAAGCACTATGTGCATTATAAGTTCAATATTTGCTTAATATAACGTATGAATCATTTTTATACTAAAGCTCCGCAGAATTATTATTCAAATTATCTTAGTCTTACAGCTTAATTTATATTTCCTTTCCCAAAGTAGCATGTATAATTAAGCGGTATAAAAGAATTTGCGAATAAAAAAATTCATACTTATTTAAACATCTTTGAATACGTAGATATTTTAATATATATATATATATATATATATATATTATGTTATACGAGTACATCACATTTCTTTAGCATTAAAATACTTTGCTAATTATATTTTCAAATATTTTAACATACATATATGTAATATGTGTATTCTAATACTCAGATGATTTTATAAGTGCTCTAAATATTGTCTGTTTTAACGCTATTATCACTAGCAAAAAATTTGTAAATAAATCTAGAAAAATTTATGGATTTATTCAAATGCTTTGGAAAAAATGTTTAATAAAATATAAAATGATTAATATGGAGTTATATTTAAATAAAAGTACTATTAGAATATAAAAAATGTCTTCAAACATTTATATATTTCTAATATTAAATATTCCATTACCTGTCACACGTGCAGAAATGGTTTATAAATCGTTTCTTTAGATACATTAAATTCGATTATATATATAAGAAAGCACATCTAAAATAATATATATATATATATATACACACGGATAAATATATATGTATATATAATAGTGCTGTATATTGTATTGATTTTTAAATATCGACTTAATATCATGGCGCAGAAAAAAAAAACTGAAAGATGGATTTAATTTGAATAATAATGTTTATAGTACCGACTACTAGGTTTATTTAAGCCTTAGTTTAATTGTACAGACACTGTAATTTTATGATAATTAATTAATATTCAGAGTTAATAGTACATGTTTTCGTAGTATAATTCTCATAAATATAAATGGGCAAATATAGTATTAAAAGATTTAATAATTACACAAACAAGTCGTATTAGAGTATACAGAAGTATTATGAAATTAATTTTATTTGCAGTAATGGCTTGACCAGCAGTCGTTTATTGATTTTGTATTTAAACACTCGATTTGTTAAAGGCCTGTTTTAGGCTTATTTACTCATACTCGTAACGCTATAAACAATGTAATTCAACTTTTGAAATATATATATATATATATATTTTTTTTTATCACGGCGGATTCCATGTACTACAAAGCCGATTATTTGATGTACTTCAATTGGAAGTATAATATTTTATTGACCGGATATTAGGCCGTACGCATTTTATACTCATAATATATACTTTGTACGATGTCGATTGTAAATTATAATTAACATTCCAACATGATAAATTGAATAATTGATACGTACACATGTAGAATTAGATTTCACTTTTCGATGAACTTTTTTATTATGTCATCATGATAGATAAAATTTAATTATAAATGAATTTTAGCTATAAAAAAAAAAAAAAAAAAAAAAAAAAAAAAAAAAAAAAAAAAAAAATTAATAATCAATTTAATCTCCTTTGCAATAATCGAGCACAATAAAGACTAATTATTTTTAGACCCCCAAGCTACTGGAATTTGATATTAATTAATTTGTTGAGTGATTATATAAAATATAAACAAATGAAAAAATAATTACTTTGTGTTGACATTAATCCTGTCTAATCATTATTAACAATAATCAATCGAGTCGATTGTGCGCAATTGCCCAGAGTCATGCGACCGAAGCTCGAGCCACGGCATTAGAATTTGCCGTACGTGCTCGAAGGATAAATCTAGCTTGATTAAAATTTGATACAAAACCCTATTCAAATTGTTCGGATGCCTAAGCGAGCTAAAAATGTTAATAGCCGGATGTCGGGAGGATCGTAGGCATCGCATGGGTATGCGATCGTGTTGGCACAAATCGGAAAAATAACCGCTGAAAATGTACCACTCAAAAATACAACATTGACAAGTAACGCGTCAGGCGTGACAGTGACATACTTGCGTTTAGGGAGGTAAACATAACAGGCCTTAGGTGTTGTCTCCAAAGAAATGCGAGCAGCGCAAACTAATAACCAATGCCACTTCTAGACCAGACGCGGAATGTATGCAGTCCGATCGGGCTTTTGCCGTACGGCACTGGCACAGAGTCGTGACTAAAATTAATCTTCTTCCGACATTTTACGAGATAAACGCTTACTTCGATTAAGCGATGGTGTCCTTGCCTGCTAATTGTTTTCCAAATCGCCTTGACACTTTGAGCTTTTTTTTTCATCTTTTTTTTTTTTATAAAAAGTTAAAGCGGCTAGGGGGAACAGTTTCGAAGCAATTACTTTGCAATATTAATTTTTCGATGCGAATCATTTTGTGTATTTTACATTTCTGCCTGTGTACATATACTTATATTAAACGCTAAAAATTGCCACTAAAGTGAATAGTTAAACACGGCGGTTTGTAAGAATTAAAAATGAATTAATAAAAAGAAGGTGCCAACATTATCATTATTACTTCTTTATTATATTTCAAGCATATGCCGTTCCGGTCCCATCGCAAAATTTGTATCAAATGCTCGGACAAAGACAAACAAACGAATCGTGTAAACAATGCAATATTTGATTCTCCCAACCGAAGATTATTATTTAAGGACGGGAATTTCTAAAGGCTAAGAATACCGATGATTACGATCTATGGATTTAATAATCTATAAATTGCGTCTTAAGAGTCAGCGTTTAGTGCGTAAAACATATTTTAATATAATCCGCATCGCAAACACATATTATACGTTATACAAGGAATGTGGTGTTATATCGTAAGCGAAAGCACTATTTGTCTTTATTAGACAATATATATATATATATATATATATATCGATTGTGCAGTGGCGAAAATATGATTAATCGACGCTACTAAATCAAAGTTAGGCGGAGGAAATTATAAACAAATCAACGTACCGTAATATAATGAAAAATAATAAGAATTTTCCGATTAATTGGAATTCTATTGTGTGCTTGCAATAAAAAAGATGCTTTTTTATAACCAAAAAACACGTTACTACATCTACTACTTGATGTTCTCAGCAAGATTCCCTAAAAGATCAAGCATTGAATTTTAGTCCCAATGTTACATTTGAAGCTTCAAGAATGTGCTTCTTAAGAAAATATTATCGGAATGGAAAGCGTGCGTTCGTATTGTGCTTCTTTTTAATATAAATCGTCAATTCTTTATTTGTAAACGAATGAAGCATTAAACGTAAATACGAGAGCTATCCAGGTCCATCTTTCGGACATTAATATTACATTGTTACATAATTACAAATAATGTCAACGAGACTATTTTTTTTAAAGGCTGCTGCTAAATACAACGTTACGTCATCTATCTTACTTCGTTAAACTTCGATTATTCTACGAATATGGTAGGCGATGTCAATTCTCATTAGCCGTGCATTTGACATTAATTTATTAAGCCCATCGCTAAGTTCAGCCTAAGCGTGACACGAATATAAATTATACGCCCATGTTATAACAAAGGCTTAATAAAAGGTAAAAACCAAATGGTATTTTATATTAACCTACCAAAGTATTCGTTTCCTATAGTTGAATCGAAAAGTAAAATGCCCATTATAATACATGCAATAGATTTAAGAAAATATGCAGCGATTGTCGGATATTTTACCGAGAAATAGTAGGAAGTTGTATTCCCGGGACAATTATTTACCTCTAGCAAAATTAGTGCCGTCACAGGCGAGAACCTCGACGTATTGTAGCCTTTTACTGAAGTAAAATATGAACGTGCTTTTTTTTTAATAATTTATACATTGAAACTACTATTGATACTAAATGCCAAAATTAAAATTCCCCTACTTTTAAAAAATTAAAAAAAGATTTCTTATGTAACCTAGGCAGACGTAAACATACTGTATATGAATTAACAAGCATAAATTGTAATAACTAATTGGGCTTTGATTAATAGAAGAAGTGGATAAGAGGATGGAACTTTTGACAAATGAATAATTTGTTAAAAAATACTACAACATTTTCCATTATTGCGCATATGCGCATTTTTAATAAAAAATTCGATGTTCCCTTTATTGTTATTGATTAGCGATACTTTAATTCGATTGTATACATTAACGCATAGTAATATTTATACGCTGCTTATTTATAATAATTATTTATACTAATATTATTATACTATTATTATAACATTATTATTTATACGATTGCACATCAACATGAATTATTAAATACAGGGAAGATGTTAAAAGTAAATTAATTGAGTCGAGTAATACAGTTTAACTTTGTAGTAAATAATTTTATTTTTTGAGGTTTGCCTTTTAAAAATATATGATGCAACCATACTTAATTGTATTTTCTACATACAGTATATTGAATCAGTATAAATATTATATCGATGTTTGTGACCACATTAAAGTTAATAAGATCGCATGAAATTCAATTTTTATCAATTTTAGTTTCGTTTAAAATCAATCTATTTTAAGTATGTGTAATATATGATAATAATATGAAGCTATGCTAGCTAGGATGTGTATATGTATATATATATATATATACACAACCATACGTATTCTTAACCTTTGATGCGCAGAAACGTGTATGAATGAAAGATAGTGACCAGGGGTCGATTCCGCTCTTATAAAGGCAGTAAAGATCAGTAGATTTTTACTCCGAAATAAAGGTTTCAAGATTCTTTCCGTGTAACTACGAATTTTTTCAAAATCGCTTGTAGAATAGGAAATAATAGCATTGCATTGATTTATTTATGTTTTTATTAATAATCAATTCAATTCTTACGAATTATTTGGTTAATTCAAAATCTTTATATAATTTCTTACAAAAGTTGTTGTTTCAAAGAAACCGCAAATTATTACGTCTTTAAGCGTGTAATAATATTTGAACTTTAGAATGTGTAGCATGACAATTAAATTGTATATAAGCTTATACAATTAAATTAAATAATTATATAATTAAATTATATATAGCTTCACATTGAGATTGATTTGCTCCTAAATACGACACCATGATTTTTTGGCCTTTGTATACTGAATTTGTAAAAAAAACAGTCCGAAATAAGAAAGTTGTCTGAATAGATATTATGATTAAATTCATCTACGTAAAATAAATATTGAAGAGAAAATCATTATTACTGTAGAATTATCCATTATTAGTTATTAAATTACTCATGAGTTACTGCAATAAGGTTAATTGTTATTTTTAAAGATATGTCCTTTATAAAAGTAAAATATGGTAAACATATGGAAAAACTGCAATTCAATAATGGAAAATAAATGGATAAAATTTTAAATGCAATTGGTGTATCACCTTACGAATGTTAATCATCTTTTGAAACGTTTTTCAGATTTTTTGAATTTTTAAAAAAAGATTTTCATTTGGGAGCTAATATTAAATAAATGGTGTTATCGTGAGAAAAATAAAGCAATCGTTCATAAATGTTTGATGAAAATCTTTAATATAATCGCAAACGATGATAAAATTTCAAATGAAAATGATAGCGTGAGTATTCAATAGCATTTAAATACACATGTTTCATATTACATAATAAAAAGTAATGTTTATTAAGAACAGTTTCTGTAGCGCGTTAATGTAATACAGAGAATAAGGGGATACAAGAATGAGAAGTAACGCATATTATAAAATACGAAAAATAGGATAAAAAAGTGAATGTACAGGGGTATTGCGTGATCAGTGCCACTTTATTGTTTGGTTGTAAATTAAATTACGAATACAAAGGCTCTTTGTACATAACAGCCGCAATAATGTTTTACAATATAATATTCTATCAAATAAACCGGCTATAATTTTTTTTATTTATCTTTTTCGCTAGAGTAAATGAGAAAACGACACACGTAGTGCGTACATATATATATAATATATATATAGAAAAGGATTCTTTTTCTTCCCCGTAGAGGTTAAAATGTTATGCCTACTAAGAGAAGAAGATGGGTTGAAGTTGTAGGGGACGGTGGGGGCGGTGGGAGGACGGGATGGAAGTAATAAGGCGGGGGTCACAGGTTGATCGAAGATGGCTTTACGCAGAGGTAAAAAGAAAAAAAAAAACAAAAAAAGTAATACTAAAAGAAATAATAAAAAGCTGAACGGTAGAAGAAAAAAAAAAACGAATAAGAGAGCACAGTTTCCGTGTGGGGGCTGGTGGGTGGGCGCGTGCGTGTGTGTTTTCGTGGAGGGGCTGAAAGTGGGGTGCGCTTCCACTTTAACGAGGCGCCACGTATCCGCTGATCGTGGCGTTACACATTCGTGCTGCAGTACTCGTCTCGTCTCTCACTCTCACTCTCTCCCTCTCTCTCTCTCTCCCTCTCCCTCCCTCTCCCTATCGCGCATGTAAAAATATTCCTCGAAAAAACTCGTTTTTTTGTTTTGTTTTGTTTTGTTTTTGCACTGAGTATCACAAGAACAAGCTTGCTTAATAAGTCCATAATAATCAGTCGGGGGGTGCCCTCCTCGGGGACGCTGGCGGGGCCGCGGGGCCGCGTTCGGCAGCTCGCTAGTGGCTCGGGGGCGGCTCCGGTCAGAAGTTGAGGGACCGAGGCCGGAGCGGGGCGTAGCCGTGGAGGCTGAGGAACTGCCGAGCCGCCTGGGTCATCTCGACCTGGTCTCGGGTTCGACCGCATGCGACCGCCGTCCACTGGACTTCCAGTTGTACCTGCGCAGAAAGTGCCCTTTAGCGGAGCTCGGACTCTCGGTGTCCATCGACACCCACTCGACGATGCGAGCGAGTACATAGAGTGAGAGAGCGAGAGAGCGAGAGAGATAGAGTTAGAGTTAGAGTTAGAGAGAGAGAGAGAGAAGAAGACCAAGGGAAGATACAAGTTAGTGCAGCGTCGCGATAGAAGAAGAAAAGTGCGACGGGCACCAGAAGGTCAGAGAGGCGGACCAGCAAAGCGCATGGAGAGTAGGTGTGCGGATGTCTTTGTGCACAGAACTCACCTTCGTACGCTTGGACGAGGCCATAGTGAAGTCATTTGGGCTGTCGAACGTGTCGAACGAGATCGCCCTTTTGGCGTTCGGCTTCCGCTGTACGGGCGCTAAGTCGTGGGAAGTCTGGAAAGGAATAGACACACTAGCTACAGCCGGCAGTTCATAGTAGAAAAATCCAGTGAGAAAAACGCACGAGAGGGGCTCTCGGGCCGTCCCGGTGGTGCCGGTCGTTCAGCGGGCTTGGGGCTCGTGGGCCGCGGGGAGGGAGGGAGGGAGGGAGAGCGGACCGGGCGGGTCCAGAGAGACGAGGGGGGCACGACGGCGGCGGCGATCTTTCCTTTATCATCACGGGGGGGGGGGGGCAAGCGGGATCGGGAAATCGGAAGGTACTCTAAAATTAGCTACAGTCTCGTATGTTTTTTTTTTTTTTCCTTTTCTCTTCTCCTTCGCCACATACGTGCGCGTACGCGCCCTTATCCGGGGATTCTCGTGCTGGCTCGGGCGGGAGCGTACGCGCAGCACGCGTGGGTTCGCGCATAAATACGTGTACGTATGTATGCGCGCGCGCGCGTATATATACATAGGCATGTGTGTGTATATATATATATATACTAATAAATAATGCATAAGAATAAGGGCGCAGGCGTTAAGAGAGACGCGACGACGCGCTTCCTCCTCCTTTGCTTTTTGACTCTTCGTTATTATTTCCATTCGCATCTCTACTCGACTCTCTAAGACTTGTGATATTATTCGATAACGGAGTGACTAGGCCTCTGAATATTTGGTATGTACGCGAGTCAGTGCGCGTGTCTCCGCGAGCCGTCGCTCGACACAAATCTTTGGATTGCTCCTCGCGTTGAGAAGGGGCTTCAATCGTTAATTGCGATATTAGAGGAGCGCCATCGAGGGCTTATAATCTTTATCCTTGTGCTGGGTAATCGGCAGAGGGACGCTGGCGGTGGGAGGAAAAGTGACGAGGAAAGGTGCTTTGGTACGCTAGGCCAGGCCTGTTTACATGGGTCAGATTCGCTTTATGGAGTTAGTGCGAGCATGCTTTCTCTCAATTTTTTCTCAACAAGCACGAATCTAAATAATAACCGTACGGCTGGATTATTAATATTATACGTTTAAATAATTTACTCTGTACAAACAGCTCAGACGCGAAAAAAAAAAAACAACTTTACAAGAAACAAAAAAAAAAAAAAATCATCGTTTGACTTTACTCGAGCTCTGGGAGCGCGCGTAAAATGGAAAGCCACCCATGTGTCCATTCGATTTAAGAATTTTTATTACATCATTTCATTCTATTCCCGATAAATGACCGCGACATGCGGCAATATATCTCTATAAATCAGTAGAAAAAAAACAATATCAACAACAAGCCATTGCATTCAACGTTCCTTGCTCAGTGCGAAGAAAGCTGAATCTATGGGTTCTTTTTCGATTTCTTTCTTTTTTCTTTTTTTTTTACAAAATCTGCAGACTTAAAAAAAAAAAAAAGCTACGTCAAAGCCAAAAGAGGGTAAAATACCAAATTAAAAGCTTAACGTTAAAATAAATTAAGTACTTATAAGACGGTGTCTTGGACCCGGCTACTAATTAAGCGTCATAGTCCTTTAACATGATTCTCAAATTCGTCTTTTGTTTTTTTTTTGTTTTTGTTTTTTTTTTTTTTTTTGTAAATAAAATAGTTAAATACTGGCTATAGTATCGTATCAAAAGCCCAAAATCAAATTTACAAGGCAATTACTCCTTCGATATAAATAATTAACAAAATGTATTAGGCGTTAGTGTAATAATCAAGTCGTTAGTACGCTTAATCCAGGCGTCTACTTTCTTTCTGCTTTCCTTTCTTCTCTAAAATCCTTCTGTCTTTAGTTACTTTCTTTCTCTTTTATAAGTAATCTATCATACTTTGAGGTTAATCGGAATGTTAGAATTTTTGTAGGACGGGAATTCTCTTTCAACTGTTTCTGGGAGTACGTACAAGGTTTTCTCTTTTACATCGCATTTAAGGCGCTACGTGGAAGCCCGAACTAGGCATAGCTGGACGAACGACAATACGAACAAACAACATTAAATAATTAAAAAAAAAAAAAAAAAAATTAAGAAAAAAAAAATAAAAATAAATAAATCAAAATATATATAAAAACATATATATATATATAAATAGGAAACATCGATAGATAATAAGGATTAGTATTGAAGTAATAATAAGAGAGCAAGAGGCAGAAGACGGCACATTGAAGACATTAAGAAATAAAGAGCGTGAGAGGAGGAAAAGAAAAAGGCCGGCTAGCGTGTCTAGAGGCGATTGGTGCGGGAATAGTACCAGGATAGGGCCGGTTGTTCTTGATTCTGAGAATCACATTGACTTCGAACACGAGTTTCTACCTTTACGGGACTTGGCCCTGTTGCCAAAAAACTGTCATCCAAGGCCATTGATGCCGGTGAAAATAATACAGATGTGTCCAAACTTTTGCTCTGCAAGGTAAGACAAAATTGCGTTGATTAGTGCGATGTACGGAGGCGCCTGCTGGCAACTAAATTAGAACTTTCCGAACTTGACTAGGAACTTGTTGCAATAATGCATTACCGTAGCCATTTTAAACGTTGGCGCCCAACGCTACGTTTATGCTAACGCACAAGACTTTATCCGATCTTAGACTCGAGCGTTCGAGTTCCGCGATTCCGCGACGAAGCCACTGAAGCTCTTTCGTTAATCATATTAAGAGGCAGATATCGATGCAACTGTCCCGGTGTTGAATCGTTTAAAAAAAAAGCAGACATTTAAAATAAATGATCGGACGAAAGTAAGATTCTTAACGACTCCTTCGCAGCAGCCCCACCACGATCGGATGCCAGACCAACAAGTTTCATCGTCAAGCCTCGGGTGGTCTTAGCATTACAAACCGGCGTCTCGACTGCGAAGCTCATCTCGGAGCTTTCGTGGGTGGTCGACCAGGCTTGGCAGAGGGCCTTTCTAGCCCTCTTGCCTCCGGGTGCACTGTTCTCCTTGCCCCGACGGCGACCCGTCCCGTAGCCGCTGTCTTGGAGTATGCTGCCGCTGCTCGTGCCCGCCAGGCTCTCGCGGTCCGTCTCCTGCTTGATGATCTCCGTGAGGGCGTCGAGTCGACTCGGCGTCGCCGGAAGCTGCGTTGTCGCGCCACTGCGACGCTCCAACTCGGCGAGGGCGTTCTTGAACGGTGTCGGCGTCCGCGGCGTCGTGCCGTCTGAAACATTGCATCGCCCCCCCGTATTATAAGCAATGCTGGCTCTCACGCCTGGTGTCTCCCGACTCGGACTCGTAGAGCCGGCCTTGGGCTTTTTCATTCGCGCTTTCGCAATATTACTTTAAACTCCTCAGAGGAAAGCTGGAAGTCTTAATTGAATTCTTTAGCCGTAACATCGGAGGAAGTCTTATTGAAAACACTATCGTCTGTTTGCATTTTAGACACGTGAGTGAGTGTAAAAAGAAAAAAGAAAAAAAAACAAAGAGTCCTCCGGACGTAGAGGAGCGCAGCAAATAGCCAAGGTCGCGGTGAAAAGCAGAAGGCATCGGGAGCTATTGCTTTACCTGTGGTGCCTCGACGAAGAGCCGATGGTTGAGGGGTGGTGAGCGAGCCGGGGCTACCTTTGGGCGTACTGGCTCTCGGCCAAGATGGCTCCGGGCTGAGACTGTTGAGGAATTGCGAGGGACTGAAAGGTAGCTGCTTTATGGGAGTGGAGGGAGCAGTGCCGATCTGCGAGGAGGAGGACTGCTGGTGATAGGATTGCAACAGGTAGTCCGACTGGTTGCCGCTGTCGGGGGTGTCGGTACGATGATGCTGCTGCTGCTGCTGCTGCTGTTGCTGCTGCTGCTGCTGCTGTGGCTGCTGCTGCTGATGCTGTTGCTGCTGGTGGTCCAGCTGGATGTTTCGCCGTCTGCGCAATATCGGCGGCGGGCTAGATTTCTCCCTCTCGTGAAGTTCCGACTCCTCCTCGAGATCAGGCATGGGCAATAAGTGTATCTCCGACGGTCTCGACGAGTGCTGCTGCTCATTTGACATCTCCAAGCCAAAGTACCTGTGAATTCAAGGAAATCTTTATGTACAGGCTCTCCTTCGCTCGATGAATGGTCTGTCTATTCGTCGCCCGAGATTTATGCAAACGCGTTAATTATGCAACGGCGAGAGTAGAGAGCGTACTTGGAAAAGGGAGATACGGCCTCGATGCGGTTCCTCCTTGGCGGTGACTCCAGGTGTCTCTCAACGACTTGGCGATCGTCTATCTGCATAGACTCGTGGAAGTGCTGCTGCTGCTGCTGTTGCTGCTGTTGCTGCTGCTGCTGCTCGTTGCACTGCTCGACCATTTGGCGCTCCTGTTGCTGCTGTTGCTCCCAGGCATGCGTCCAGTCCAATTGGTCGAGGTCGCAGGTCTGACCTCCGCCGATCACTGCACTCGTCACCGTCGAACTGCTTTCACCGTTGAGAGCGGAGTTCACTTGCTGGCGCTGCTGACGCTGTTGCTGCTGCTGCTGCTGCTGCTGCTGCTGTTGCTGCTGCTGCTGCTTTCTCAATCGTTCGTCACTAAGGGAGTCCCTTTTCGTCGTTGAAGCCACGGCATCCGACACTTTTCTCCTCCCGCGACCTGCAATATTGCCAATCCATGAAGTTAGTTTCCATTGCACGGACAATTGATCCCGGGCAGATCATTGCCGGCCAGAGTTAAAAACCGACCCCGCGCGTGGATCGATTACCGAGGGCCCGGGGGCCTGGCGGGGGATGACAAAATTGCAACTAAAGCATAAGCAAGCAGAATCGGACGGGGATGGATTAAGGATTAAGCTCGGCTCACCTCGCGACGTGATAGTCCTTCCCTCCTCCGCCTCGTACTTCCTCCTCATGGTGCTGTTCCAGTGGTTTTTTATCGCGTTGTCCGTCCTTCCTGGCAGGAGCTTCGCGATTTTCGCCCACTGATTGCCGACTCGTCTGTGCGCCTCGACGATTATCATATCTTCCGCCTCGGTCCAGGCCGTCTTTTTGATACCCGGGTTCAGATGATTGTGCCAGCGCTCGCGGCACTGCTTGCCTATCCGACCTTTCAGATGCCGCGCAATCAGCGTCCACTTTTTCGGCCCGTATCGCTGCACGAGCTCCACCACTTTTTCATCTTCCTGTAGCGTAAAAAAATGTACTCGTTAGCTTTCCCTTTCTCTTACAAACTTGTCGCGTTTCGTCTCTCGTCTTTTTGTTTTTTTTTTCTTTCTTTTTCCTTCTTTCTTTCTATTATTATTATTATCCTCGCGGCCAATAGATCCGCGTGAGCCTTGCAAAGCAACCGATTGCTTTTGCCTTGCATTGGCCAAATCGTCCCCCTTTCGTCGAGTTATTAACGTACTTTTCCTTCACGGCTGAGCCTCGGCTCAAGGCGACGCCCGCGAGCAGGGCCGATCCTCCGGTCGGAAAAAAAGTGCCGAGGGGACGAGCTGGAGAGGACAGCGAAGGCCTCGGCTGGATCCGCGCTCGCGAATGGCCCGCGCATCCGTGAATCGAGGGTCGAGGGCGGGGCGGGGCCGGGAGCGGAGGGCCCGATTCCCCGGGTGATCCGCAGTTCCAGGAAGCGGCGACTCGCCAGAAGGCAAAAGACCTCGACGGGCTCTGGCGCTGATCGCTCGTTTCGGGGGCAGGGGGCAGGGCCTCGCTAATGGAAGGACGAGCCGCCGCGGATGGTCGTCAATAACGGGCGAGAGAATTTCCAAGCGAGGCATCTCTCAAGAGCCGCGAGAGCTCGGGCCATTGAGCTTTGAAAAAAGGATCACGCGCCGGCCGGCTGTGCTCGTGTGCGCGGAGGTACGAGCGCTGACGTGCCAGCGATTACGAGGGAGCTGTTACTAAGCGGACGAATTTATCTTCAAAACATTCGAAAACAAATCTCGGCGGCGCGCGGCGGCCGGTTTACCGAGAAATATGTGCCGGGGCCGTGGAGGCCAACGGCTCCCGAGAAGAGTCGATTTGCTCCAGGCTGCATTCGCTCGCGGGCCTTGCAGGAATCGCCTCTCTCTCTCTCTCTCTGCGTCCCTCCGATCCTCCCTTCCGCCCCGGCCCGGGCTCGGCGACGTCTCCGAAAATCTTTACACCCCCGCGCGCTACCCAAGCCTGGATCGGCATTGATATTCAGCAGCGGCCTTACTCGCCTTTATCTTTCCTTTTTTGCTGATGGGGGTGCTGTATGGGGAGAGAGAGAGAGAGAGAGAGATGAGGGGGGAGGGAGGCACGTAACCTAACGGAGTCACGTTCGCGCGCCCCCCCCCCAACCCTCCCTCTCGGCCTACCTTCTCGCGACTACTCTTCGATCCGCCTCAAAGCCAACGCATTCTCAATATCGTTGCTACTTCGGAGCGGCGGCGAGTTTAAAAAGACATAGCCGGGGGTGGGGGGTTTTAAAGGGGGGCCCTTTAAGCTATCGAGATCCCCGACCACGCGTACGATACACGCGTAATAACGAGCAGTGGCCAGGGGTCAGAAGGCTACGCGACTCGGCGATACGAAAAGTCCCTCGCCCGATGCCCGCCGTCCTTGATCGATCTCGAGGCAATCTGTATTCGCGATCGGGCCCCCCGGTGCTTTTACTTACTTCGTAAATACGTTGGCACACGTAGGATATCGCGGTAACATAGTAATTATTCGAGGCGCGCTCCCGCGATATCAGTTCGGACACGGCGTAAACACTCGGCTTCTACGGTAAATGCTCTTGCTTACAATGCATGTATGACCGCCGATTGCGCGTGAAAAAAATTACAAAATTCTCGCATCGGGCCTCCTCGATAAGGCGCGCTGCTGATCGTGCGAGAGAAGGACGAGGCTCCTGTTTGATCAGCCGAACGATTAAAAACGTGTCGTGAACGCCAAGCAGAAGAAATCTAAGCCACAACGAAGATATAAAGAGATACGCCGTACGGTCCTCCTCTGTGCCCGTGGGCACGTCCTGAGCCCCGCACTCGTTTTTTTTTTTTTTTTTTACGGCATAGGCGCGCATAACGCGAAGAAGATCTGCCCGATCGACGGCAACGTCGATTTTCCAAAATCGCATTCTTCGGTGTCGTCCGGTGAATCGAAAGATTCGTCCCGATAACGACGGGCGAAGGCCCACCAGCGAGGATGAAAATTCCTCCGCGGTCGAAAAGTTACTGCAGGCCCGACAAAGTTACGGTCTTCGATGATGAAAGGTACACGAGCCACGATCAAAAGCTACTGTTTGTGTATGCCTTTGTTGATTCTTTTGCGGTAGGCTTAGTGGATCGGGATGAGAGGATGATAGGCGTAGTCTCGCGAGAACGACGAATCTCAATCGATTATTATTATTTGTTTGCATCAAAGGGGAGAATTACACCTGTACACGATGGATCTCTGCTGTCCTTCGATGTTAACTAAGAACTCTCTGGGATAATTTACTTTTTAAAGAATTTCTGTCCGACTTCTAATTACGACTGGTTATTATTCGGATGTAGTTAAGCCGAAGAAGGCTAGCGAACAGTTAACCGAATGTACTATTTCTGCTTTTAATGTAAATGTTAGTCTAAAAATACCGCACGACAAATACTTTCATAGCCTTGAGAAAAGTATATCCAGTTTCAATGCTGGCATTATCTCTATTCGCGTGCACGTGCATTTCTTTCATAATTTGGAATGGCCAACCGAAGCATCGGAATAAAATGTAACGTACATCATTAATCCGGAAGTTCCTTCTTCTTTCGTACGTGGCAACTAAGCATACGTAACAAGTGGTTCCACCATTATAGATTTGACAAATCGATGAACGAGTTCCAAAAGGATTACAATCATTGCTCCGAAACTAATTTTGATTTGAAAACGGAGCATAATCTTAATTCATAAGATCCCCTCGTAGTGAAACATTTGGTAAAACTTTTATTACTCTCAACTATCAAAACATTCTCCTATTTCCTGTTTATTGCAAATATAAAAAACATCTATCGATTTTCGCGAGGGAAAAAAAAGACGATAATAGTTATAGTATAAAAAGTACACTATCGGTACTAGTTGACAAGAAATGGAAGCGTTTAGTCTTACAACTGTGGGCATGATCAATTTTTAGAATAATGCATTACGAAGAAGCGGCTAAACGATTAAAATTCTTTTATGCAGTGGACTTCGCAAGTGAAGCGAGGCGATTATAATAGACGTTAGTTGGATTAGACGGCGAATATAAAGAGATTCGATTTAATGAAAAGTTATTCGGGACGAGTGAAAGCTGTCCACGCGGGTCTCTTTGTTTACCTTGACTTTGATAGCTACTCGCTCGCGTAGAATTAAGTCGTCGAGACATTTTGAAAGGACGATTTGTACACGTAAACAGAGACGGAGTCGAGATGGTCATTTTCATAGCGATAGTTATAACCTGCGGATAAAGTGTCGCATTTCTTACCTCTTTCGTCCAGGGTCCCTTGACGAGCTCGGGGTTGACGACCTTCGCCCATCTCTGTTGACACTGGACATCGCTCCGGTCACGGAAGTGCGCCGCAATACTGTCCCATCTGAGACCATTGCCCAATTGTTCGGCCCCGCTCACCAGCTGCTTTAGCAGGGCATCCTGAGGTAGAGCAGAAAAGCCCGAGCGTTAATGGGGAATAATAAAACCAAGGAGAAGAACAGCCTCTCCTCCCCTCCCCCCGAACCTTCGCGTCGATTAGATAAAGGCGCTTAATGAAACCCACTGTGCGCCACCTGAGTCTCATTCCCATGGAATCGGTCGATCTCGGCCGAACGAAGATCACAATATTGATAAATCCAAAGAATAAAGCCCTCGCACGAAATAATTATGTAAATAGGTATTATTTTGAATTTTTCCTTGCATTTTAAACGAGCTCTACTTATCTTTTCTTTTTTTCTTTTTTTTCTTTTTTCAATAATCTTATCACAATTATTGATATTTCTTCCTCTTTAATTTATGCGCTGTATAATGACGGGGTGAGGAGGACAGTGTTTCCACTCCCTGCTCAAACGAATTGCTATTAAATTTAATTAAACGACACTGTTACGGAACTCTCCAATCATGCCAGTCCAAAAAAATTATGCTTCTTTGGCGGGGGAGGGGCGCGGAGAATGGGGCGGGATGGGGGGGGTGTGGGGTAACGCACTAGACAGTGGCTCGATTAAATAAAAATTGGACGTCGCCTCGATGCCACCTATGCACGAATTCCCATGTACAATTACTTCCGGGCGGGTCGCCAACTTGTTCAGCGTAGTAAAAAAAAAAAAAAAAAAAATGGATAGATCTCTAGGAAAAAAAAGGTTCCATATCAAGGATGACCGGAACTCTTTGCATAGAGGATAAATAAACGCGAATTAAGCACAAGTACAATGGAAAATTTATGGGGCGCGTTATGCTGGTCGTCGACGTCCAGAATTAAGTCCGAGAGACGGAGGGCAGGGGGAGCGGGAGAGAGAGAGAGAGGGAGAAAAGGAGAGAATAAGAGAGGAAGAAGGACACAAGAGGAGAGGGCTAAAAGACACACGTGTGATCGTCCATAACGCTCATTTCCCATGGGAAACCGTATACTACTTCCTTATACCTGCCTGCGCGTTATTTCATGCAATTCTCTCTCGCTCTATCTCCATCTCTCTCGCTCTCGCTCTCTCCATCTATCTATTTATCCAACTATCTATCTCTTTCTGACGCCCTCCCCTCCGTTTATCCCCGTTTCTCCGCTAGTCGAGAAGGTACGTACGCGTACTCTGACGACCTAAATAATTTACTTGCTCGTCCCTTTTCTAATCTACCTTTCATACTGTATCACATTTCGTCCGAATCGTAGCGGCAAATATCTCTGTCTATGATGCATTTGTCCTCGTGTAAGAAGTCGAACCTATCCCTCTTCTTAGATATTTGTATCGATTCCGATTCTATCAACAATGTGTGATCCTAAATTGCATTATGCTTCTTTAATTGATTTACCCTGGCAATAAATAATTCATTAACATCATAACCACGTAAATATATTAGCATAACATTAAAAATATTTTTAACGTTTTCACATGTCTAACATATTGTAATAAATTTAATAAGGGTATCGAATCGAATAACCCTGTTACAATATATTGATTTCAATATTATTGTGCTTGCTGTAATTGAAAAATGTAACATTCTAATGAAGAAACTTGTAATATTAATCTATAACATTTGTTAAGTAAATATTTACATCTACTCGCGGTATAATAATGTACAAATATTATGAATACACACTGTTTGACACATTATTAGTCTTTATTGTATTTTTAAAAAAAAATCATAATGTCAAAACGTATAATAAAAAATTACGTGTTATTTTACTGAAAAATGAAGACTCTAATGCAGAGGCTCTCAAGTGTCAATGACGGAAAAAACAAACAACAAGCATCGTCTTCGTTAACTTTAATTAATTTTATTAACTATTTACACTATTACAAAATTACTAATAATTGACGAAAAAATAACAAATACTGAGACTAGATTTTATTAATAGTAATTATTCGCGAAGGTCGTTTAATGAATTTCTATTTTCGTCTAGCTTCTGTGGCAACTAAGTGGTGAAACAACAATAATAGATATTTATACGCACACCTAAATACACATTGTGTGTGCGTGTGTGTGTGTGTGTGTGTTTGTAACTTTGTACGTGTATGATATTAAAAATAACTACAAACGCAGCCTAAAAATGAGATATAAATACTTACTTCTTCTTTGGTCCATCGACCTTTATTAATGTGTTTCCCTTGGCCTGAATTATTCGCAGTTGAGTTAGGATTAACCTGTGAAGATGTTTGATTGCAGATGGACGAATTATACTCGACCTCGGATTCATCGCCGCTACTCGAGTCATAACCCGATCTCGATCTGAAATTAAAAAAGATTCATCTTGAGAACATTTTTCATGCTCTTGCATAAATCGTACGCTACTCAATATTGTCGTAACGAATGGCAGCATTTAAAAGGTAGACTTAAAAAAAGTTCGCATCCGAGTGATTTTCGTCGAAGAAAAAAAAGTCGTAACAGAGGGGCACGATTGTTGCATTGCGAAAACTGAGGGAAGGAAAGAAGAAGAAGAAGAAGAAGGAAAGGGAGTTACTTTCAATTAGAGGGTCGCAAGCATGAATTTCTGTTCATGTGCCAGACCCCTCGACAGATTAGTAGATAAGAGGGGGGGGGCAAAGCAAATTAAAGAAACGGGCGTAATCCGTAGGATAGGCAGGAAGCGGTAAGGCAGGAATTGTCCTTTCTCGGCCATTCGTGGATCCCTGTCCCCCGAGGAAGTGCAGAGTTATCGGGCGCGGGCTGACAGGAGTCAGCGATGCGGGAAGCCGAGAGGAGCGGGATCCTGGACTTCCTAGAGCTGCCCAGGCAAGGCCAGCGCCGGAGTGTCGAGGCCGGATGAAGGAGGGCCGAATTATAAGGGAGCAGGGCGCGCGCGCGCGGTGGTGGTGGTGGTGGTGGTGGCCTAGCGTCCCATGAAAGGCTAATTGCGCCCTAGAGTTCGGTATCCCCGATGGGCATCGCCGATGGCCAGGCCCAGGATATCACGGCCGGGCGCGCTCGTCCTTCCGGCTCAGCCTCGAGCGATCCTCAAAAATCGAGCCGAAAATCGCGTCGGGCACAAAGGGTGGGTGGGTGGGTGTTTGTCGGAAGAGGGGCCAGGGGCTTCTTAGGTGTCGGCCGACGACGAGGGAACCACCACCACATCCGCCGCCTGGACTGGTCACGACCGGTCACCGGGGAGGGCTCTAATTAATTTCCGGCCTCGCCTCGGCCGCGACACCGTTCCTTCGATTTTTCACTAGGCCCTTTCTTCTCCTTCCTTCGCCCGCTCGGCCAGCCTCCCTCTGTCGCCCTTGCGACCTCGCTGCTCGGCCACACGAAAATACCCCGGCCGCCCACAGCTGTTGCTTTCCTTCCTGCTCTGATCGAGCCTCGTCTCCCCCTTCGGCCCCGCCCGGCTTTGGTGTCGCTCGAGTGTTTGGTGTGCGCTCCTTCTTATTCATTAACAAATAAACCGCGCCGCGTCCAGTGGCAACGGCTATTGATCTTTAACGCGAAAAGCCTCGGTCCTCCTTGGGGCAATATTGATTTTACGCGAGTATCGGTATCGACACCCAAGTACTCGGATGGCTTTGAAAACACGCGGCAATCCGATCCAATTGAAACAAAAGTAGGGTATATTTTTAGTTCCGTGTTAATTTATGCTCGGATGTTTTGGAAAACAGCTCGTTTTACCGTGTTTGTTTAAAATGCCGACATACATATTATAATGCCGGAGCGCCTCGGAAAGTTGCGGGCGCTAATTGCTTCTGAGCCGGCAGTCGTGCTTCAAGATTTTCCCATTGTAAGAAAAGGGAGCCTCCCAAGAGTTCGCGAGTCGCGGGCCGCGATATCAAAATACTCGGCCGCGAAGCGCTCGCCATATCTGGGACGACCCTTTACAAATCGAGCGGAGGCCATTGTTTAGCAGAGCTGGACTGGGCGATAGGTTGCAGTGCCACCGGGCGATAAGAAGCGCTCGTTAGAGAGGACTTGGGTTACAGTGTCGAGCTCCCGTGAAAGAGGAGATACGCCGCGAGCGCCGGCAGAGCCCCGACAAATGTAAGTGTCGAATAAAATAATGCGAGCCCCCCCGCTGTGGAAATATGAAAAAATTCGCAACTGCACGCGGATTCCTCGGCGCCTGATCTCCCCATGGCTTCCCAGAAGCGCCGGGAGCAACGACTCTCGGGCGAGTGCGGGGGTGACGCAAGGCTTGGCAGCAGCAGCAGCAGCAGCAGCAGCCGCGCGCCCGAGGCCCGAGAGGGATTGATAAAACGGGCGACCGTCGGTGGATTAAGCGTCGTCCCGTTAAGCGGGGCGAAAAAGCGGGCCAAGTGCGCGGGGGCTCGATCAACGGGGCCCCGGCTCTCTTTCCTTCCTCCTTCTCCGCCCCGCAAGAAGACGCAACGCGCAGCGGCGAAGGGGCGTCGGCCCCCAAGCGCGTCCGAGGATCGGGGGAGAAAATCGGCTTTCCCGAGGGCAGGTTGGCAGGCCCGCCCCGCCCCGCGTGCATCTCACGCCGGATCGTGCGGGGGCCAGGCGGAGGTGAGAGAGAGAGAGAGAGAGAGACGCGTGGCGCCCTCGGCAGGACGTTTGGCGGGAAAATGCGGGACCGCCCACCGAGATGCGCGCAAGCGGCCGGGAAGAGGATCCTGGCGAGCCCTCGACGAGTTCGGCCACGGGGACAAAGCCGTGATTGTGTCGAGCTGAGAGGGACAGAGAGCGCGAGGGAGATAGAGATAGAGAGAGAGAGAGGAAAAGGAAAGAGGGAACGGCGGAGAGCCCACCTCGACGACGGTGGGAGCAGAGCGCAAACAGGGGTGGCGGCGAGGGTGGCCCCGTGCAAATGATAAGGGCGAGGGTGCGCCATCTGGACGCGGCATATGCGCGCCCGCGGCATGTGCGCCGATCCCCGTCGAAGCTGTCCCAAGTGCGCTCCTCGCTCTCCGGGCTCCCCTGCCCGATCGCTCGCGCTTGTCGCCCCGATGGAGAGCCGCACTTTGCAGCTGTCCCCCGGAGCCTCGCTCCATCTCTCGCCCGCCCGCCCCTCGTCCAAGAACCCTGCCCCCTTGCCCCCCCCACGCCACTAACAACGCCGCGATCGGGGCTGAATTCGACGGATCGAGGAACGCGCCTCTCTCTCCGTCGATCTTCGCTTTCCTTTTCTCAGCTGCTCTACCCTCGCCTTTTCCAGCTTTTTTTCCTCCCGAGGAACGAGCCGCGATTTCGCACTCCAGCCATTATTGCCTCTCCCGACCCCGAGAGCTCTCAAAATAAACACCGAGGACCGGCGAGAGTCACCGGCTAACACGGGGCAGGACGCGCTTTGAACTGTTATCCTTTCGCTATGGAAGTACCGGGAAATGAAATAATAAAAATTAATGATACTTTCCGAGCGGGCCATTCTACTCTCGCTCTCTTGCGGCTCCCCCGCCCCAACGAATCATCCCCCGAGCACTCGATGCACCAATAAGCCTGCATCCTCCTCTTTCAACAACTTCTTATTCCCTCCTTTCATTTCCGAGCCAAGATGCATTTGTCATCCTAAGAGTTTTACCAATTTGGCATTTCTACCCGAATGAATCGGAGACGGAGTCTGCGTTTAATAGCTATAACTACCCTCTACCCTTAGCGTACCAAAAGCATACGTTTCTATGAATTCGTTGAAGAATCCATAGCGCTCGTGTAGGAAATTTACGGACTTTGTGCTCAATTCGTTTAACGTATACTTATTCAAATATAAATACGGCGTGCATGTCCCTAAGGTAAAGGTACGCATAAGAGATTGTCTTCGAAATATAAGACATTTTTTAAATAACGTTGTAACGTGTAATTCCACTGATTCGTTCTAAAGCAAGACACGAGCAATAAGTTGAACTAAAAGTATAAATGGCAAACGAAATTTGAGGATGCAATTATTAGAAAATGTAAAAGTAACGGGTACTTATTAATTTTTCGTAAGATTTTGTCAACATCGTATTTGAATTTTCAGCAAAAATATCCAATAGAACGGTATAATTTCGAATCTCAGTTGCATAGTATTGGTAGACAGGCGATTTTCTACTATGGATGGAGTTCAACATCGGAATTTAGCGGGCCGTGTTTCGACTCCAGAAAGTTGGGATTCCCCCCGACGACGAATTTAAATTAAAAAATTTTTTACCGTTACGGTCGCCATACCCTTTAAGCGACAAACATAGACGAATGCATTTTTATGTGTAAGTATCCCGGCAGACGAAGGCAAAAAAGAGGCGGTGGACGATTTAAACCTCCCGCCCGCTTGCGATGATCCGCCATGCAAATTTATGCAAATCAGCACGTTCGGCATTACGGCGCACCTTGTAAGTTTTTGGCTACGCTGCAGCGATTTAAAATGCCGAAAACTCGATTCCTATGTCCCTCTTCTCCCTCGGCCTGTCTCTTACTTAACAAGCAGCAGCGGCGGCAGCAGCAGCCCTTGTTCTCCTCTCCCGATTCTTCTCCCTTGTCCAAAACGCGCATATGTAGACGCTCGGAGCGGCAAAAGTCGGTGTTACATAGAATGCTCGGGGATGAAAGAGACCACGACTCGATAGACTCAAGTGCAACGAGCTCTTAGCCGGCGAGCGAGGTAAGGGTTGCGCTGCGAAGGGCGCACACGTAAAAAGCAGATAGCATAGAAGGAGGATAAATAACGAAGGAAAAAATCGACAATGAACTAGTTCGTGGAAGGGGAGAGGCGAAGGGACGAAGCCGAGGCAGCAATGAGAAAGGCGTTGCGCGACATTGCGATAAGTATAATAAGAGCGAGTCAAGCCCATGCGAAAGAATGGGAATCAGAAGAAAGGAGAATGCAATCAAAGGGGCAGAGCGAGGATTGCAAGGATTTGTCTAAAGAAATGGCTTAAGGCACGAAGGTGCGCGACCGATGCTCTAACCCTGTGTGAGAAAAAGTTACTCTCCGGCCAGGGGGTTGGGGCTCGAGGAGAACTTTCGCGCCGACTCTCCGTGAGACGAGTTATCATATTTTTGTAAACGATTGAAAGCCTTTCCGAAATAGTATCGTATCTCTGACCCACGTCGACTTAACCCTGGCTTGTTTGCGTATTTTTCGGTGAGCTGCTGTCGCTCGAGTCAAACCACGACTCGGCATTGTGCGATTGTTATTACTATTGTTATCTAATTTGATTTATTTCCCCGTGTCTTTCTGTGAGCGTAAAAACCGTCAAGACGTTTCGCATCGCGAGTGGAGGGAGGGAGGGAGGGAGGAGAGAGAGAGAGAGAGAGCTGTTGGACTTCTCGGAATATACTTGAGATTGAAACCTCGGAGCGGGTAATCAGTTATTATTCTCTCGAACGGAGGATTACGCGCGCGATATAAATCGGGAAGAAATAATTCAAAACGCCAGTAGCGGAAGCTGAAAAGCAAAATAAGAGTATAAACGAAGTTTATCTGAGTGTCCTAAATTTCTAGAATAGAGATTATTTCGTAAACTTGCGCGTACATTGATAAATCGGTCTGGATCGCTCGGCCCAACGCTCCGGGCTTCTCCCTACGAGCATCATTGATACAGTTAGCAGCTTGCATGGGCCGAGCATTCCGTGGATGCAAGTTGCGATTTGCCCAGGCTCCCAACAAAGAAAACACTTTAGAGGGACAAGCTTTAAAAGCGTAAAAGGCCAAGGAAAATCCCGCTGGCCGGGAAGAGAAAGAATACGCCCGTACATTAAAGTTATTGAGCGCGAAGAGAAGCTCGCCCGGGAGGAAAGAAAAGCAGTGAAATGGGAAGTTCGGAAAGTTCGGCTGGGCGAGGGTGGGGGGGGGAGAGATTTAAGCCGAAAGACGGAAGCAGCAGCGGCGGCCAGGGATGCAGGGCCAAAGTGGAAAAACGGTGCGATCCATTCGGTACCGGGGACGCGCGGGGGCGGCTGCGGGTCGGGGGTCGCAGGGGGGGCTCGGGGTAGGCCAAGGGATCGCAGAGTGCGTCGAGAGAGAGAGAGAGAGAGAGAGAGAGCGGGTCATGGACGTCGCGTCCCTGTTATACCAATACCGCCTCGCCACTCGTGGAAAGTTTGGCGCGGGGCGGCGCAGGCGGGGAGGGGAATCGAGAAGGGCGGACGGATGGGGTTTCGGAAGCTCTCGAGCGCCGATGCGCACCCCATGCGAGATGCAGATGTCCAGAAGCGGGAGACCGAAGCGAGGATGCAGGCGTCGCTCATACGGGCGGCCGAGAGCCTCGATGCGCGTGCAAAAGGCAGGAGGACGGGCTTGTGTTCCAGGACCCTTTGTGGGTTGTCGTGAAACCGAGCGCGGCCCCAAACAATGATTTATGCCCCGCGCTACGATATATTACACGGGCTCCGAATTACGCCTTCCGCGCATAGACGACTTCGCACTTTACTCGCGGCCCGTCGACGTTCGACGCCATTCCGCAGACTCGACGCGCGCCTCCTCCCTACTTTCCCCACCCGGACCGATGCTTCCTACTAGCAGGAGTATTTCGAGCTCACCCGGCCGAGTGTCGCGGTTTTGATTTTGCCTCTTTTTACGATTCGCTCTCCGCCAGAACGGATCCAATACAAATGTTTGTCTCCACGGTCGAAGCTATTTTACCACTGAGCAAATCTCCCTTTCCCGTTCCGTACGCCCGTCGAAGCCGGAAGCTTCGTCGCACGGCTTACACTCCTGTCGACGTTTGGTATCTGCCCGATTGTTGAATCGAGAGTCGTTATGCGCGAGGCGCTATTGGGGATTTTACTCGTGCTTTTCGACGACGAATGCCTTTGCGCCCCGGATCTAAGAGTAAAATTTATTCTACGAAACGCGTGGTATGAAAAATATTCGGTCCATTGATAAAAAAGCACCAGAGCTTCGTGTATCGCTCTTCTTTGGTCTCTTTTTTTGCTCGAGTCGTTAACATAATCTTATCATAATTAGCGATAGAGTACGGAATACAACGGCCGAAAGAAATAACTTAAACCGTCTAACGCGGACTCGGCCATCCGAAGAAGACTAAACAGGTTTAAAAAAAAAAAAAAAAAAAAAAATTATACATGTGCGCGTTTGTATCTCGGAACATCTCTCCAAGTCTATTTCGGCATAAATGAAAGCTAAAGATAATGAATTCCTCCTTGTTTCCTGTTTTTCTTCGCCTCTTCTAGCTTTCGTTTCCGTGCCGTATTGACACTGAGCACAGGAGCGAAAAGGAGCAACTTCCACGGCAGCTCGTTTATCAGCCGTTATACCTCTGTGTGTCTCCGTCAAATACAGTTTCCCTCCTCGCCCCCTAACTTCAACTACACCCTTTATTTTGGTTTCCTCGGTTGGGAATAAAATCACCATTTCTTTTTTATAAATAAGGGCAAGCCGTACAATGGCGCAGTTTGACAAAGATGGCCTTAGCCCTTAAAGGGATTTTACAATATTTATGTATTATGGATATGTGTAACTGTATGTAGCTATTCAGAAAAGAAAAAACTTAATACAAAGAATGCGCAATATTTTGTAGAGTGCGCGACAAACTTATCCAACATTTTTACGCGATATAAAATATAAAAAGCAAGTAATAGTTTACTTATTTTCGGAAGAGCTCTAAGATTGTAGCATTATAAAAAGTGATAGTAAGCAATTAAAATGAATGTGTTGACACAAAAATTAGAAAAAAAAAGTATGATTATTCCGAAGAAGATGAAATTCCATATATCTGTATCTTACGGATAAACTATCAGTTTTATCGACATTTTCGCTCACACGAATTGTTTTGTAAATATGTCAATATTTATTAGCATATATTACAAGTGCCTATATTTGCTAATTTTAATGTTAAAATTTACGATAAGTTTTTTTCTACACTTTTGATATATACATAATTAATTTGCCGATTAGAAAAGATTTAAGAATCCGGTGAATAAAATGATAACTTGATCTGAAAATTTCTCAATCTTATCAGCATTGAGTAAAAAAAGCTCGTAATGAATGGAGAGGAGCCTGGGAGAGAAAAAACGGCGGATTCCTCGCTGAATGAAGCGATGACTAGATTTTAAACAGAGAGAGATGTAATAAAGCAAAAGCGACGTGGTTGCGCTGCTAACGGAAGAATATGTAAATGAACGGGTATGCGATCCTAGGCTGTGTGAAAATTGAAAATACACGAACAACACGGGAGTAGGACATCGAAGATCGAAGAAGCTGGCGTGATTGCGATGCTGTAGCCGCGTCTGTGCAACGCGTATCGAGGCCCCTCCCACCGGGATATTTAAAAATTAAACTGTATACATCGGCCGATCGCGAGAGCGACCGAAGCCGAAAGGAACAGAAGACGCATGAAAGGGCCTTTGTCGCCGGGTAATGCGGGGCTCAGCGGTGCATTTGCATAAAGGAGGTGCTCGCGAAAAAAGGAAGCTCCTCGGCACCGGAGCCCCTCCGGAGGGAGGCTGCGAGGGCACCGGGGGCCCGCGCCGAAGACTTCGGCCACTTGTTTACGCGGCCCGCCGAGGAATTCGGCGACCGTTAGAGTTGAGGACCGGAGCTCCTCGGAGTCAGAAGCGAGATCTTTGCTGCCGAGGCCGTAGTTCAATGGGCTGATCCGCAAAATCATCGATACGAGAGCCGCTCCCGACTCTTACGGCTCTCGAGCAATTTCCACCACGCGTGTCGTCGCGTCGCCTAAACGAGAGGCTCCTCTTCGCGAATACTCCCACCACCACCCCATCGTCCGGTGGCTCGCTTCCCCCCCACCCACACCCTCTCGCACTTTGTATACGTGGTTACGCGCGCGCGCTTCTCTTAGAAGCATCGACTCCAACGATTTTCCTTACGCGACTGTCCAAAGCGACGAGTAAATCTTCCCCCCTCCCTCTCTTTCTATTGTATCCCGAGAAGATTTCCCTCACTTACTGCAATCGAACGGCAAAAGAAAAAAGACGAGTGCACCAGTATTCGTAAGATCGAGTTAATCTCTTTACTAATTATTTAATGATTAGTCATAACGGTGAAAATTAGTCGCAATTAAATTCTTTGATCAGTGACGGACGCTAATTTTACGACCGAAATAAATTTCAATAATTAATTGGAAGCGTCGTAGAGGTACGGCAGGAGTTGAACAAAATTCTAGGCATACGTCTTATTATGGTTGCTGGCAATATTAGAAATTTGTAACGCATATACACGATTTTTAAACAAAAGCTAGTCGAACGCGATCCTAGTTATTAAAAAAAATTACGTTCAAGAGTAGGACGCGACGATGCGACTGTAGTAAGTAAGCTTTACCTATTTGACCGTCGAGTCTCAAAGCGACTACCGCACACTCGATCATTCGTATTCCCCTCGATTCGGCGAATAATCGAAGATCGCAATGCAGGAGGCCTCGTTACTATGCAAATGCGATGCTCGCTTGAGGTTAACTTCTGACGAGCTCACTGTCACTAGACCCAACCCAAAGTTGCACTAGATTAATTCGCTCCGTGCTATTGGCTATATCGGATTACGGAAGAGGTCTATTATGATAATATGAAATGAATAAATCAGCTGTCATTGAATATTAATGAAAATCTTCATCCGCCATCGTTTAAAAGCCGTCGAGTACCTCAGCTGTTTGTCTTAAATTATTAATCCATGACTGAAGGACCGTTGGGAGGCAATTTTTTTTTTGCCGGTCCCGAAATTCGCGACCCTGAGAATGCATTTAATTTTTGGCCCATATAATTTACCTCTCTTCGATTACACCGAATGGATCTTAATGCGAAAAGAATGGGAGCGAATTCGCCGTTCGAGACAAACGGCTCGAGGAGGCGATCCCAAGGCGACGAGCAGTCAAGCGCATCAAACGGAAGCAGGAGGGGTAGCATTGGTGGAAAATCGCGGCCTGCTCGTAACCGACATTATCGATCGGCCCTCAAAAGACGATCGGAAGATTGGTAGGGAGATGGGCAGAGGGGGGAGCCCACCCCGCAAGACGATAATTGCGTAACGCCCGCACTGCGGAGGTCAGAAGGAAGCGAGAGAACAACGGCGCGGCGATTGTCTCGGTTGCCGAGGGTCCAGTGGCCGCGCGAGGCGAAAAATTGCTGGCGTGAAGTAGACCGGGGCCAGGGAGAGGGAAAAGGGCGGAAAAACAGATGGATCTTGAAGAGCGTGGCCTAGGAGGGGCGGCAGGTGCCGCGGGAGGGCGAGGGGCTGCTCGAGACGATGATATACAGACAGAGAGAGAGAGAGAGAGAGAGAGGGAGAGAGCGGTGGGATGGGACGTGGAACGGGCAGGGCAGGGCAGGGGGGGGGGTGCGCGCGCGTGTGCGTGTGTGTCGGCGTCAGTTTTAAAGGAGACAGCTGTGCGCCTTTCCCTCCTTGGGCCCTGCGTCTCAGTCTCGTCGCCACGGCAATAAACGACGCTGCCGCCTCGCGTGCATTATATTCCAATGTGTACTTCTACCTACGACGCCGGTGTCCCGCGCCTCGTCGATTTCCCCTCCCGATGATAATTTCCGACTTAGGAAGGAGGCGGCAGCTGTAAGAACTTGTACGTCTCCTTCTGTTGAGGCCCACATACGTGGCGCCCCGCCACTCGGCGCGTGCCACGGACCGCCGAGGGAAGCCCTGGTGGTGTTGGCCGAGGGTCTCTTTAAATACCGATGACTCCCGGGCCCGGGGCCCCATCCTCGGCCCGACAATGACGAACGACAAAGATCCGAGAAAGATCGATGGACGAGGTCGCGGCTCCCGATTTTCCCGCCTATTCCGCCGCCGATATTCCGGCGGCCCACGGACGCTTCCCTCCTCGGCCGAAGGCTGCATTTGCATCGCCGGCCCTTGGCCTAAGGACACCTTTCGAGGCCAATTCCTCCTTTGACTACTCGAGGGCTCTCCTATTTGCCCGTACCTTCCTCTCTCGAGCTCTCCCCGAGAGGAGCGAGACCTTCCCCCGGGTGATGTGTTTCCCCTGCTACTCCCCCCCTTTTTGCAATCAATTTCCTATTTTTCGCAGAAGGGTTCCCAAGTGTTATAATACTACCGACGCTCCGCGCTCTTGCATCACCAGTTGTTGATCCAATTCAATAAGCAGGATATTCACTGCCCTTAATCCGTGTAACAATTATAACACCCGAGCCCAACAGACTGATCAAGAATGAGCTCCAACAACTTGTTGCCCTAGTCATCGACGTAATCGTTGGATAGAAATAGACCCTTAGACTGAATACCGTAGGCCGCAAAAGCCTACCAACTTCGTCTATCGTACATCAATACAGTGAACTCTAATGTACAAGATAGACTCGTTTTCATTTGTTGCTTTAGCGATTGGAAATATTGATCCGGCGATTTAATAACAAATAACGTTAACCTTACGTGCGAGGATAGAATCTTCGGGTATTATTGAATTTGTCCAGTACATCCTTTGGCCGCGGATCTGCACTGTCGTAGAAAATTTAATTCCCTCGAGATTGTAATTACGACCATGTGTTATAGTATATCTTAATTCTGAATTTTCGCCACAGCCTGGTATAATGATTTATATGTGGAGACGGCACGATTACAAATAACGTCCTGTATTACAAAAATCAAATTATACTCTCGAATTGTCTCTTTTTTCAATTATCGTTAAAGTGCAATTATAAAACTAAAATGTCATTACTTTATACCATGGGCATTTTAAGGCTATTGGTAAAAATTGTTGTGTAAAAAAAATACCCCTATTCCACAATATGAAAATTTATCTATCTCCGAGGATTAACTATATTGGATGCTTATAATATTACTCGGCAGTAGACAATTTAATACGAATGTCAAACGATTGGGCTGCTTTTCAAATGCTCGTGCCTTGGGTTGACAGTCGCGGTATCGGGGAATTCGCGTTAAGAACGCCTTGACGAGCTTTAAAAGGTGATTATTACGCGACAGCTGTTGGTGCGAGACACGGTGAAAAGCGAGAGAGAGAGAGAGAGAGAGAGAGACGCGATAAAAATTCGAGAGCAATGCCTTCGGGCGATTGATGCACATTTCACGAATGCGAACTATGGATTATGTAACGGGACTCTCTCGAGCTATTTCCAGGCTGCATATTTGAAAAATGAGTCCGCAGCCCAAGTCGAACCAAGGGCCCGAATTGTGCGGACATTGATACCGAGCGGCTCGCAAGTTAAATACACGAGGCCCCGCAACATCTGCGCATTCTAAAAGCGCACATGCGACCGCCGATCCCTTTATTCCGCTCGTCCGAATTCTTCTTCGCTCGGGCCTTCTTCTACACACGGACTAGGAATTGTACGATTGCACGACCGACCGTGACCCCTGAATTTCTTACTTTACCTAAAACTTTTTGCTCGCCCTAGCGAATCCTGCAGCCATCGAATCCAGAGCGCTCGTCAAAGTCTCTTACTCTTAGAATCGTTTTTTGCTCCTCCTCCCGTGCTCGCATTTTAATCGTGGAAATCTCCTCTCCGAGCAAGGCTCCGCGCTACGTGCGCTTTTTTTTTTTATTTCTCGCGTACAATACTGTGCAAATTGTTGCCCACTGCCATTGTTTGTATTTATTCGAGGCAGTAAGGATCAACGGTACTTACGGACTCGCTACGTACGCCCCGCTGCTTCTTTATCGGATAGCACTGCAGTTTCTGCCATTTGTATCTTTTCCAATTTAGATTGCTCGCGTAATTGTAAACATCGCGAGCCCTGGTCTACAGTATGAATTTAGATATAATTCGTGGAGTACCTCCATTGGCAATGTTTGCAATCAAGGCAAAAAGTAGAAGGTTCGCTCGCTTACCCTGGCAAGAGGGTATTTTTATCGTAGAAATAATCCAATATGGGAGAGCTTCGCTCTAAGCCATACAAGATATAACAAATCTTTACGTACAATCAAACTAGGAGAAAACGCAGCAGTTGTGTACTCTCCAGAGAAAAATATCGAAACGTTTAAAATTACTCCTCCCCCCCCCCTGCTGTCTTGGCCTTGTTTTACATTATCGCATCCCCATATCTCATTTCCCATGCGCCGTTCTACCTTTTTAAACACGGACACTCGGCCACTCAATTATAACTCCCTTGGCGAAGTCAAATTTCTCGAATCATCATCGCATAATATTTCAGATCGTGGAGGAAAACAACTTTTTTTTTTCATTTGTTTATTTCAAGAGCTCCCCCCCTTTGTTCCCGTTCATTATTGTGCCTGTGTGACCGTGCTTGTTTTTTCAACTCTGCGCAGCTTGTTATATACTTAAATCATTTGGTTTCCCTATTTCACTTCCCCTAATGCCGGCTACAGTTCCGTCACCATTACCGAGTCTACTGGTTTTTCTTCTTCGAATTCTTTTAGAACTGGTCCCTTAATTTTTTTAAATAACTTCTCTTCCTTATTTTCCCCTCGCATGATTCTTGAACGGAGCCGAGGCGCACCATAAACGACATGCGTCCCTTCCTTCCTTTTTGGGGACAGGGCCCAGATCTGCGCTGCTTCCTTCCGTTCCTCTCCTCAGGGCCACGACGAAAATATTTCGCAGCGTAAGCGCAACGTGTAATCCGATCGCAACATCCCTCCTTTTATACGCTTTCTGGAATTGTCTTCCCTCTTCTCCGCCGATATCCAACGCGTATCTCTTTATCTTACGAAAAATGTAAGCGCCCTCGTAGCTTCCCCTTTTATATTCATAAGCATTCTTCTGCCCCATGAGTGTGGCGTGCGCTTAATCAGCTCCGAGGAGGATTGAGTTTAATGCCCAAAAGTCTGGCACATAAAGGACGTCCTCCTTAGGCGTACGTAAGATAGCCTCGCCATTTCAAAACGAGGCAGCTGAATGCGAATGCACTCGCCCCTCTGGATAATGCCAGAGGCCCCGTGAAAAGCGAGGACATCGGCAACGAGGAAGCGCTATCGCGAGAGGCGATCGACCGATTCCGAAGGGTCTCCTCGCGATCGGCGCATCCAAGTGGGAGGGACGAGATCTCGCGGACGCGCTGCTGCTGAGTCGAAAGCAGGGCGGTTGGAAACGGTGGGAAAGGTGCGTCGAGAGGGCAGGTGCCAGGAGTCGGTGAAAATCGCCGGCTCATGGACGACGGGCGCCAAGGTTTTTTTTATCTCCTCGCGGATCCTACGACTCTCCTCCCCCGAAGCGCCACGCGAGCCCACGGCCGTTGCCTGGATTGCCCTCCTCGCGGGAGCTCTAAGGACGCCCTCGGCTCTCGCTGCTCCTCCGAGTTACTCCACGAGTCAGCCGGGAGGGTTCGCAGGACCCTACACTGGACGAACTTCTGGAGGACGGCTCACTTTGCGCCGGATGAAATTAAGCTGCTGTCGAATGAAGCCAACCGGCAAGGGGCTCCGTTCGTTACCGTAGATAGACTCGGAGAGCTCCTCGGCGATAAGAGCACAGCGAAAGGAGCAAAGCGCCGAGGATGCTCTTGGTTTTTCTGCTTCCCGATGCAGGCACACCTTTTGCCACTCTATACCTTATTCCTCGATTAGTCATTATTCCCAGTCACTTGTCCATTCGACGAAACTGCGAATCGTGTTGTTTTTTCTTTTCCATTCCCCGCTCGAAATACCTCACCGGTTACTAGTACAACAGTTACCGGTAATACATGGCTTCGAAAATAATAGTCCTCGATTCTAATGGGGTGCAACGATAACACGGAACACGATGTTAATCCTCGGCCCTTCTCTTTATGCTTGCCTTATCCTTTCAATTCCACGCATACTCTCCGCAAGCCCTCTATTATTTTTCTCCGCCCGATTAATCCACACCATTAGCGACCGGGAGCCGATGTAAAGGAGCACTGGAAAATAGATTATTAAATAGTCGAAGAAAGAGGTCCGAATTTGAATGATAATGACAACGTTCCATTTGGCGAGCTCGAGATCCGGAGGCCACCTATAGATATAGCATAAATATAGCGTAACGCGCATAAACAGATCGGTCGGCGGCTAATTTTAACTGAAAATCCAAGCACTCCCCCTTTCTTCGGAGTTTATCATTCGAACGCATCTCGGGCCGGACGGTGTGTATAATTTGAGCGACGGGAGTCGTTAACGACAATCGAGTCCCCGTTTGGGAAATTTAATGGAAAGCAGACTCGGAGAGGCGCGACACCGCGAACGGAACTCCGAGAGAAGGGTGGACGCTCATGGTCTGGGTGGTGGGTTCGGCGCATAGGTAAGCCGGCCTCTGCCCAAACGTTGGAGCAACGAGTCTCCCACACCCCGAGACTCGGACGGTGGCGGCCAGTGCTCGGGCCCGGAAGAAGCTCCACTGCCGCCCGAGAGCCGCGAGGGGGCAGCGCTTCGCCAAACTTGGCCAAGATATCGGGCTCGATTGGGCGGCGGCGGAGGAGGGGGAGCGGGCGGGGCCGAGCTCACTCCTGGCATCAGGTACGCGGGGAGTCCGTGCACGTGCTTTTATTCCCGTGGAGCCTCGTCGCGGCCTCTCCCAGCTTCACTGTAGACCTGCGCGCCTAAGCAATTAACGAGGAGACTCCTCGTCGGTGCCTATCGCGCCTGAGCCCATGAGATCGCGACGTCGGGGGGGAGCGATAAAAAGGCTGAAAGTCCTGCCGGCCCGGTGCGCACGTAAGGGGTTGAAGGAGGGTTGAAGGGGCGGTCTAAGGGGTTGTTGTTATGGCATGGTCGAGCACCGAGGACACGGCAAGTGTACGCACTGCGAGTGCACGCCGCGGAAAAGAGATGCACTCTGGTCTTTCCTAACTCTTTGCTAATTCATGGTGGTGTGGCCGCCGAGCTCTTTGGCCCGTCTCGATTGTTCCCATATGCGGCAATGAGCTTTTGAAATCAGCCAACAGTTGGCGGGTCATGGGCCTGCGACTGCTAATGAATTCGTAATGCCGTAATTCAAATTTCGATCCGCACGCTTCATTTTGCAACTATAAATCATGCGCCGTGACATTCTATCCCCGTTTCGGGTGCTTTTGATTTCGAAACATCGTTGTTTTACATTATTGCAGGAATGAACGAAAAAAAAACCTTTTCTCCCTTTTTTTTTCCAATGACTCATGCTGCGGTTATTATCGAACAAAGTAAACGGACGAAGAAGGCAAAGGGCTTATCGAGGCTACGAATCGATGATGGCACTTGGGCGCTCGCATCGCACGAGTAGGAGCCTAAGACGAGCGACGATCTGTATGAAAACAAGGAGCCTGCAATCCGAGGCCCAACGAGGTTAAAGGAAAGAATCGAAGAGACTCGCGTCACCGCGATCGAGACTGCGGGCCGCTTTTAATCGTGCGAACCTAATGTATGGAGTTCCGTAAGCAGCGAGGGCCCAGGGAGCCGTGCAAAAACGGCAGCGGAGTACGGGCCGAGCTCCTCCATTATTATCCGACGTGACATCGGACGCACCGACGCCGAAGGCTCGCATGCATTCGTGTGCACGCACGTTGAGGCGAGCCGAGAGAAAAAGATGGATCGAGAGTGATATGGAAAGGCGCGGCGGGGCCGAGCGAATGTAGTACGCAGTACGTGCATAAGCTTGTGAGTTCGTGATGAGTGACGTTGGAGGGTGAGTACGGGGAGGTTGGGGGGTGGGGGAAGAGAGAGAGAGAAACATAGGGTACGGGCGACAGGGTGGAAAGCAGGCGAGAGACATCTGGTCACCACCTGCCTCGATCTGCCCTTCTCGCTTTCTGTCTTTCTCGCGCAAGCAACTTCCCCCCCATTAAAGCTCCGAAGCTTCGCACCCGACGCGCACCTATATATGCATACCATGCCTTTATATGGGATAGTTCACTCGCTTGCGCGTACTCTTATGGCTTTCACCGTCTACTTCGAGACTACCGCTGTTCCCTAGCCCCCCCCCCTCCCAACCTACCTCGTTTCGCTCACTCGCTCCTTTGTCCATGTCTGCCCGCGTAATGCCTGCGCGTTTTCTGATCCATTGTACTTGATCAGGGACGCCGGTGTAATTGCATTATAAGTGACTGGAATTAAAATACCACGCTATTGGGCATAAGGTACTCGTATTCGGCATTATAATGTACCGCGGACTCTGCCGATTTTCTATTTGTACGTTCTGCACTAGTTAAAACTTGATCATTTTCAAACGACGGGCGTGAGGATACCTTGGTATTCACTTTTATTGCCCTATGACCCTTTTACGTAAATGGAAGAGTAATAAAAATTTGTCAAGATGTAGGTCACGGAGCGACTGCAGGAGCGTAATTTACTTTTACAATTTTCCCTTTTAGAGGAGAACGTACAACCCTCTTAACCATACGATATTTGGCTATTATTATTATTATATGACAAATATTAAAGTACATTTTCTGAACGCAATTGTATTAAAGGCCAAGGTACAATAGAACAGAGCGAGAGAATTAGCTCGTTCAATGCAAAATAATAATCGTGCGTCGCATTAAATATGAATACGAGGACGCGTGATTTAGATAATCGATTTAAATGTAGCATTAAAAAAAAAAAAAAAAAAGAAACGCAATAAAAAATGAGATTGCGAAAGGGAAGAGAAAATTATAACAATTGCCCGGGCTACTCCATCCACTATATGAATTATGAAATGCCCTGCAGGGAGAATGAAAGCCGAATGAGCGCAAATCCTTTGGATCTCTTACACTACAGATGCAGGCCGAACAAAATGTCTAAAGCTGCCGCGCACCGCCGCGTAAAAAAAAATTTATTGGAAAGTATTAGTGGCCGCTGTTAGTTGTCGGCTTAAGTAAAATAATGACGAAACCTGTATTATTAAATAATTTTGGAGTATCGTTTATTTTGGCGAGGGTTGGGAAACGCCTTTGCCGATGAAGAGAGAAAATAAGGGCAGCTCCAGGCTTCGGCCGAAATGGAATTCGACTTCCCACGTTACCGCGGGGAAAGTGATCGTCGAAGGAAAATGAGGATTATCGAATTTCTCACTGCGGCAATGTGACGAGCCGTGGCCGAAGAGTGGAAAAGAGGTGCACGAAAGTCGGGAGGAAGCGTGCGTGCGTGCGTGCGTGCGTGCGTGCGTGTACCCACGGCATTAGAGGCTCGTCTTGTTCGCGCTTGCACCCAGGCTTCCACGAATGTCGGAAGAAAGCTGTGGGGAAGCGGACGGGGCGGGAAGTGAGTCCCTCTGACGCACGGCTCTTCATCCCCTTCACGGATTCTCCCTGCGAACAAGTTTGACGCTGCTCAAAAGCCGGGCCCCGACCCTTCCTGCCGCTCGGTTCTTGTTCCCATGACAAGTGTACGCATACCGGCGACACGGCTACTTTTACCTATAAATGCCCCCACGTTCGTGCCCGGAGGCCTCCGCCTCGGCACCACCACCACCACCACCTCCCCCCTCGTGGGAATCTTCAATCCACTGGGAGGTGTTGTTTTTTTTTTCCGGATTCGCGTTCTTCGCGATTCTACCGAGTGCCTCGGTAAACTCCCACGTGGCGCAAGTTGCGATCCCTCCCTCCTTTTGGGCACCGAGGGTGCCCGTGAGAACCTTCATTGTTCTACAGTGCCAAGGCATATCTCGGGCAATTTTTCCGGAATTTTCCGACGGGTGCTTTAGAGGTGCCGCAATCGTTTGTTTTGTATACCTCAAAGCTGGGTCGCTGGCTTCTTGCCTTAATCGCTTCCCACTGCCATTGACGCTCGTTATTTATTGCTTATCGGTACAACGAAATGTTACTTTAAGTTGACTTTTCCAGCCTCGACCTGCATTATATCCATTGGACTTTACGAGCTTGCAGCCAGTCTTTCCCATGCATCATTGCCAGGCTTTGTATTGCAACGATGAATCCTGCCGCGCAATATTTACCGTAATGAACAAAAATGATGTCACCAGCCATCATAAGCGACCAGTTGGTCTCGCAATAGAAGATATGACTCGATAAAGTCGAAACTGCTATTAATCGAATGTGCGACATGTGAGTATATCTTGTTAAAGTATCTAAGCCTCGTGTAATAACTCTTTCCTACTTTCTCTCGTTCGCTTTCTCCCCCTCCCCCTCTCTCTCTCTCTCTCAGTAGCTCTCACGTTTTATCATAGTATTGACGGAATAAGTACAGGACCCCTCTCAAAATGAATACGCTTGAACGTGAGATGAAGAAGGCACAATGAAAGACATGTGCATATAAAAGGAAAATAGAATAGAGACCACACTGCTTGACTAAGGTATAAGATTACAACACTGAAATTTCAAATCCACGGAGCTTATCGACTTGACCTCATCATCATCGCACTCGTCCGGACTTGCATCCTAAGCTTAGAAAGCAGATGTGCCCGGGGCCACAATATCAAAGGGGCCTCACGACTCGGCCAGCAACCCCACATATCCCTCGCTCTAGACTCCCCGTCTACGCTCGCGCGTTCCACATGAGCCGCGCAAGGAGCGGAAGCATAAAGCGTGTGAGAGAAGCAGTGAGAGCGAGAAAGGGATGGAGCGAAGGAAGAGGAAGGAAGGAAGGAAGGCAGGCAGGCAGGCAGGCAGGAGGTAGGAAGGAAGGAAGGAACGACACGGAGTCGTCTCGGCTCTGTCTCGCTCTCTCTTCCTCGGTTACTCCCAGGGCAACCCCTTTGCAAATTTACAATTCGACTCTCCGCTAGTTACGTCCTCCTCTGTCTTTCCCCTCGGTGCTATTGACGGAGTCGTGTCAGTACCGCACGGCGCGCGCACAAAACAACGCACACCCAAGTGCACGTAGGCGCGCTCACGCACGCACGCACGGACACAGTCATACACACAGGGGTGGCAGCTGCTATCAGCCCGTGCCCCCTCGACACGGACTCCACGCTCGGATGCGACGAGCGCCATACCGCGTGCACGCACACTTAATCCCGATTCAAATTGTGAGCTCTTACTTTCTCTCCTCTGCCCCTACGCGCATTATTACTGCCCTTTTCCGATCGCTCATCAACGATTCATAATGGCTCATCGACAACCCTTGAATCGTTTTATAGGCAGTTGCCGAGCGATCCAAGCGTGGCGCGTCCTCTTGCTTTAAAAAACAAAAAAAAAACACCCCTCCCCGGGAGCTTGCGGGCGCTCCGAAATCGTGCTCTCTTCGGCCGCCCCCGCGCAACTATGCATCGGCCTCGGCTTCGAGAATAACAAAAGGCACCTATCGGAGCTCGGCGGCTTAAGGCGTGTCGCGGCTGCTTTCCGAAATACGCTGGCGATAATCGTCGGCTTTCGAACGAGCCCCGAACAAACTCTCTCGTAAGATCGGCAATCGCCGCGAGTAGTCAAAGCCACGGAGGAATTTGGCACTCGGTCCCGAGAGCGTGAGCCTAAGTGCCTGCCGACACACGCCGATGGCATTTCGTTTGCGGGCTAACTGCTCCGGAGCTCTCGAAGGCTCTTTACAATTATAGCCAGGCCCGCCGCTCTCTGCTAACGCAAGGACTAGGAGAAATTACACTATCCGAATCTAAATGCTCGGGGCTCGGCCGCTAATTGTATGCGGGTGTTGCAGATGGACTTCCGTTCTTAAGTACTTCTTCCAAGTTGCCGCGACTGTTCTCAAGCAGGCGGGTGCAGCCATTCGCTCCGCTTTTACCCGAATATGATTATTCGCGGCTCGTTCTCGAGCCCCTATGCTACCTCAGGCTCCTCCCGATAGCCTCAGAGTCGCGTTACTACTCAACAGCCCCTTTTTTGTGCTCTCTCGTGTAGGCTTCGCTCATCGGTAGCTCCCATTAAGATTGATCCTCGATCCGATAATTCGAGCTCACTCTGTAACCTGCTGCCAAAAGGTAAATATACCTTGCGGAAACAGCATTGACGAAACTGCGAAACGCTCACTTGTGCACACTACGCATTTTACTATTAATCGAGCGATCCCGGGGGCATACTTTATTGATTAAATCGTCGGCTCGGCTACTTCTCGAATAAAAAAGTAAAGCGCCAGAAAGATATTCGCTTCGATTTGCATGCGCAATACTCAATGTCTACGTGTCTCTGCAGCACTCGATAAAGATACTCCTCTAACCGAGGGCAATAATGGGGGAAAAAAAAAAAAAGAAAAAAAAAGGACAAAAGATGACTCGAGCATTCATTGGTAAGAGGCAAGCTCGATGCAATGACAGCTCGAATTACAGTGTTATTTATAAGCTGCAGCTAAAAAGGGCGCATCGGCTTTAATCGGCGAGCTCTCCCAGTGCTTTCCATTCCAATTTGCTTTGACATAAGCGGCGGAGCAACCGAGGGCAGCAGCAGCAGCAGCAGCCCTTCTCGAGTTCTTCCCCGGTAAGGTGCAATTGTTGCTTACGAGGCGGTCGAATGATAATGGCGAGAGTCCGTAGTGGCGCGGCTTAGGGCTCGCACTCGGTTCTCTCTGACGATGATTCGGACCGAACCTTTCGTTCCTTTGTTCTCCTACGGCTCGCGCTTTTACGCGCTTCTGGTTGAGATGCTGCGCTCCACTGCCGAGCTTTAAAAATAATCTTCCCTCTGCAGTTTTACGCATCTGTGCGCAGTTAACGGCCTGTCTCCGCGACCTTATCTTCTTCATCTCCCCGACTCTTATATATATATATATAGTGTTTTACAAATCATAGCAGGGGTGCCCCTAATTACTGTCGGTAACGGACCGCAATTTACGTCATCCAGCGGCCGCAGTGCAAATACGTCAACAATTTTCTCGAGCAGGCGATGAAACGTCTAAAATTATACGGTGTAACTCACGTGAAAATCACTATGTTAAAATACGCGAGCAAACTCCTGCATTAAGGTGATAGTTAATATTTAGCGCTAAGTATTCGCAAGGATAAGATTGTGAAAAAAGCCTTTTATACGTAAGAATTGAAAAAAAAAACCCAAATGTGGTAAGAGCTGTCTAAATCATTTAGCATTTTTACTTTATCATCCAGATAGTAAATGGACGTGTATTTTTACACTTCCTCTCGACAAAGAAAGAAAGAAAGAAAGAAAGAAAGAAAGGAAGAAAGGCAAAGAGAGAAACAGTGAAAAAACTGATACAGAAAAAGGGAATGCTAAGGGAGCTCTGCTCAAGGCTCTGGGAATCTCCGTGAAAAATCAGAAAAAGCAGAATGGAGTAGTGGCGCACAGTGAGTCGGCCACTCGCAGACCATAAAGCGATAAAAAATCTGGTCCAAGAGAGCCGGTAAGAAACGTAGAAAAGCGCGATCCCTCTCAGGGTTTTCAAAGGCAGGCTGGAGGGGGAGGCTGGAAAAGCTTGTCCTATTGTCAAGGGGCATTAGCCAGAGAGACGAGAGAGAGAGAGAGAGACATTTCGTATTTGGGCGGGCGGCTGTCGCAAGCCAGGAGAGGGCAAAGCCATGGCAAGGAGAGCAGCACAGGACTACGGCATCGATACGATGCGGAATTTAGATAGCGTGTTGGGAACCCAGGAGCGAGCCCATAAATCCGCAGTGCACCGCCTAGGGAAGGTCCTTACGATCGGCGAGGCCCGGGGAGGGCTGAAAGAACGGCTGGGCCTCGGTAAGCCCAAGGGGGAGGCCGAGGCTCTCAGCGGGATCGATTTCCGAACCCGTTTTAAAACCGCGCGTTTTCGGGAAAAACCTGCTGGAGGTCCCCCTTACGGCGGTGCAACGCCGAAGGCCTCGCAGAGCCTACGAGGAGGCGCGCACTTGTTTCTGCCGATCGATGCCGATTTACTCTTCCCTCCCCCGGTGCACCGAATATATTGCGAGATCATCACCCCTTTGTCTTATCGGCGTATACCCCTGTCGAGCTCGTTTCGCGCTTCTTTGTGACGGCTGGCCTGGCTCGGTAACTTTATTAGCATTTAGAAGGGCACAGAGGGACGTATCGTTTATTGAAATTACCGTTTCGATTTACCCAATTCATTCGCGTTCTAACGACATTGGACATTATCCTTTTCTCCTTTCAACGTTGCTGCTGCATTATCGGCAAAAAACACGCACGTATAATCTGCTAACTAAAAAAAAAACATGACCTGTAAATATGCACAGATGCATTTGTCCATGTGCCTATTCACACTCCCAACATTTTAAAAGTGTACAAACGAGCAATTCTTGCATCGTCGCTAAGTCGAATTTTTAAAAGATAAATCATCGGGTCAATGGGAATGATGCGAATGAACGATACGTCCAGCGCATTTCATTACAACGAAACTCAATACGATGCAAGCAAAACATCCTATTGAATACATAAGAAATTACCCTTTTGGGCAAAACTGCAGTTGACGCGAGTGGCGTGATTAATTATATGCCAATATGTATATTTTTTTTTTTTACATCGTTCGCAAGAAAATCATTCCAATAGCTGAATAATTATAGCTCATCGAATCGATTAAAATAATTCAATATTTCAACTTTGACGCACTACATTGCGAACAGCGGTTAAAGTGATTCAGCACTTTGTTCGTAAATTATTCAGTAAATCATGGAATAACAAGTTTTGTCATGATACAATGATACAGTAGGATAAATTAAAGCCGTTGTTAATCGAGCATTCCGCTATTACGGTTGCGTAACTGTACTTATTGCCTCGTAAGGAGAGGCAGTTATACAACTGCAGCCGTAATCGGTCATAGATGATCGAAGCGCGCATTCGGCCGCGGCTCGGATTCGCAGGCCAACGTTCGGCTCTCGTTTTCCAATTAATCATGAATATAGAGAGGGAGTAATGGGCCCGCGGGCTCGAGCCGAAGCGAGCCGTCGTTGCCTCGATGGAGCACCCGATCGAGCGGCGCATAAACAAAGGCAGGGGGATTGCATAAGGCGAAGGTCGAGGAAGCGGCAGAGTCGCGAGCCCTTGCAAGGCCTTCCCCCTGCAAGGGGGGGCTCGGGCGAGGGTCGCGGCGCACGAGGGCAGAGGGAGCGCGACGCCGCAGACGTAAGCCACTGGGAGGGTGAGAGCTGCGGTGGGTGCGCGCGCGCGCCCGCGGGGAGGTGGGAGGAGTAGGTGAAAGAGGAGGAGGAGGAGGAGGAGGAAAAGGGAGATGGTCTCGTTATCGGGGGGGAATCGTCCATTTTTAAATGACGGCAGGGGAGAGAAGAGGGGCAGGAGTCGCGCGTAAAGGTGGCCGCGATAAGGGAGCGAGGGGCAAACAAACGGGGGGAGGCCCGCCGCGTTAGGGGCCGGTGAAGGAGCGCCAGGCCCGAGCCCGGAACGCGGAAGAGCCTTAACGAAAGCGCAAGTGTAAAAACAAAGGATGACTTACGCTTCGGTGGGCGGGGGTGAGTAGAAGCTCGAGTGGTAGCTGGCGATGTCGACCCTTTTGCCGGCGATGAGGAGAGCGGAGGCGCAGGGGGCGATCGAGTCCATCTTCTCGCTCGTGGCTCTCCCTCGAGAGCCGGGCTTCCCCTGCAGCTGCGGTCTGCCTCCTCGTCAACTGCCCGCTGGCGGAGACGAGATCGTGGCGCGCTTTCTTCGAGTCCGCGTCGAGCTCGCTCTCTCTCTCTCTCTCTCTCCCTCTCTATCAATCTCAGTCGGTGTCCTCCTCTTCTCTAGCCGGCTCTCGGATCCGCGCGGGGCCAGCAGATTGCGGCCAAGATCCCGGGCCGCGCGGCCTACACTATATCCATCCCGAGGGCCGATCGAGGCCGACTCTCGGGGGGGCTGAGAGGGCGTACGGCCGCGGCAAGGGGGCGGCGGCGGCGGCAGGAGCCGGAGGAGCCAAGGCCGGAGGGGGCTATCGATCGGAGGACCCGGGGGCGCTCACTCGTGGCCTGGGCTCATACTGGGGCCGGGGCGACCCCGGGCGCGAACGCGTTTTCACCCCTTGGGTAGGAGGCAGGTGGCGCGGCCTATCGATTCTCCGGGAGGCTCGTTGTCGGCCTGGATGGGCGCATGCGCGCTAACCACGGCGCATACCTTCCGAGCACACACGCGCGCACTGACCCCGGACAGCGAGTCCTTCGACGTCGGTTGCGCGCCCCCCGAGACTCGCGCAAACTCCCGACAACGGCAGCGACGTCCGCGGCGGCGGCTGCGACTTCCAATAGGGCTGGGGCGGAGAGCGGCTGAGGCGCGCCCCGCTCGACTCGAGGTTCGCTTTCAGACTGGCGGCTCGCTCGCCAAGAGTCGTGCCAGTCAGACTTGCTAGGAGACGCAGTGAATCTCTCTCTCGCTCGCTCGCATAGCCAGGCCCCCTCCTGCTGCGCTCCCGCTCGCTCTCTCTCTCTCTCTCTCTCAGGCTCCCTCACGAGTCCCACACGGCGCTCGGGAGGCTCGCGGCGCTTCTCCGCTCGGCGGCTCGACACGAGACTCGGTCGGGGGAGACTCGGGCTCGGAGCCTCGGCCGGGGAGAACCGAAGCCGAGGCTCGTGAGCACTCGCCGACGGCGCGGCGGGGCAGGGGGGGGGGCCGGCGGGGCGGAGACTCGCCCGCTGGTATTGTCGGGCTCGGTTGGGGTAGCGGCCGGGGGTACGGGTGGAACTCGGCGTCGAGGCCGGCGCGGGGGCGGTCGGCGAAGGGAGCCTCGGCTGGGGAACTAGCGGCGGCGGGGGGATGGGGGGACTGCGGCACCGGCCCCTGCGCCCGAGTCCCCCGTGCCCCGGGCTCGCCCCTGTCGATGCTGCCTACCGCGTCAGGGCGGCGCGACTCGCGCCCGACACTTCGGCGGCTCCCACGACACGGGCTTAGGGGACCTCCGGGAGGGCCGGCCAGGCCTCCGCTCGGCTCCCTCCCGCCCCGCCGACGCACCCACACACCCGGCGGCCACCCTCGCGACGCACAGCAGCGGCTATCGGTATCTCCTTCGCCTTTTTCGCGCTCGCACCTCTTCCCAGTCGATGCCTATTTCCAATGGCGCTCCTCCTTTAGCCCCCGGCCCCTCCGCCGACCCCGCGCCTGCTCTGCTTCTTATCCGCGCCTCGAGGGCCTTCTCCCTTACGCCAGCCCTGCTTTTCCAAACTTTTTGCACCGGCCAAAGCTGCAACCGATCCGCTTCTGATAAGCCTCTAAAGGAAGAAGGCTCGTTTGAATTTTTCCTTTTCGCGGAATGGAGCCGCCCTTCTTCGATCTCGATTCAAAGGCTTCGCCACCTCGATCGAATCACTCTCATTATTATCCGTAATCGACCGTACAGTATTGCGTACTTAAACGTCTGATTGTTCCATCGTCGTTCAACTCATTCAAAAAGGAGGCAAGACATCGCATTACCATCATTTGCATTGCTGCACCGCTAACCGGAACTGCCGTACCGACTCTGCGATCAATATTGCATCTATTTCGTACGAACTCTCTCGCTATCTCTTTCCCTATGACGCTTTTTGTACATATGGAAAGTGGCTGTGTGTTTGATGTGTGTTTTGCACACATGCCTTAAGAACTGTATTATAGAATAAAGCATCTGTACGTACATCCGCTGCTAATAATTTACTTTGTAACAAACATTATCGAGATATATGAGAGGAACAATGATTGTTGAATTATATACATTGTAACCGCAACTATTCTACAACAATTCCTTGCATACATTACCTTCGTCGACAGGCACCCGACCATTATTTACAATTAGACTCGGTAAATTTTCAATGTCATTCTCCATTCTATCTATTAATTTAACTGACATTCTTGGCTTTTCCCCATAAGTAAATTAACATTTAAACCTACATAGCGAATGTTTTGGTCGGTCAACGTCAATTCTTAACATTCGCTCGATAAATCAGTTAAAAAATTCCGAACGCGTTTGAATCTGAAGTTCCTACGTACGGATTAAAATTCGTGCATCACTTGTATAACGTACAGAATATTTTACATCTACGTTCTTTACATTTTCCTCTCATGTCTTTTCCTACCGCCGTAGAAAAAGAGGGCAATTATAGCAGGGTCGGGAGGTTTACATTGTAAACGGTGATATTGGTATTGAGACTTCGATTAAATGCCATTAAGCTTCATTCTAATCGTTGAAAAATATCGCATCCTCCTCCTGCCGGGCGATTCTTCTATTTCGCACTTAAATCGCGCATTTAAATGAAGTCGACGTAGGATGTTTCGACAGAAATCAGCTTATAAACTGAGAATCTCGACTCTCAAGGACACGAGAAGGAAGAAAAAGAGAAAATGAGTTGGAATATTTCGCCGAGTCTTTTGCAGAAGCGACCCACAGTCCAGAAAAGAAAGACGGGGGAACATTTCGAGTGCGTGAGCCTGCAGGGATTTCGAGGCTATCCTCCTTTCCTTCCCACTTCTTCCATACTCTCTTCCATTCTTTCTCTCGTTCTGCGTCCCCGACCCCCGTCGTCTCACCCCTCGACCGACGCACGACCAACACACACACTTCCCCGTCGTTGTGCTCACGCACGCTGCGCACCCGAACGCACACACGCCCAGCGCAGGTCTCGCGCGGCCACCAACACACGCCCAGGCTCCCCCTTTCCCGCTCCTGTTTGCTCCCTGGACCCCCGCCGCCCCCTCCCCAACACCAGCCCGCTCTTACTCTCTCTCTCTCTCTCTCTCATCCCTTTTCTCTTTATTCTTTCGTCTCTGTCTCACACAGGGCTGGCTTTTCTTTTCCTTTTCTGGCTAAGCACTTTCACCTCGTAATCTTCCTTTTTGTTTTCATCTTGGATTTCTAATAGCCTATTGCTCGTCCCTTTAAACGCACGTCGTCTCTCATCTATTAAAGTTCTGACGGCGTGGCTACGATGTCCGAGGCGTTCGATATGTGTTACCGTGTCACGGAGTAAAATCGTCATAGACGGCGGTTCGGGGATGCCCGGATAACAATAATCTCGCGTCGACGGGGACAGTGGACCGCTAGTCATCGAGGACTAGAGTCCGATTGACCGAGGTTCGGAATCGTAAAAGGGTCTCCTCCTAAAAGGGGGGCGGCGGCGAGTTGGCGAGGCCGAGGAGGAGGAGGAGGAGGAGGAGGTCGGATCGCGTGAAAAAACGCGACGGACGAGCGTCGAGGAGGACAGTTGCTAGAAGAAATTAGCGAGGAATGGCGAGAGTCCCCGGATATGCTCCGAAGTTCGGATGGACTCCCGCGAGCCTTGGCAACTGCGGCACATCGTTCGGCCGGGCGGAAAGAGCCGATGACGCCCGAAATTCTGGAGGGATGTTGCCTCTCGTTCCTGGTCTTGCTTGTTGATGTTGTTGCATTAGACAAAGGCTGCATCGCCTCCGCCGTGCGCAAAGGATAACCGCGCATCCTCGATATGAACATATGATCGTTCCATCCCCGATTCCCAGAACTCTTACTTTTAAACGCGCAGCCTGATTCTTTTTCCATGCAGCCCCTCGCTCTATCGCCTTCTATAATTATTATCGCAACGTGTTCTCTCTCTCTCTCTCTCTCTCTCTCTCGGTCTAACTCTACGTGTCCATTTCAGTTGGAATTCCGCTAGAACACCTGACAATTTGTCTTATTGCGCAATATTTTCGTTTACGCAAACATCCGCGAAATACATAATTTAGCCGCAATTATGGAGGCTTCTATTCCCAGGAAAGCAGCTCGTCTTCGGAACAGTTTTTTTCTTAATTTTACGCTTGACACCATTTTATCCTACATTCTTACGCTTTAACTCGGCCACGCTCGACTACTTGTCTTCGCTAATTAATAATAACTACCAAAAACGTAGTTTTTTATATTAAATATTTATTTATCGTTAGAGAACGTTGTTTATCAGAAAATTGTATCCTCTCTTCCAATGAATTTAATTTTTTTTCTCTACTTAATAAATTGGAGAGTAACGTTATTTTTATCGACTATATTAATAATCGTATATTTGTGGAGATAATTAAAAAAATTTTTGTATTACGTAAAAATGTAAGTTTGTTGATAAATATTTCGTATGGAAGAGTTACTAATTGTATTAAACTGACTGAATAAATAATAATTAAAAAATTTTATCGTAAACATAAATCTTTTTACGTGTAAAGGCTATTGAAATTAGATATAGCATCGTTTCTCACTTGGGCGTGGGAATTCAACATTTATACAAGCGACTGTGGAATTCTTAATAATGTGCATATGTCGTATTTGTTTATAACGGCAGAGTCACGTGCGATTCAGAATAGATGATTACACGAAAATAATTCCCCTGCATAAAAACTTCTATCTCACAAGCAGAAGTCGTGTTAATTTTAAATTAGCGTAGACAAAACATTTTTCAGACGAAAAGATCGAGCTTCCGTTAAAGAAATTTCTAATTTTGTGGAAATTAAGACTCGCTAAGCTGCGGAGTAACATTAACTGCTTAGTCCTTCGTTTAGGAAGCAAATGCCGGCCCGGCAACAGATGCCGAACATTTTCGAGGCTTAGTTTTTCATCGGGGCAAAATTCACCTTTATGTGGTAAGAAGGCAACTGTGACGTTGCCTTTCGATCCATCATCGCGAGCATCGCTAAAAGATGCTTGTAACGCTGGAACGAGGGCTCGGATCGGGATGCATTAATAGCAATCGATAAAGCAAAAGTTCGATTGCTTGTGATAATGACCGGTTTTTGGCGTCGCACTGGAGAAAGGCGATTATTGCGCGGGCGAGCGCGATTGTCGGTGCGCGCACTTGAGCACGCGTGCGCCCACACATTGGCGATGTAGAATAATGAATCGGTTAAAATTCCGGTTCACCTAGAGCCGAATTTTCCGATGGCGCTCGCGCGTCCAAGCGGCAGGAATAATGGATAAAGGGGTGCGCGAGCCGTTGGCCACGAAATCGGTTATTTCCGTTATACGAAATATTTCCAGCGAGGATAGCCACCGGGGATTTTCTAACTTTTAACCCCGGCCAAGAGTGGAGCCCGAGGCTGGGGGTCAAAGACAAAGGGCGGCGCACCCTCACCGCCTGGCCCTCGATCACGGCCCACGATAGTGCGGAGCCCGCGGGGCCCTCGTTTCGGGAGGTGTGGGATCGACGGCTCTCCCCCATCCTGTTCTCTCTCCCCCCCGAACGCGGACACGCATAGAATCGGCGGAGCACCCCGAGTCGGTAGGCGCCCCCTCGCCCGCATTCACCAGCCCTGGCCGTGGCGAATCGATAAAATTCGGCTCCGCGCGGCACATCCGAGGCTCTCGACCCCAGCACCCCTCCCCCGATGCCCCTCGGCGTGCCCGGATCCCGCGGAAACACTCGATGGATCGGCTTGTCCGTCGAGGACCATTGCCAAGGGACCGCTCGGTCCTCGAGGTCGCAGCCTCCCGGCCGTCGAACTCCGTCCCGTGACCAGTTGTCACCATCCGCGAGTCAGTGGCGATCTCGGCAATGACCGCAATCTACGAAAATTTGCATCCGAGCGACTTTGGCCTCCTGCTATTAGTCGATACCAGGAACTGCCGCTTCTCGCTTCTATACTTCTATGCTTTGCTTCGTAGGCGTTAGGGACCTTTATTTACATCTTCCGAGGATTTCGTTATGCATCGCAAGCTCGAGTTTTTCGTTCCCCCGATCGACTGTAATTCTTATCAAGCCGTTCTCGCTCCTCTCTCTCAATTTCGCCCTCGCTCTTCTAATAGCGATCAAAAGCCGTTAATACGAATATCTTTTTGCTGATTTATCCGGAGCTTATTTGTAAATACAGCAACAGAGTATAGACTGTTTTACCCCGTGCCTGCCAACAAAGCCTACGAGTAAAAACAAGCCTACTACGTCGATATTTACCGGTCTTAAAACTCTTATTCAAATTCCATTATTATCTCACAATAGCTCCGTGATACATAATTCATAATATTTTTATCTTTGATCGAAAATTCTTAAAATTTTCCCCGTAATTTCTATTTCAATTTCAATCAAAATATCAAAATAACCCGTTTGAAATTATGATAAACAATCTATTAATTACCCTTTTGGAATAAAAATTATTATACCTGCATATAATTTCAGAATGATTCAATTTATTTGACGCGTACTATATTGTCGTAAATGTACAATGCGCAAATGTACAGCTGCAATATAATATTATATAAGGAAGTATTTATTTCTTAATAGTGTATATACTGTAATTAATGTTTATGAAATTCAATTTTATTTAAAAAATTCAAACAATAAAGTCATACTTTATTTAGTATCAGTATAAACAATAATCAAATGAATTTTTTTTAAATTCCTTTTACGGCACATATTTAGATAAACATTTTCTCAGTTTTTATTTTGAAATTAAAATTTATCAGCTAAAAAATGTTTAATATGAATCTTTATATGGACGTTCGTTAAAAAAAAAACATAACAATTATTGATGAATATACAACTTGTTTTTAACCCTGATAGGAACAGAAAACTAATAGAATAGTAACATTTGCATTCTTGCTGGTGAAGTAGTTTAAATGTAATTAGCTCATAAATAACCTCAATTTTCTAAGCTAATAAGAGACAATCCTGTAAACGCTGACTTATACTGATTTACGCAGTACTCGATAGACATTATGACGTCACTGTAAATAAATATATAAAGAACGTTAAAAACTACAATCAATTGTGAATCATTAAAGATAAAAGTCAAGCGAATAAAAATATCAATGACTATATAGGTACAGCAGATTTATAAATGAACTGCATCTTTCTACTTGTTGTCCCCTCTCTCCGTCTCTCTCGCTCACTCTACACGTGCGCATACGTCGCTCTCCTTTTTACCTCCTTTCATCTTTGTTTTTATTTCTTATTTATCTTTCGCTTCCCCTTCTTTCTCCTTCCATCCTCTCATACATATCGTGGGTCTCGCTCGTTCTTTTTCTCCGTCAGTGTTATTCTCTCACGAAGTTAGTTTTCGCGAGTGAGTGGGAGGGATCTCGCATTCGGTAATTTGCAATACGCCCTTCTATGCAGTCTGACAACGAACAAAAGCCACAATTTCCGGCCGCAGCGACAAGAGAAAGAGTGAACTCGGCGAAAGTATTATAAAGCAGCTGAGGGAGCTGCTGTGTAATGAAGTACGAAGTACACTAAGACAGCGATGGCGATAGCGTCGGTGACGAATGAAAAGAAAGAGAAGAAGGAGACGACGGCGAACGCGGTGGGTAAGTGGTCGTCGACGAGAGGGGGGTGGGGCGAGGAAGGGGGGGGGCGCGCGGAAAAAAGGGAGAATGGAACACGAACGAAACTGATCACGTGAGTATGCGGGGAACACGATCACACAAGGGAGAAAAGTACTGGAATAATGAGAGGAATAATGAGAGGAACGAAGAGAGGAGTAAAGAGAGGAAAGGAAGAAAATAATTGTATACGGTACATTCGTATACGGCACTGCGTACCGCGAAAGCGACGATTCACGCGAATCGACCGGAATGGAATCGCCAAGACGGATCAGACATAACAAAACGGCGTGAGCGCACCGACGCAAAAAAATTGGGGAGGTAGAGAGAAATCGGCCGAGAATGGATTAGGGAACTTTTATGCTCGTAAAAAACAAGGTCGAGCTAGAATCGCTGAATGAAAATAGATGAGCCAAGTAAGACGTTGGACAGATCTGTTGCTAGGACAAAACTAATGCGCTGGATGACAATCCGATCCCTTTCTCTTCTTCATTAGGGCTCCATTCTCCAAAAGATTTTTCAAGACTTCCTAAAGAAGAGAAAGGCACTTAACTATTTTATGCGCACTTTTCAATCGAGGATTAATTTTATTTAAAAAAAAAATACACAATTGCAAGTCCCCGTGAACCGAAGCCAAGTGTTTCCTTAAGCTCGATGCTCCGATAATTTTTACCCTTCAACGTTAGCGCCAGGAGTTGTAATTTAGACACGTAATTTAGATCGTAATCCTTGCGCACTGGGCTCTTAATACGGAGAAGTAATGAAAGCACACAGCACTGGAATAAAAAAAGATATTTTCAACGCAGCGTCAAGGGATAAATTAAGACAACATATCGAAAATAAAATTGCAAACGGTTTTAAGGAACAATTTTAAATGCGAGCGATAATAACGCGGGGTAGCCTATAAACAACGAGCGATATAACCTCCTTTGCAATTTTCATTGTTTTTAAATAAACGTTGAAAATATGGGACTGGTGCGAGGGCAGAAGAGGTCGACTTCCACGAGAGATAGGATTACGCACGCGAAGGAGCGTAAGAGAGGAAGAGAACGAAAGAGCGAGGGAGAGAGGGCCGGGGGAGGAGGAGACTGCGGTGGAGTAAAAAAAAAAAAAAAAAAAAAACACGATCGGAGTAAAGAGTTGGAGAACGAGAGGAGGAAAGTAAAGTTGCGAGAGAAGCCCGTAGCGGAGGGAAGCTGGGGCCGGGGCCCGCGGCATTGTTGCCGTCCTGGGAACCGGTCGACTCGCGTCGCGGCTAAATACATACACGCGCACACGAGCCCACCTATCGTGGGGCACACCGCGAAATCCCAAAAGGCGCTTCTCTCGCCACTCTATCCTCCCCTCCGGCCCTCTCTCCCTCGGCCCCCCCCCATCTTCTCGGTCCTTCTCCCTCCCTTCCTCCCTCCCTCTCTCTCTCTCTCTCTCTCTCTTATCTCGCTCGCGTTTGTGCCTTTCTTCCTATGCGCGCTCGGGTCTTCTTCAATCTCCTAAAAAATCGACTACACGCGCGCTTGACATAATTTTTGAAACTGCACCAACTCCCAAGGCCCCCGCGCCTCTGTCTAGAAATTATTTATTATTGAATTCACCGCTCGCGATGCACTTCCCTTGCAATGGAAGACTTACGTGCATTTTGTTCGGTTGTTTACCAAAATTTGGCAATCCAATCAGCATTTTCTATTTCTGTTGCAAGAAGGTTATTTTGAATTTATTCATTTTTCAGCGTTATTTGCCGAGGATGAAATTGGCACTCGAGCGTGCCACTTTTATTTAAAGAAACTGGGAAAAATGGTTAAACAATTTCAGAATAATTAATTACTCAATGCGAGTAGACTGCATATCAATAGCATCATTGTGAATTCATAATGCAAAAGCAAATTCAACGCAAGCGTTTATTAGGCATTAGGAAATCCAATATAGCCTAGCTCTGATCTGGCCTTGGGAAATAAGAAAAAAGAAACTACTAGCAGAAAATGGCTAGGATATACTTGCGTAGGTATAACTAACTACATGAGCAAATGATATATGTTAGATTGTAATGTAAAATTATTCGTCATAATATTTACTTTGTTGTATTTGTAATTGCATAGCTCTCTTCTACAAATATTGAAGATACAGTGTAAATACAAGTTCTGCGTGTATTTAAGCATTTTGCATTGATGGAGGAATTAAAACATTATTATATTATCGGGCCGCGTGTGTTCGTTTATTTTGTAACCAATGTCATTACTGCTTTTTTAATGTAAAAATATTTTTACAGAAAATGTAAACAAGAATTAAGCACGACAGCGTACACATCGCCCGCTATCTCGTTCCCATTGTTCTAGATAATTTGTATAAAATAATTCGTAGAACTCCTGCATGTGCATTGATAATTAAATGCCCACTGTGTGAAGTTAAAGCCGAGTTCTCTTGAAAGATACGATTATTAAAAGGGCTCCACGCTATCGCATTCCTCTGCTTTTTCTCAACATCTAATGTTATCGTTATTGCTTTCACTGGTGCATTACACCCAAGAGCCCTTGTCCCTGTCCCTTGACAATCTCTGCTACTTCTCTATTAGTTCTATTCGAGTAGGCATAACAAATAAAGAGAAAGACCAGACTTTTATCTGTTTTATTTAGTGCATGCCTTTTCCCTTATATCCTTACGTTCCCGTGTGCTCAGAAGTGGATGAAATAAAAGCGATGAAACCAAAGGCAGTGGCTTCAAGAGCGGCTTATTCGCTTTTTTAAACTACGCGTCAATGTGAGCGCCTGTGATAAATGTAGGTTGAGACGAAATTTTCTTCTTTTTCGGAAAAATCTTAAAATAGTTCAACTGAATAAATTGCGATGCAGAGCTCTTATCGATGCGGCAATACAAGCAAGATTCGGTAACTGACGCTTTATACATTATAAACGCACTCGCTGTGTGAAAACTGAAAACGGAATTTTTAAACGTATTTTTTTTTTTTTTTTTTTTGGCTCCTCGGCAAGAAGTAATTAAGAGCAAACCGCGTTTAGCAAACTGTAAAACAAATTTGTCCACTTTAATTATATCAAGAAAGGACCGGAGCTATACTTGGCATACAAACGTTGTAATGAATGCTCATACAAGCTACATTATACGTTTTACATTATAATAGATGGACTTTGAGTGTCGGCGGCTCGACAGAAATTCAACAATGTGTCAACACATGCTGATGAGAATAAATTTCAGCGACATTCTAATTTTGCATTGAAACACAACGGACTCGCGTCTCATCAATATGTATGATATGACAACTTAGTGAATTTTTTAAAAGCGGCCTAGCTTGCGCCAGTTCACGCGCATTTTTGACTTTTATGGAAAATATTACTTCCAAGTTTTATTTTGAGCAACGCGTATAGAGATGCTGGCTAAGAAAATCAAAGATTATTCGTTATCGTTCCTTCGTTTTATCGTCGAATGAATTCGAACAGAAAATAATAGAGCAAAGAATGTATTTTCAAACCTTTAGTGCGTCTTTAATTTTTGTCAATAAATACAAGCTGAAAAGTTTTCTTCAAAAACTTGTAGCTTTAAACGAATATTAATTTAAATCATTTTATCTTGCGTCCATTCCGTTCTTATATCGTTTCCAAAAAAATTTTCCCATTAACCGATAATGTTTTGAACATGGGCAGACGCATAGATTTATATCAGTGGATTAATTATTCATACAATTAATAATAAATAGGCAATTTTCTATTGATTATTTAAGTCATCGGTACAAAACTTAAAAATCAATAGCTTTAAATTTATACACTTATTATTTATACACATATTATTTCAAGTAAACTGTAGACAGATAAAAAAGTTTTCTTCTTGCATTCATTAAAAATACTCTACAACTTTGTTTGATAATAACTCTTGAGTAAGAACGAATTACGTATATGACGGAGTTTGATAGTTCAAGACGTTTGAAATTGTACGTAGAGATAAGCAAAGAAATGGATGGAGATGAAGAGCATTGAGACCTCATAATAAATAAAAAGTATCGACGCAAATTGTTATTGAAATTAATATGAAATATTTGTACTGGCCTGCATTTATGCCTCTGCTCAATGAACATCATTTCAATGCACTTGGCACGCAAGTCTCCAACGAGTTGAACGAATTGATATAGCGGCTTTTTAATAAATGACAATTTGACAATTTAACACTTTCAAAAAAAATATCCCTCAATATTTAATGCATGAATTCATTTGTGTTTCGAAGGCTAAACTTTTTGGTAAATTCGTTGCATTATATTAATCGCGTCCTTTTACCAAAACAAAAATATTATTTTGATAATAATATAATAATAATTTTGTTGAAAAAGTACATTTAAGGGTTTGTTATTATCAACGTCATAATACAGTTTAATGAATTAAATGTTCTATACTTGAAGAGACATACTTTTTCAACTTTGTAATTTAAATAATATGCAATCCATGCTTTAGTAGTAAATATAAACAATTAAAATACAAGGTATAGTTTTTTACGTTGAGTGTAGATACCGAAAAGGCATTTTTTACCAAATGTTCGTATTTATGTATATATAATTCAGTAATTGCTTTACGGCTTATACCAGTGCCGCTCAATATGTTGTGGATTTGAAATTATAATATCCTTAATTATCCAAACAATCAAATCACAAATAATAGAGCAGGTAATAAATACAAGCCGTGTTAAAGACAATTCAATCCATATTTACGATCATTATCGATATATTATTTTATCTCATTTCACTTTATTGAATTATCATACTACTTGTTTATGATATTCAAGAAAATATTTATTGCCGACAAATCACCAATATGTAATACCTTTCATTGTACAGTAGAAGGTGAAAATATTCATAAATGTAAACATCAATAAATCGATAATTAAGTAAGAGCAATTACGTACCGTGAAAGGTTTAATTGTACATCTGGCATTGTAAAAGCGTTTATGGCGAAATTATTAGCACAGAAGTGATTATACTCTGATATCAAAAACACATATAAAAGAGTATACGTAACTCGTTTAGTACACTCGCAAATGGTCATTATGTTTTCCTTATTGTTCTTGAATAACGTAGACGTAGAGGGACTTTAGTACGTCGATCGATATGTGGATGAAATTGTAAAAAATCGAAGGTAATGCCTTCACATTGCGAATGATCGGTATTGTGATTTTTGTAGTCTGCGTGTATATCAAGATATATATCTATATACCGAGAGAGAGAGAGAGAGAGAGAGAGAGAGAGAGAGAGAGAGAGAGAGAGAGAAATAGAGAAGTTCGTACAAGCGAGCAGTTACTCGAGAATGTAATAATAAAAGTCGACTTTGCGAAGGTGAGGCAAAAGAGACGCCAAGGTGAAGGATGGAGCGCTGTATCTCCGTCTTTGTCGATGGGTTTCGTCGGTTCGGTGTCGAGTGCTAGAGTGGCCGACGTTGGTGTACGAGGGGGGGGGCGGTGGACAGGGAAGGGAGGGCGGGTGGAGGAGGAGGAGGAGGAGGAGACGCATTCCAGGCCCTCCTTGGAAAAAAATCTCTCTCCCCGTCTCACTTTCTGGGTTCGCAAGTCTTGTTCGCTCCTTAAATGCCGCGAGCTCAACGCCGATTATCGCGGTTCCTTACTTTATCTTTTTCTTCTTCCCCGCGTCGTGCGCGCGCCTCCTAGGCAATGCAGCTCGTGGAAATATATTTCTCCCACTGGACCAGTGCATCTATTGTTTACTTTAAGCGTATCGCAGCGCATCCCGATGCTTGCCAATAATTAGATACTGTGGCTTTTGTATTATTCGTTGAAAGCATTGAATCCAAAAGTATCGGCTTATCAGTCGATTTCGCGTCTAATTATACATATTACATGCATACATTTGCATTACAACTTAAATAAATATAATAATGTTTATTGATGACACCACTTTAGTTGAATACTATAATGATATTTCTTATTTTTCTTTTCTGCTCCTAATGAACAGTCGAACAGTCAAACTTCAAACAGCTAATTTTGATTTATTTTCCTTATACAATCTTCTCGCTATAAAAGAAATTTAATATTATTACCACAAGTAATTCTAAAATAAATATTAGCATTTTATATTAAAACACATCTCGTCTTTTCTGTTGAATTTTTTTTTTTAGTATTGCTTTTTGTAGGATAATGTCAAATTTTCACATTGATACTTCGACGAGTGTGGCACGTATATTATACAACTGTATATGAATAAATTGTTTATTTAGTAATGTAACTTCAGAAGACAGTCGGTTATGCTAATCGGAGTGAAATCGTGCGACATTCAACAACTATTAAACGTAACAAGCTAAACGCAATATTTGATAATATATATTCTGAATAAATAATTTGAATGAACAAACCGTAAATTCAGGTAAGTATCATCGTGATTTTCAAGTTCCTTTGAATTATTTTATGAAAAAAATGATAATAATGTGAATTCCATTCATTTGATCATTAAAAACTATTTGCTTTGTGAAAAAATACTGCATACAAAAGAATATGCACAAGAACATTGCATTTTTTGTATAGAATTATAAATTGAAGAGGTTCTTACCTCCCATAATTCACTACCACAATAATCGTGTATGCAATTAAAAATGATTTTACCGTAATCATAAGATAAATAAATACTCAGTGTAAATATTAATTCTAAATAAAGATAAAAGCAAAAGCAATTAGCTGTAAACTTACTCAAGACTTTAATGATGTAATTTATGTTGTATAATCCTTTACGAATTAAATTTGAGCTCTTACTCATTATTAGTTATATTGACAGCAATATTTTTCAATTAAGTAAATTAATCCGTTGTTTACTTAGTATTACTTACACGGCAAATTGGTAGGATTTGCATGTAGATAATAACAGCTCATCGCGTGTAATAAAATTGGCCGAGTTCATAAATGTGGAAAAAGTCGAAAACGGTGCGCACACTTTCGTCGATCGATGTAAGTGGATTTCTGACAAGATGATAAATCGCGCTTACGTTTAATGGGTCTAGTAGCCGAAATTGAAAAGAGATTGTGAGAACGGATCGATTTTTGTGATCTAAAGAGAGAGCGAGAGAGCGAGAGAGAGAGAGAGAGAAGTAAGGATTATGCCGCGCAACTTCTAGGGTTTGAAAGGCAGCGGCTTGGCTCCATAACTTGACCATTGTAACGAGGCATTTTCCCGATTCGATATAAGAAAGGGTCGCAGTCCGCGGCTCGCCGAGACTCTCGTCGCTCCCCCGAGTAGCTCGATTCCCGAGCCCCGGCTCGAGCAAGTCCCCCCCGTCGCAATGGCCGAGCAGCGATAATCCAAGGTGTCGATAACTGTACTACTTCCACCTAGGCATTTTTTCCTCTCGGGATCCCGACCTTGCAGGGGGACTCGACGGCAGCGTTCGCCCTGTGCCGGCAAGTGGAGGCTGCGCGCACACTCGCTTATTGTACGACCCTACCCGGTGATGAATTAATTCCTTACAAAGGTGGTCGGAGAAAGTCATTGCCGGTTTTGAAAGCCGTGAAATTTCCCCTTTGTGGCTCGTTCGCAATCAACAACATAAGTAGTTTTTCTTCGCTAGGAAATTTCCTCCTCCGTCCTCGCCCCTACTAGCCTAACCGCCCCAATTGCCACTGGTCAAAGGTGCAGTATACATTACTGGGATTAAGGGTAACTCAATGCTCGAGGCTCCCTACCTATCTTACAAAAAATGCTCGAGCCCAACCGAACCGTAGGAATGTAAATCTCGCCTATTGTTTTATTGTTGATATAATAAGATAAAAAGGATTATTCTTCGAGTCGAGTGCGCTCGATTATTACAGCTAATTTGAAATTTGGAATGAAATTGTGGCACGGTTGAGCCTCTGGACAAGATACATTCGTTTATAAATTGATACACGCGTAATATTTCATTGCGTATAAACACAGTGGTATTCCAGGGCCAGTGTCTCGAAAAAAGGTGGGAACATTGCGCAACCAACTATACCCACTAATGTGAATTATGTTGATCGTAGCTGAAGTTCTGTTTGAAGAGATAAATATCGTGTAACTATCCGGACCATCAAAGTGTAAGTGTCATACAAGTTAAGGTGCTCTATTATACCAAATACCAGCTTACTATAATTTTTAATAGGCGCTTCTCATCGTAGAAAAATTAATTTCTATTTACTTTATTTTTTCGCTTTAATTATTTAATTTCATCATTCAACCCATGCCTTTATCAATGCAATGCTACTTTAAACGATTGTTTATGCGTACAACGTTTAACATCGTGTTTCAAGTTACATTACTGTTAACATATTTATTAGAGTTTTAGTTTTACCATTTGTTTGGAAAGGGCGTGAATTTTCGCACGAAATGTAATTTGTACAATTACCATATCTCTGAAGAAAGAGAGAATAATTTTGTACTGCTTTTCAGATACATTTTTTAAACGAGCAATTATAACGTGAATGTAGTAATTTCATACGTTGTAAGATTTAATTTATAAATTATGCCGTGAGAGCAACGTAGATACCGGGAAATGAAGTTTCTGTAACGCGTCAATATCAAAAAGTGTTTTCAGTCTAAGTCGTGATGAATATAGTGCTATGCAATGTTCGATACATGTTAGAGTGACGCCTAAAACGTATGAGCGGCAAATGTCGCAATAGGCCAAGAACTTCATGGATGTTACATAAGTCATTAACCATCGTAACTTCTTACTACGTCGTAATTTGAAGTAAATAAGATGGCTGCTGAAGAAGCGACGCTGTTTCTCTCTCTCTCTCTCTCTCTCTTCCCCCCCCCCTCCGACACCGCCGCGCAGCTCGCCCGTATACACTCTTGGCCGACAAGCTCCTCTTTCGAGTTTTAGTAGTGCTGGCAGGGTCTTTCTTCATTCTTCAGCGAGAGACGTATAATGAAAAGAAAAGTGAGAGGGGCGGGGGGAGAGGGAGCGAGCGAGAGAGGAACAGAAGGAAAATTGGTAAGACCGCGGCGCAGGTATGAAAAGGTGCGCGGGCGGAAAAGAGAGAGGACAAGCTTCGAAAAAAAAAAAAAAAAAAGAAAAAAAAAAAAAGACAAGGAAAAGGGCCAACAGTAGTACGCGAGAGGACATAAGTAGAATAAGTCTCTCTCTCTCCCCCTCCCACTCCCGCCCCGGGTTAACCTTATATAAACGCGGGGAGGATTCCTAGGGTACCGAGGCTAACTCGCCTAACCAGGGTATTCGCGCGCTTCTTGGAAAAGAAAAATGTACGTCCGCTCGCTGCGGGCGGAGGCGCAGGACGGAGAAAGAACTTTTTTTCTTTTTTTTTTTTCTTTTTTTTCGGGAAAATTCAGCCTTTGCCCCTTCTTTATGTCATTCGCAATCGCTAAATATTTCACAGGCAATGCAGCACGCGCCTCAAAAAAAAAAAGCAGAGCCCACGATCTGGGTGTTGTTTTCTTTCCTTTGCAGCTGGCCCCTCTTCCGTACACCTTGTTTCCCTTTTCCTCGTGGTTTTCAGCCTGCGAGCCGATGTGATTCGGTAAAAGTATGGCTCGCGTTTTCCCGTGTATGTGTTGAGCTAATCAACATATTCCGAACGGAATGAATAAGCCAAAGAGTTTGTTTATACTGTATACGATTCGGCTTGATTTACTTAGTTCCTGAACGCTAATTGAGTGCTAAAGAAGATGTCGATTTTACGGCACACTTATTTTTCAAGCGCCTCATTGTCTTTCACCTATGATGACACTTACATAGTTTACGCTGCTATCCTTTAATTACACTTGCTATCCTTTATTGCAAAGTATTCGATATGAAGTTTTCCTGGAAATGTTAATTTAAAATCCTGGAGTATTATTGTCAATGATATATATATATATATATATTATACGTATTAATATGATTTATATTTAGTTTCTACAAGCCAAGGTCAATACAAATGTTTGTATCTAATATTCTTAGAGTCGATAATTATATTTTAAAATATTTTACAAAATTAACAAGTTTTTTTGTCAATATTCTTAGTTAATTTTGAAAAAAAACTAATGTGGAAATTTTATAAAACAATTATGCCCATCAATATTAAGGAAAAATACATTTACATCACCGTATAACTTTTTTGTCGTGCTTTATTCCCAGAAGAAATAAGCGTTTCAGCCATCAATTTATTATAATACGCAACAGTTACTTATCAGTAAAATTATCAATTGTTTTTTGCATCGTTAAGTGGACAATGATATTGTAAATAATACATAATAAATTTGATGCATCGATAAAAACAACGACAACGACAACAACAACAACAACAACAACAATAACAACAACAACAACAACAATAATAATAATAATAGTAATAACAGTAACGCAAAGCACGTATGACAAAATGACACTGGAATATTGGATTCAGATATAATTATTCGAAAAATCATCTCTGCGCGAAATGACGGAAAGAGTGCTTAAATTATAAGCAGTAAAACGAGTTTTTAACAGTAATATATAGAGAATGTGTATACAAAGAGAAAATATTGCTCGAAGGTTAAGGTTCATTGGTACTATAAATAATAGATCAAGTAAGTCTATGGAATTTCCAGCAAGTAAAACAAAACTCATCACCTTGGCGGCTTCCTTGCTTTACTATACATTTATTGATGGCAATCATATCTATTTAAGTGATCATCCGGTACCAGAACTTTCCACGTGTTCCGGTTGCTAAGCCGAGCTCGAAAACAGGTATGGAAGGTACTCTGCATCTGGAAAAGTTTGTCGAATGTGAAAGACCCGTTGTATTCCAGGTAGGTGAATTATGAAATTCACCGTCGAAAGTCCGCCGGCCTCCCGGAGTAGGGCATCGGAACCGAATGATTAGTTAGCAAATCAGAATCATTAGCAGAAATTCGAGCAGAGCCGAATATTGTCGAGCGCAGATGAAGGTCCTTGCTCTCGAGGGTCGGTCGTTACTCGTTCCCAATAGTCAAATAATAAAAGTGCCGAGGCATCAGGCGCCAAAAGTCGCTCTTCCAAAATTCGAGGGACGAGCAGAGACGAATCCTTGGGACACGCTCGCATGCGGCAGGAGAGCGAGAAAAGTGGGTCCCCCGGCGGCGGGGGCGGGGGCCCGGGGTAAGCTCACGCGCCCCTTCCGCGAATAATTTCGAGGCCTAATTCGCCGAATGCACCTGCCGGTCGACGGCGCCCTATGCACAGGTAGCCCCTGCATGAGGCTGTGGGAGGACGGGAGGAGGAGGGTGGCGCCCTTGCCCGAGGACTTCCGGGAGGAGCTTCGGCGGGAGCGCCGCGCACGCGACCCGGAAGCTCGAGTGCCGCGTTCGCCCGCAGCCGGTGGACAAAGAAGGGGCCCATTAGCGTCGGCCAGGGCTTATAAACGTGTCGCTCCGTCCCGCATGGCGACGGACTTCCCACGAGGCCTTTTTAACCGCGGAGAGGAGTCGAGGCGCGGAGCCAGGAGGAGCGGCTCGGTTGCCTAAAATTGAAGGGCGCGGCCGGACTCCCCGGGCCTCCCCGCCTAACTCCAGCCGGGAACAATCGGAGCCTTGGCAGCTCTTGGTCCGCGAGATCGAGATGCGCCGCGTGCGCGTATCGCGAGAGCCCCGGAGGCTTATCCGGCTTACTCGGGATACTTCGTCTTCTTCCTCCTCGGCCACCGAGCTCCAATGCTCATGCGGACGATTGTTTACTCGGCCGGATCGACGCTGCTACGTTCCTTAGCCGTGGTGGTAGAGACTCCGCCGCACGCCGGAATTTAAACCGATCCTTCCCGTAAAATACCCAACCACTGGCCGATATCGCCGCGAGCCGAGGCTGGGACTCCTCGATACGGAGCAGCTCGCTAAACGTCACTTTTTACAATATCTCTGGTCGCGTTTCAGGCGAAAAACTCGCACGGTCTCAATTTCGTTGGGCGGCATCCTTCACCGCTCAGCCGCTTACCCAAGTGGAACGTCAGCTTTTTTCGGCAGCAGCCTTTTATTTACGGGGGCCCATTAAAAGAAAATTTGACGGCTTGCAAACAAGCAGGCCGTCTACAACTAAATAGCCTTACGAATTAATCTAGCCCGATTAAATTAATTACGGCTACTTCTTCTTCTTCTTCTTCTTCTTCTTCTTCTGTAGATCGCCGGAGGCTCGCGCAATCAAATGATAAGTGTAAAATGTACATTTTGGAAATTTGTGTAAGTGTACCATAAATTTAAGAAGTTGTCATCGGCGAATTATTTAAGGAATAAAAAAACTGACCGAGGCATAAGCGATCTTATTTCAAACTATCTTTAAGCGCATTAATTTTTTGAAATTCAATCGCACATCCGCATTTTAGCCCATTGATTAGTCAGATTCGGATAAGATTTTAACGCTCTCACACATCTATGAGTGGACCCAAAGTATTTTAAATTCATTAAAATGGTGTAATGATAGGAGCAATATCTAATTTACAATTATTTAATTATTTCGGCTCGGAGATACGTCGTACAACGTTTCAATATTCGGAGACTCTTAGACGTGCGCTATTCAAAGCATTTTAAAATGTCGATCCAATGATAATAATTAAAGCCTGGCACTTATTTAAAAGTAGTCTTTAGCGAATCGAAATAAGCTTTGAGCTTGTTTACATGTACGAGATTTGCAAGAGCCCGACACGCTCGTACTTGGAGAAGACTCGAGACACAAGAATCGTTCCCTGTAAGTTCTTACCGTTTCCTAAAAATAAAGAATAAAATCAGCAGCGCGTCAAATATTTGTGCACCGCCGGGGAAGAGCTCGTCTAGAGTCGTCAAAAGTATACTTTATGCGCGTTCGATTCGAGGAGGGGCTCAGAATTCATAAGACTTCGTAGCTAAGCCAAGCCCGTGAAAGCAGACCATCACGGGACCATTTTCAAATTCGACTTTTTCCGTTTAGCCGTGGAGAGTCGCCAGCCGTGGATTTTCAATAAGCGGAAGCGTATTTGCCGAGCGCTTAAAAAAAAAGTTCTTCGCCGAGCCCCGAGGACGCGGGTCTATCCTCGGTGCTTTTCCTTGGGTAGAGGAGGCCGAGCCTCGAGCGTCGGGAGAGGTCATCCTCCGGAGAGGTGCTCCGGGAGAGGACCGGGAGGAAGGAGCTGCTCGGCTCCGATGGGCCAAGACCCGCGGCCGACACCACCGGGAGATCAGCAGCCGTTAGTCGGGTTATCGGGGCTCGGGAGGCGGGGAGCCGCGTCATTGGCCGCGTAGGGGCCTCGGTGCCTTGGCCCGCGGCTGCCGAATGCCGAGGCCACTCGCCTCACGCCCCGACTTATCAATATTAAATTTGCCCTCGGCCGTGGCGAGGGGAGCCGGTGACGTAAGCCCGGGCCTCCGCATAGCAACACGAGTCTCTCCGCGCGCCTCCTCCCCCCGGCCCCGGCCGTCCGGTCCCTCGCGCACACGAGCAGCGCCGGAGAGGCCGGGCTCGCTCGGTCGTAAGGACGGAAGGACGCACGCGCCGAGATTCTGCCGCGGCATCTCGGGCCGCACCAGGAATGCGCGACGGAGCGCCGGATTTCGATTGCGGCTCCGAGCCCAATGTCCCGGCACTCGGCCGGCTGCCCGAGCCCAATCTCTCGCAGCTGGAAAATCCAAGCCTGGCTTTTCCACCCGTTTCCAAAGCTCCCCTGCGTACGCCTCGCCTCAACGGAGATGCACGTGTATACACGCGCGCATTTATTTAGTAGAGAGAGAGAGAGAGAGAGAGAGAGGACGGATGATCGAACAGTTGCGAAGAGTGAGAAGTATCATCCAGAGGCAGGGGAGCGCAATAATCGGCGCTCGCACGATGCCTCGGAGCAACCGCGGTACCAACAACTTTTCCTCACCGAAACGAAAGACGGGGCCGCTCGAATAAAGAGCCGAGAGCGAACAGAGGGATAATAAAAGGTCGCGCGCCTATTGTGCGCGGCCAAGGAAAAGCGGGGCCCCGAAGCCGGGAAAACGCGCGTCCCTCGGATTTCCCGCGCTCGGCAAATCGGCACGAGACTCGAGGAGGCGCGCGCGCTTTCTTTGAGAAAACTCGGCGGCGGGGGCTACCAGGCGGACTCCGTATTCTCGACGGGGTAGGCACGGGGTAGAGGGGGGGAAGGACGGCACTCCCGGGGACAGCTGCTTTTTACCGTGAAACCGCAGGCGGCCGGGGACGAGGCCGTCCCGCGTCTGGGCTTCGCGCCTCTCCGGCACAAGCAGGAGAGCAGCCTCCGTTTCGGAAAAGTGGAAGCGCCCCGACACCGCGCACTCGGTCAAATGTACCGCGGCATTAATGAGAGGCCCGCTCGAGATGATTCATGTCCCCGGCTCGGCTCGGCTCGGCTCCTACAGCCCCGGCCGCTCCCCGTGGGATGCCCGGGTGCAGCTCCGGGCTCCATCCGGGCCGAGCGAGGCCAGCGGCATCGCGTGGCCGGAAGATTGTTTGGAAGCGGAAGACTTTACGCAGTCGACGCCGGCTTATGTAAATTCACGCTTATTTGGGAGATTAAGGGCGGAGAAGCGAACAATCTCTCTTTCTCTCCGAGCATTTATCTCTTTTTCACGCTCAACTTTTCTTTATTTTTCATTTGAATTGGCCCTGTCTCCTTTCTCTGCGCTTATTATTGTTATTTGTTTTGTCTTTGCATCATCCTCCATTTACCAGCGTGGCCAACGAGCAAGGCGAATAAAATTCGAATGCCTCCATTCAAATATTCTTAATGCGGAATTGATGTTTTAAAGGAGTTTTCAATGTATATTGCCATTGTCAACTAATGAAAGAGGAGGACGTTTCGCTCACGGCGCGGCAACCAATGGGGAACATTTCAGGGCACTTGGGCTTCAGGCTCAAGTTGAAATATTTGTCGTCGTACATTACGGCGCACATACGGCGAGTATCGATGGATATATATATATATATATATATATTATTATTAGAAAAACTGAGTTTTACATTAGAGAAATAAATTACATCGTAAATGTGCGGCGCACGTCGCCGTACATTCCCCAGAGATAGCGCACGGATGATGTCACTTCCTTTTTCCTGGCACCAGTCCTTCAATCGTATTAACAAACGTAAACAAATGAGGAGAGTTGAAAAGTCGAGAAATCGGTAAGATTCGTCCTGTATTAAAAGGCTCGCGAGGCGTTGGAGGCGCGGGTAAAATCAGGAGGCTCGAATGCGCCACCCGAGGCAAGCAACGAAGCCGTGTTAAGATAAAAGAAAGCGTCCCGCGAAAGGGGCCGGGAGGATAGAGGGGCGTCGAAATTTTGTCGATCGCTCGGGGAGATTGTGAAACGCGAGAGTCAACTTTCTTCTTTTTCTCCAAACGCACGTGTCCCCTGGCCGTGGGCTTCAGCGTGATGTTTCAGCGCGGGATTCTATTACCAAAGCCCCTCTCCAGCAGCGGCTGGCTCCTCGCTCGCGGAGCGGACAATGCGTAAAGGAACACCCTCGACACCGTCCTTCGCAGAGATCGCTTCCTCTACGAGGAAAGACGACCCTTTTATGAGTAGAAATCCAGACGCGTCTTCTGCCCTCGCGCGGCCTGCCGTTAAATCGAGCCTGCCTCATCGCGAGCTCGCTTACTCCGAGTCTCGGCTTTCCATTTATCGCTGCTGCTCCTGCTTCTTATTACATTTGGAGATGCAGCGCCCAGCGATACTCTCGATGCTTCTCTTTGCCCCCCCCCTGCTCGAGCTAATCGCGCCCTTGTGGCCCTTTGAAACTTGGACGCTTCTCGTTGATATCCGTTGCACCCAACGCTTTGCTTTTCGACTCTTTACTCGAATTCACTGCCTTTTTACGAGGAGCATTGCGCAAACGCTCGTCCCGGAGCTAGAAAGAAAATCGCTTAAATGCTCATAATTTTTATGCGTAAAAATCGTCTTAGGCCGAGCGACTTTTGACAGTGATCCATGAGTCGCCAAGTGATCTCCTAGTTGAATTCAAACTAGCGCGACCTACTTTACCGACGGGCAAATTTATTACCATGCGAACTGTCAATCCTACTCGACGACCGTAATCCGCGCCGTTATAACTTGTTATTTGACGCAACGCTAAACACTTGACATTGTGCCAAATATTGTGCAAGCTTTTTCCCGACATTTAGGTATTGATTTCGCTCTTTCCAAGGCAATTCAATGGCTCTTCAATATAAGCGAAGTCTGATTAATTGCAATTATACCCAAATGAATTATGGTCGAGTATTTTTGTACGTTACAAAGCAGACTCCGATGGTCATTAATGATAAATTTCTTACGATTGTGCATCGATATAAATATTTTTCGAGTTTTAAGAGAAGCTCGAATGTTTATTATTATACGTTATGAATACTCTCGTAGTAGCTTTCGTCCACCTATTCTGGTTGTACAGCAGAGGCCACAAAGTACTTCTCGACCATAGAAACTGCATAATTTATCTTTATATTTATGGCAATTTCATCGGGTTGTAAAAATGTCGATACTATGCAATCTTGTCCATCGTAATCATAAATTGGGAGTCGCTTATAAGAATGAGACTCAGCAAAAGCATCGCAAACTAACGCAAGTATCGTATCGCACAAAGTATAAGAGTTTTCCGATCGAAGATCGATTTCAGCTTTTAAAAGCAAACGGAAGCGTCAGCGAAGCACAGGGTAAATATAACTCGCGAAGGAAGAAATCAATCGGAGGGCTCGGAAGGAGGGATCGAAGAAAGCGTGGCCCAGATGCGGCTGTCATTAGTTAAGGGGTTCGCGCGGTCAAGGGAACGCCCGTGCGATTCGTGCGAATAAGCTCGGGGTGGTTGAGCTGGCGGGAGGAGGAGGAGCAGGTAGGAGAGTGCCGGAAATCAGAGAGGCGACCGGGGCAAACGACCTCGGAGCCAGCGAGAGGCCCATTCTTTCGCGAAAGGGCACCTCCTCGAATCCAGGGGGATCCCACCGATCCGCCGGCAAACCGAGCGAAGCTCCCTGAGCCTCTGCGCCCTAATAATCGCCGCGGACTCGCGCGAGGCCCGGAGCTCGTCAAAGGCACCTCGCTCCCGGAGATCCCCGCCGAGCGATAGCCCCCCCCCCCGTAATTGCCCGTCTGCGTAATTGCCCGCTCCGGCGATCTGCAATCCTAAGGAGGCTTCGCACCTGCCGCCATCTATTTGCCAATCCACGACGAATGCCGGCGAATACAGAGAGCCCCGGACCCGATGGAGTTTACTTTGGCTCCCGTGCGGGTCGTTCACCTCCCCTGCCGATTCGACTATTCGCATTTGCGCGGGCATCGACTCTAATTGCTCCCCTTTCCCGTTACAGGCTCCTTTTAACTTTTATAAATAGCTAAGGGCAGCCCGAGCGCGGGCCTTGCTTCCAGTGCGAAATCCACTTTATCCAAATGGAGATTTGATTGGCCCCCTTGCTAGGGAGGGGGAGGGGGACCTGGCCCTCCCGCGTGCGTATGCTTGCCGAAGGCTTGGCTTTGAACTCGACGGGAAACAATCAAATCCCCTCGGAGATAAGTCAAGGCTAACGGGACGGAGAAGATTATGCTTCCAGGCCATTTGAATTCTGCCGACTCGGCGAGCAGAGCACAGAGCGCCGCGACGAGTCGAGGTCGCGATCCGATAACCCACATTTCATTATGAAAATTCACGTAATTGGTCCGGCACTGGCGTTTAGCCTTCGTACTTGCTCCTCCCTTTCCCATTATCACGCGATGCTTTAAGCGCTTTGGAGTGTTCGCTTGCAGCTCGAACCTCGATGGACTGATCAATCACCAGTGATTACTTTGTGCATTATCGATCGCCTCGAAATCTAGTCGATTCATTTTCTTTGCGAAAAATAGATAAACAATTGTCCGAGCGAGAGGTCACCGGCTTAACGGAACGAACGCTTATTCAAAAGTCGAGGGCTCTGGTACGAGTTACACTTATACGTGTACACGCATTCGTCAGTGTAAGTAATGTTAGACAAAGCTTAATAACCTTAATTCGGAATACGTAAAGCAACGTTCGGAGCACGACTCGGAAGACGTACTAACTACTTAAAAGATTACTATAAATTCGTGTTAGGGCTAAAAGGAATTGTAAGTAAGTACTTGCATTTGCCAAGTCGCGTGCTCCAAATTATATACGATCCTTGCGGTACTGTCAACTTTATATTCGCACAACGCGCTCCGCGGCATTTCTTCTCTTTTAACGTTAAGCTACCACAAAGCCTTTCGTATTCCGGTCATTTGCGAAACTAATAAATGGCCGCGGTGCATGCATCAATTGGCACATGGAGTCTTTGAATTGCACGCGACGTATTAAAAATGCAAAAGCCCATCGATTGTATAATTTTACACGGCCAATCGTAATTGTGTTTGTTCCTGCAATTTAAAAAAAAAAAAAAAAAAAAAAAAGAACAGCGCCGCTTTATTGCGCGAAATGATTCGGCATCAAAAGGGCTTCGCTTGTAAATAAAAAAAAAAAAAAATAAATAAAAAAAAAAGGAAAAAAATGTCACGACAAAAGGTACTTTACTTTATACGCGTAGGCAAGACTTGTCATTGACAGATCCTACTGCATTAAATAAGTAAGAGGGTGCATTAAGCCGATCGTATTAAGTTTCGTAAGAATTACATAAGCGGACATTGAAGGCAATGTCTTTCACATTCTCGCGCCGTATAAGTAAGAATGGACAAAGGCCGCCTAAGATGCGGGCCGTGGCATGAAAAATTCTGCAGCATGCGTGAAAGCTGCAAGGAAGGCAAGGGCGGTAAAATCGGTGTTTCCCCGAGACGTAACGAACGGCTCGAGCGGTGCCGGGCCAGGGCAGTTGCCGGCTGGAGTGGCGGTGGAGGCGGCGGAGCAGGAGGGGGCGTAGGTGGAGGCGGAGGAGATCGGTCGCTCGAAGAAAGGCTCGATGCCCCGCAAGACGATGAAAGATTGGCGGGGCGTCTCTCTTCTCCCGGGCTCGAGGGTACGAGGGAGGACGACAATGCGCGGCTCTTGGACAGCGCAAAAAATAAGACAAGAGCGCGCACGGGAAGAAGGAAGAGGGCCAGTCGCCTCGTAAACGAGCAGGGGATGCACGTTTCTCTCTCTCTCTCTCTCTAAACGCGCGCGTGCCACGTGTCCCGCCACCTGTTTTGCCTATTACAGGCCCTCCTTTCCCTAATATCTCCTCGAATGCTCGCTTGCAACGGCATCGAGGGCGTGAGGTGCGGGACGCGAGTCGCTGCAACAGCCGGCACTGTTTTATTATAATACTAGTCGGCCTTTGGCATTTGTCTCGCATCAACAAGAGCCGACTCTTCTCTCTCTCTCTATTTCTTTGTTTCTCTCGTACCCCCGCCCACTTATTTCCCGACTGACCGTCCCTGCTTTTCACCTTACGTGCACATACGCATTGGTGGCCCTGCACACAAAGCCACCCTAATGCAAAGAACCAGCCGCGTCATTCTGATCGCCCCTGCGAGAAGTATTCGATCGTTACGAGAGCCGCCGAATGTAATTAACTTTACTGATGATTGGTAACGATCGCTTTAGGCTTTGTTTAATCAATAACGCGAGGCAAAATGTTTGAATTCGTTCGTGCCGCAAACTTATGATATTTTTATGAAGATTTTTGCCGTAGGAAACATATTTACAATATGGTTTGTAAATTTCATGCTCGTTTTGATACTGTTAACATTATAATCGTATCGGAATAGATACTTGTAATGGGAGTGAAATTAAAAGTTAATAATTTCCTTCACGACGTAAACTTCTTAGCTCTAGTAATGAATACTTTTAGTTTTTTATTTTTTTATTTTATTTGGATCTTTACTTGAATACCGCGAGGCGTAACTTAGTTTAAAAAATTTAGATCCAAAAAAAAAAAAAAAAAATAAAAATTAATACATTTTAAACCAATTGTACTAACACCGAATGAAGCAATTTTTTTTTAACTTTTACAGTGTTTTTCCCCCCCCCCCTCCGAAACTGCAATCAACTGCACGATTCTTTCCTCGACTTTTCTTTAGCCTCTCGCGCATTCTAACCGACAATGAATGCAAAATAATTGTCTTATTCTAACGCTGCTTTAAAAGAAGCGAGGAGGCGATGCTCTCGGCTCGGGGGGCGCGTACGCGCACTCAAGGCCGGGAAGGAAAGAACATCGCTTGGCCAAGGCCTTGCTCGCGGACGACAGGAGTCAGACTCGGGCCCTAATCGCCCTTAATCGCAGGCAGCACCGATGGCCTGCAATTCCCGCGCGAAGCAGCCTACGGTCTCGAGAGCAGCCTCGGCCGGTGCGGACGATAAGGTCTTAGGCCATGGACGAGGGTCGCGAGCAGTCGAGGGCTTCCGCGACTGCGATAAACAATCCAACCGAGCCACGCGGCATCAGGCTCGCGGATTTCTCCGACAGAATGTCCCGGGGCCCGAGTGCGGATCCCCCGGGTCCGCCTGAGCGCGCACCTGCCACGGGAAAACGCGACGCGGGCCCGAGCCCGTAGCTTCTTAAGGACAACTACTTATGTTGCCTTCAGTTGTGCGTTAAAAAACAACTATGCGCTTTTTATAATAAAGCCGGTCTTTCTCGTTAAAATTGAAATGGACATAATACGTGTACACCGAAAGCCCATCGTATGGCATTTTAATAAAATTGTATGGTACACGCGATGCAAGTGTTTTCCTAATGACGTACAAGGCTCAAAATTCGTAGCAAAATTTTTTAAGATAAAGCAAAATCGCGCGTATAGATGAAATACGTATTATCTATTGCTTAATAAAAGGTTAAAGAAACGATAGTTATATCACATACACATATGAAGAATTGTACGAATTAACGATATTACAGATTAAAATAGTAATTTATGAATATGAACAGAGCCGCATTATTGTATGAATTAATTCAGCATTAAAAGGGCTTAGTTTCTGAAAAAAATGACATGACAAAGAGGCAAGACTTGTTATTGACATATCCTACTGCATTAAATAAGCGAGAGAGTGCATTAATATATATATATATTTTTAAGGTATAAGCTGTCGTTTTTATAAGTATAATAATTATTAGATTGTATTGTTGTACTTTTTATGCCTAATTATATTACTTAGACCAACTGCAAAATTATAACCCATTTAAAATAATGCCTTAACTTGATAAACGTACACGAGATGGTATATTTTACAAATAATAAATAACTAAAACTTTTAAAAATATATTCATACGCTTATTTTATATACTTTTAATACTTTCATTGCACTTAATCAATCTATTCATCTTTACATCTAATTATTATTCACTTTATCATTTGTTGACGAATGTTTTTTACGGTAATAACGAATATTCGAAAGAGTCTTTGTTCGTTTGAATTTCGCTCTTTTATAGAATTCAATATGCCCCTGTTTATATACAACAATGTTTGCAATCGTATAGACCAATCGAAGGATACAAAGTCTAAGCTGAAGAAAACATCAATTGAAGGCGCCAAAACTTAGTTAGGCAAGATGATAATAAACTTATCCCTTGTAATAAAGATACAATTTATGATTTGATTTTCTTAGCTATGAATATCGTATGCTGACAAAATTTAGACTATCAACATTCTTCGTCCACTCCAACTATTTAAGTTCTTCTTTATCTCAAATAACATTGATCGATTTGTGTTTATCAATATCATATCTTTAGCTTAACCTCCCGCTTGGACAAATAATGAAGTTTAAATGTAAAATGACTGAAAGTGCATCGATGCGAGATTTTACAAGTCAGTTCATACAAGTTTTTATTTATTTTATAAACATTATTTATTGGTTGTACTTTTTTAGATGTTGCAAATACTATTGCACGTATGTCCAAGCAATGCATTATTCGACTAACACAAAATTCAGTCTATTTCAACGCTGCAGATGATTCTACACCCATGGTTTGGACCAAGTTAGATCAAAATCACTTTTTTGTGGATTATCTGGTTGTAGGAAAGTCTAAGGAGTTTAATGAAATTTATATGGAATTAAATGCAGGAATGCTTGCCAAAAGTGTTACATCGCTAAAGACGGCTGCAAAAAGTGTAAAAATAAAGTTAACGAATAAGCAGCAACCTTGTCTTACATTTGATATCGAACTGTCTTCTACTAGTAACGAATCTCGACAATGCATTCATGATGTGCCTGTACTTATAATTCCACAAAAGAAATGGAGCGAATACTATGAACCCAAAATTGAACGATATGATGTAAGAATATTATTTTAATTGCTGCAATTGGTCGTATATTTTTTTCAGAATTTAATATTATATAGTATCTTTTTTAGATATCCTTAGAAATGCCTCAATTTAAACATCTGAGAAGTGTCATGGAACGAATAAAAAATATGAGCCCAATTCTTATAATATCAGTTGATACAAATGGTGTACTTGCATTTAAAACTGATGCAGATACTGCCACTATTACTGTACATTTTCCTAATCTCGGAATACTTAATTACAATACAAATATCGAAACAGTATCAGCAAGTGTGGATATTAAAACATTTCATGCTTTTCTTGCATGGGAAGCTGTTCATCCTACTACAATAAAATGCAACATTCTTAATAATAGACTGATTAATATAAATTTAAATTTGGAAAACTATTTACAAATAAAGTATTATATTCCTGCAATAGAATCTTAAATAATTTATATATAAGTAGTTATTTTAATGTGTATACTTTATGTTATTTTTATTATAAACAGAGATTTTATATTTAAGTAATTGATAAAAAATAATATTGATAAAGATGTGTGGAATCTCGTTTATATTTTAAAGAAGTAACAATATAAATTGTTATCCATTTGATGTTCAAAAAAAAATATAATGAAAATATTAATTTACACTTTAATTAATATTACTATGAAAGTAATACACTTAGAAATATGTTTAAATAAATCGGTAATATAATTATAAAATACAATGAAACATTGACATTTAAATAAATGAAATGTAATTAATTAAAATATTATTTTATCGGACTGTTGATGTATCAATTTACTATATTCGCACAGACATTTCTTTTAATTTTTAACTATTTTTCAACATCGATTAAAATTTGTGACAAACTTTTGAAGTCATTTAAATGGTGTAAAAATATTTTTATTATATTTTTTTTTGTAAAAGTTTCACATGGACAAAGCAAAGTTTCATACACCACAAGTTTATTTAAAATATAATAAAAAAAATACAAGTGAAGTATAATGTGAGAAGTTTATTTGGGAAATAATTTATATTTATCTTTCGAGAATTTATGCATTCAATTTGCCATTTGATTTAAATAACGCGCCAAATGTGATGACAAATGACCGCTATTATTATCGCTGAAATCTGACCAAAATCTGACAAAAATGACGATGCTCATAGATAAATTTGGACCGAAGAAACATAAAGCGTCGTTGGATTTTAAATTCAAGAAAAACCGTTTTATGAAAACCATAAGTTTTGCATGACGAATGTTACAGTGTTCTTTAATAAAATAATTAGCAGAATGTATTAGTTTTAATATATTTACATGGGTGAAACATCATATAAATTTTATACTCTCAATCAAAAGGTTGGTAGAATATAATATATTTAACAATTATATTTGCGAATGAGCAAAAGTAACCTTCACGTTTTTTTACAATTCACCCTTACCTCTGTTTTACTATTAAGACTTTTTATTTTTTGATATTTTTAATTAGCACGCATAATAAAATTCATTTAATACTATTATAATAACAACCAAGTATTAATTAATTGGTTATTAAAACAATTATTTTTGTTTTAAATATTTGGTTTAATATATAAAAGTCATGATTTCAGGTTCAATTGCATTTTTTGAGATTTTCGTGAACAATAAAAAAATCGTCAATATTTAATAAAAATGAAAATTATATATATATATCTTTGTAGCAGTTAACTAATAATGTTTTATTATTATTGATAGCAGAATAATTATTTTTTGTACTATTATTTGAATAGTGTAATTTCCATGATTGTAAAATAATTTGTGACAATTAAGAAAATGTGTACTTTTTAAATATATTAAGTAATATATAACAGTTAAGAAATATATATTTTCCATCAATTTTCACGATCTTTTACATGGCTTTTCCTCCTATGAAACAAGTTGAGACTTGTTCTATGAACAGATGTTTAGGTTTTCTTTTGCCCCTGTAACATATATATTAATTTCAATTTGCATCATAGAGATTTATTTATACTATTTATGCATTTTTGCAGCTTAGTTCATAAAAAAATTTTGTAATCATTTTTTCTTCAATTTTCATTAAAAATATTTTTGTTTTATTTTTGCAATTGAAACAATTAAAAAAAGATGATTATTCATGAATATATTAATTATTAAATTATGTTAAGAAATTAAATATTAAAATCTTTTTTTTTTTTAAATTAATTTAGAAATGAATTATTTTATACACAAAAATCACTTTGCATCTAATATTTATCAGACAAAAATTCAGAAATATATGTTTGACTTTAAATTAATAATAATTTTTCTTGAATGTAATAAGATTTTTTAATTTAAAAATAAATCTTATGTGTGTTATGCAAATTAGGATGGAATAGTTTTTAAATATAACTTAATGTATTTTATTTTTTATAAATTTTAGATGAATCCTGTCAAAAATACTAATTCATTGGAAAATGAGCCCATAGGAGGTGACATGTCTTATCTATATGGTAGAGATCCAAGTATATTAGCATATGGGCAGCGTCCATTTCCATCTCAAGAATCTAAGAGAAACTTAATTTCTTCATTAGAAGAAGAAAATGAAGATGAATCAATTGAAAGTAGAGATAAAAATTTTAGAAGTATTAATTCATCGATACTTCAAACAATTAAAGTATATTTACGTATGAAACCTTTTCCTTCTAAGATGAAAATTCCAGCGGAGCAATCAAATGCATATACAATATTAAATTCAAGCACACTAGTTACAAAAATGCCTTCTCTTGACAATAATACTAGTTGCTTAAAAAAAATTAAAATTAATGATACAGTGAGTAGGAAATATATATTTACACAGACTTTTGGACCAGAAACTTCTCAGTTGCAATTATTTGAAGAAGCAGTTAAGCCACAAATGGTTAAATTTCTAACTGGAAAAAATGCAGTTGTAATGAGTTATGGTTTGTTTTAATATTCTATTATTATTCTGCGCATATAAACACATCTTATAAAAATTTACTATTATATATTTTTGTATTTTCTAGGTACTACTAATTCTGGAAAAACTTACACTTTACAAGGTACGGCTGAGTCACCTGGAATTATTCCTCGTGGTATTGAATTTGTCTTTAGTAATATTAATCCGCGAGATATGCCTTCTTATAAACCAGTCAATTTATGCGACGTTGTTTATCTAAATAATCATGAACGGCTTCAAGAAATGGACTCAAAAATAAAATTGCTTACTTTTAATTCAGAAGAAAAAAATTATTATATGAGAGTATATAAGCAAATGCAGAAGCTACTTCAAGAAGAATCACCAATAAGATCAAGTCAAAACTATAATGGATACTATTCTGTATGGATATCCTTCGCGGAGATTTATAACGAAACAATTTATGATCTTTTGTGGAACGATTGTCAAAGAAAACAACCTCCCTTAAAGTTAGTAACAGATAGTAGAGGTAGAGCTTACATTAAAGGCTTAAAAAGCGTTTCTGTTAATTCAGGCGCTGAAGCTTATCAAGTTTTAATGGCTGGGCAATATAATTTAAAAATTGCTGCAACTGCATTAAATTCAAGAAGCTCAAGATCACACTGCATTTTTACAATTAAGTTGTTAAAATATAGATTCGAACACGATCCTAGTTCAGTTGAAGTGAGCATGTAAGCTTCACTTTAATTTATTACTTTTTTTGTATTAAAATATAATACCTTTGTTATTTTTATTATTTTTTTAGGTTTACCTTTTGTGACTTGGCTGGTTCAGAACGCTTGAAGAAAACATTAAATGTTGGTGAAAGATTAAAGGAAGCTCAAAATATTAATACAAGTTTATTAGTTTTAGGAAGATGTTTAAAAACTATTTATGAATCTCAATGTTCTGGAAAACAAAAAAATGAATCAATAGGACCATTTCGAGAATCAAAATTAACAAGGCTGTTTCAGAGGGCCTTACTTGGAAGGGAGCAATTAACTTTAATTGTCAATGTAAATCCTGTGCCAAACTTATACGTTGAAACACAAAACGTTCTTAATTTTTCTGCCATAGCGAAAAAAATTGTAATCGAGACTACTGATATTGTAAAACGAAGACATTCGCATTCAAGATTTTCTCGCCTAGTTGCTCAAAACATGAAAACTGATACTGACTGGGAAAATACAGAACTAGTTGATATGACAGAAGCATGTATATATATTTTTTATAATTACTTATTTAAACTTAATTCTTTTTGAATTCATATTATTTTAACAATTAATTCGTATGCTTTTTCATATAATTTATTAAATAGCTGAAGAGATATTTGATGAGGAGTCTGAATCGTCTGAAAATGATTTAATAAATGAAAATTTATTAATTGAGAATGAATTATTGAAAAAAGAAATTAAAGAGCTTAAAGATTCCGTTTTAAAAAGGGACATGCAAACACGTAAAGAAATGACGGACATGTACATTGATATTCTAAGGAAATCGGAAGAAAACTGGAAGTACGTATTAAAAAAACAAGCTCTTGTTAGGGAATTATTGATTTTTGTTTTAATTTTTTTATTCATTATTCTTTAAGAAATCGTATGATCGATATGGAAGAGCAACAAGAGGATTTAAGAGAATTAGCTGTCGATCGCATCGAATTATTTTACAAAGAAAAATTAAATCAATTAAATAATCGCAAGCGGTCTCGAATGTCGGATTGTGACGAGGATGAGGATGATATTAAAAAAACGTTGGAAAATGTTAATATTGAAAATACATGTCTAACAGCCAAGATCGAAACACTGAAAAAATCTATTCGGGATTTAAAACAAGCGAAAGAAAACCAAGAATCGGATAAAACGAAACTTTCATTTGAATTAGCGGTTGCCAAAGAAGAACTGAAAAGAACAAATGAAATGCTATTAGCTGCACAAAAAAGCATTAATTTCGATGGGAATGTATCTGAAAATTATGTTCAAGAGTTAACTGATATTTGCAAAAAGAAAGATGAAAGGATAAAAGTAAGTATGGATTTTAAAAGTGTGTTACAATATATTTTACTCTGTAATTTTATTTGTATAGACTAATTGAAATTTTTTTTATTTTTTAAAATAACCAATTAGACCATGAAAGTATTTTTGAACGAAGCCAAAGAAGAATATATATTCATTACGAAACAAGCTCAAAAAATGGAAAATCAAATCGCAGAGCAAAATAAATTATTGGTTGAAAACACAGAACTTATTCATGACTTAGAGGAGCAACTTGCTCAAGCTAATATTTATTCTTTAGAGCAAAGTAACTTGATCGAAGATTTAGAAGACCAATTAGATCGGCAGATAAAAAAAATGATATCCACCGAGGAAAAATTAAAAATTTTATCGGAAAAATGTAATTTAGAAGATGATAATAAATTAAAATCTGCCAAGGAGAATAGCGATGATGCAGAAAACACTAAAGCACTTTTTGAAGAATTAAAAATCAGATTTGAACTTTCTGAAGATGAAAATAGTCGTTTAAAAGAAAAACTGAATCAGCGAACAAACGAAGTCGAATCGTTGAAAAACAATCTTGATTCAACAAAATATCAGTTAGATGAAGTCACGGAGAGAATTAATAACTTAATTATTGAAAATTTAGAGAAAGAAACTTCACCCGACGCGCCTATAATTTCCACAACTGAGAAAGAAATTCAGACTGAAACGGAACAAAATTTCATAAATACCAGTTGCCAAACAGATATAAAATTGTAGGTATTAAATTCGATAAAAAGTGTTTCAAACTTTAAATAGAAATATTTATTTTAAGAAATATTTTATTTCATCAAATAACTTAACTACTTAATTGTTTTATTACATGTTTGCGAAATAGTCGGAAGGATTAAATGAAATAAAAAAAGAATTCGAAAATACAAAAGAAGCTCTTGAAAAGTGTAAGATTGAAAATGGAATTGCACAGAGACAACTCGAGGAAAATATTAAAGATAAGCAGGATGGTATGTTTTTAAGTAATTTTTATATAATTGCAATTAGGATTTTTTTATTATTATTAATTTATTACCTCTTTCAAAATGAAATGCGAAAAAAAAGAATTGGATCGATTGGTTGAAAAATTCGAAGAAGAAAAAAGAGTTTTAAAAAATTTAATAGAAGTTCAAAATGTTAAAGATAAGAATGTAATGGACCAAATTACGGAACTCGTTGCTCGAGAACATGACAAAGATAATGAAATATGCAGCTTGCAAAGAGGTAAAAGTATATACAAATATAATAAAATGTAGTAATAATTCAATCAACTTTTTAATGTTGTAGAAATGAAAAATTTAATACAATCGAATGAAGAAGCTACGATAAAAATGGAAATGGAAATGAAAAATATATTAAAAGATCTAACTTTATCGAAAGAGCAGCTTACTAAAACAGAAGAAAGAAATAAAAAAATGGAAAAGGATTACAGGCATGTTATTAAGATTCTTGAAATTAAAGTTGATGATTTTGAAGAAAAGGCGTTGGAAAAGAAAATAGAAACTGAACAACAAAAGTTAAAAATTGCTGAGTTACAAAAGTCTCTAGATGATACTGAACACGAGTTAAAAGTATTCATAGAAAATCGAAATTCCACGATATCTAAATATGAAGATTTAGTTAAGACACAATATGATGAATTAGACTTTCATCGAAGAGAGGTAAATTTTGTATAAGTGTAATATGTAATGCGGTATTAACTACATGAAATTTCATACAATGTTTAATGAAAACTAAATTCATTAGGTTTCAAGGTTGCAAGAGTTATTACAAGAACTCAAAGAGAATCACGAAACTCCTCTTAAAGGAATTTCAAAGAAATCTCGATGCAACGTTAAAGAAGACAAAAAAAAAGTATAACTATAATAATATTATTTTCATTTAAATAAATAAATATAAATTATGAATATACTTATAAATTGATTAATAAATTTACTATTTAAGGCAAAGCCATTAGAAGTTGCAAATAATTCCGAAGACGATAACTGTGATAGCGTTAAAGTAGAAAAAACAAAACAAAAAAAAGAATTTCTTACTCCTAACACGGACAATGTTCAACTTATAGAATTGTCTGGATCTGAATCAAAGTTAGTATAGTAAATGTAAAGTAGATATAAAAGAGTGGCATAATCTACGCCAACAGAATTTTAAAAATTGATGTTAGTCAATGACTATTAAACTGGCAATGTATTTTTTCAGAAAATCAACTAAAAGTAGTACTAAAGATCCACCATCTACGACAAGACGAACTAGAAAGAAAAGATTGTTTACTCCACTTGATGGATCTTTTATTGACATTGAACAAGGCGATGTATGATTATTATATTTCTTCTTTATTAAAAATTGCTGCTTATTTTATTATACGTTATAAGTATGTAACATTTTTTGTTTGTTTTTTTTTTAGCCAACGCCTTCTCCGAGTTCATTAGTTAGAAATTTGCGTAATAGAAAAAAATAAACGGTAAGCTTTATGTACAGATAGATTTTTAATTGTCCTTAAATATTTTTTTACATAAACTGCGTCTTTTTTATTATGTAAATAGTGATTTCAGTAAAATATTTCCATATACGATTGTGATTTTGTTACTATTTTGATTACAATATCAAAATGATAACATTGTTTAATTAGTGGAGTACTATAATAATTTAAGTACGATTTTTTAAGTTTACACTCTATGTTATTTAGAATATTAATTATACGAGTTTAAATACCATTTAAAGTCAGTGTTTAGGGAAGAATAGTTTTAATATTAATTTTTAAGTAAAATATGTAATATTTCATTTTATTGAATAAAACTATTTTTAATTAGTTTTGTTTTTATTATTGAACATAATAAAAACATCCACGTTACATTAAAACATTTTAATGTAACGGACCTTTGTTGAAAAATGCTAACTGAAAACAAATTATCAACGTTTGGAAATTCTTTATATAATGTATTATTAAAATGAAGCCGCATTTTTATGCAGTTTTTATAAAAATATGCTTTAATTTCGTGCCAAAGTTACTTTATGTTTTACTACTATTATATTAACTGTTACAATTAAAAACAATAATAGGATAAAACTATTTTGTACTTTATGGAGCGTTTTATAAAAATTGCCAATTGCAATAAAATGTTAAATATAATAAATTTTCATTCAAATATAAAGTTTTTCAAAACACAATTATTTCAATGATGAAAATTATTCCTTCAAATTTTCCTTGGTAGCAAACTATGTGTACCTGATTGGACATTAATTTAGCATTAGTTTTTATTTTTCCGATTTTCATTAAATAAAAATTCTATTAACATCATATCATCGAAATGTGAAATGAAAGTGACTTGCTTATTTAGCGTATTTAGTTAACACCAATATTATAAAATAAGCTTACGATTTTAATCACAATTAGATAAAAAATTTCCTGCAGTAGTTCTAAAAACATTGTGCTAATTAATTAAAATTTCCCATATGCGCCCTACCTGTTCATTAAATTTTCATTAAATATTCAAAATAAAACTGAGACGTGACACTTTTTAATCTAATAAAAAATATCGACCTATAAATGCAGTAGTAAAATATCCTGTAGTATTGTATTTTTTATTGATTAAGGCTTTTCTAGAGGAGTATGCAATTCAACGTGTCAGCACTTATCTTAGGCTCTACCGTTGCTTAGCTGTCAAAGGTCAAGTCAATACGAATCGTATTAATCTTATGAGCGACATCGTTAATAAATTATATATGCCTTCTGCTGTCAATGATACGATTTGCTTTATTATTAATAATTATTATTTGCATTATTTTATACTTACTTTATTCCGTATAATTATATCTACGTAACATAAATGTTTTTTTACAAAGAAAAATCCCCGAGCATTATAAAATTATTGTTTCGCAGTCGTTTTACATTTCTAACGTAACGTATTCTAAATTCTAAGTCCTTGGCAGCATCATTAAAATCTCATGTGTCATTCAAGAGGTTCTCATGCTGTGCCGTTTATAAGTATCGCATGCTGTACTCTGTATTCTTTATATGATCGTAATGCATGAAAGCACGTAATCTATTGTTTTTGTATTATGAAACTGCCGTAAAAAACTTCAATCTTATATCTAAGAAATGTAGCAACTTAAAGAGTATTTACTTACAATCACGAGGTCCGAATCTTTTCATTGGAAATATACTTGACTCTTACAATCGTTACATTTTCAATTAGAAATGTTTTTATTTACTTTACATTCCTACAAATCTTCTATTTTAGCTATTTGCTACGTATCAAGATTTAAAAATTTATAAGTTTATTTTAATAACAAAATTCTTTATTTTTCATTTGAAATCAAATCCATAAATCTATATTAATTGTACAGACCGTTTTTTTAAGATTTGTGTAATTTTACGCAGAAAAATATGTCTTATAATTTTTCAAAATACTTCCTGATTATCGTTAATATATTACACTTAAAAATAAAAATTATGATTTTATACATAGGATAATGCTTCCAATTACCTGAAATTATTACGTTATTTGCATCATCTGCAATCATCCACAGTTTTGTTTAAAAAAACTTTATAAATTATTCCTTTTGATCGGGAATAATATAATTTAAAAGGATTTACTACTAAGTAACAGTAATAATAATAACAACAACAATGACAATAAAAATGGTAGTATAAAGTAAAATTTTAAATAATTTGATACATTGAACGAACCTAACTCTTAGAACCTTATTTAAAACTTCTGTTTCAGACAAAATAACTCTTAATTATTAAAATAAAAATATATTATATTAAAAACGAATTTAAATTATTACAAAAAAAAAATAATAATAATAATGAGTGATGAAAAGGGTCTAATTAATCAATAAACGATAATAAATATACTCGATTCGTATTTGTTAGAAAAATACATGTTTATTGTTATAAATAAATGAAATAATTATTACACTCGTATTGTACATAAATATATATTATTAAATTATGCATATTTGTATTTATTAATGTTAAATTTAGAACACAACAAAAAATCCAATGGCTACTCGAAGAAAGTACATTATTTAATTTGTATTTCGCATTTTAATTTTGTGTAATAATTATAAAATTATAAAATATATTTTCAAAATATTTAAATTTGCAGTTATAAAAATAGATGTTATTTACATTATATAAAAAAGGTTAACCAATATAAAGTATTTTGAAACATTTTTTTAACGAGATATACAATAGTTTTGAGAAATTAAAAATACGATAAAAAATGTATTTTAAAATTCTCGTAAAACTAACAGTAATTAACGAAATTAAGTAGCTTTTGCATTTTTTACTCACAATAAATTGATTTTAAGTGATTACAGTTTAATGAAATTTATACAATATTTTTAATAAGTTATTGCTATTGAGCGGCGAATGAATGAAAACAGAAAGACAATTATGATTTAATATATAGTTCTTAATGCATTGAAAGAATTTAGCATTAGTGTAAAATAAAAAAAAAACGTTTTTTTTTTGTATCAAGCATAAGTATTTTAAAGTTTTGGTTTCAATAACCACAATATGTTACTTTTGGTAAAATAATTAAATTATACCCCTTGAGAACTCGATCAGTGCCTAAAGATTGTAAAAATGTTTAAATTAAAATAAATGTACGCATTTTTACCTTAAATCAGTACGCCAGTTATGAACAAAATTAACGAAGACCTTATTTGGTATTAATTCGCTGTACTATTTTCATTTCAATCCACCTCTTTCTCACGAATTTCATAGACAAAAACCTCTTGCGGTCAAGAGTCACAGATTCCGGACAGAAGGCGAAGATTAAGAGCCACGTAATAAGTTACTGACTTTGAAAATTACACCTATGTGTGTGTGTGTGTGTGTGTGTGTGTGCGTGTGCTCACCTTCGTTAAAAAAATCCACCGACGATCGATTTTGAAAAGGAGACAGATTTAAATTTTCACTCATCCATCGGACCAACAATTTTGCCATCGATTGATGATTGAATTAACCTCCAGTGGTCGGCAAACAAATTAAATTCTTCCGACTTTTCGATTTGAGGCTAAGGCTTAATACGTCGAACCGTCATCCGTCGTCGATAGCTAATAACGTCTTTAGGGAAAGAAAAATCGTAGGGAGCGCTTGTAGCGAGATTTATTCCGATCGGAGAGAACGCGTTAGTTCATGCGGCTCGAAAAATGTCCAAGTTCCACGTCGGTTTAGTGATGTGTCTTGCATCCGAAGCAGCGAGTGATATAAATCCGCTGACGTGATTCTTCCGTACTTGCCTACGCTCGCGATACCTAAGGACAAGATCCAATAACGTTAAGGCTTAGGGATTTCAGTACTCGAGCCGATCTCGTGCAAGAGCCGGAGAATTTCGCTTTCCCGAAAGCAGTCAGCGACCGATCGAGTTTTTAGCTCGCTTATATACAGCGACAGCCCTTGTGAAACGTCGAAAAAACGCCGATGAATAATTGAACAAGAGCCGGTGAGATCGGGCAAGGTATTCACGCAGGTGGATTTCGCGGATTTTAAATTAGCAAACTCGTTTCTTGGATTTGAAAAAAAAAAAAAAAAAACACGAGAGAACGATTGCAGCACACGGAGATCGGATTGTCATGTCGCCATTGGCATTCGCGGACGTCATTATTCAGCCATCATTAAACAAATAGAGAAGAAGCACAAAGTAGTTTTACCCGATGCAAACTCGATATAAGATTTTCGAAGTCGGCCTCCGAGCAGTCGAGGAGGGACAATAGATTTCCAGTGAAATGTTGGGGCTGGGTTTTCATCGCCGCCCACACGGGATTCGATATACTTAAAAAAAAAAAAAAAAAAAAAAAAACTTCGTCGGTCGAAAACTAATTCGGAAAAATGGGTGCAGATCTTTGCGGCAGAGAATACCTGTTAAATACGTACGTAGGTAGCGAGGGTCGGTTGAAAATGCAATTTTCCTGTACACGATGCAATAACTACACTCGACTGTTGCGCGTCTATTATTGAGGCGTATTAGGCTAGTGAAAATATATATATATATATATGTTATGTAGTACAGAGGCTCTGTAAATCACAATGACGCCACGAAGGGTCGATCGAGAATCGTCGTCTTTCTCGGCTCGGGCAGTTGTCTTTCGATAGTTAAATACGACGGCTGGAGAGAGGGAGTAATCTTTGGTTTGCCATAGGGAGCCGGGGGGGGGGAACACATCGGCCGCTGGTACTGGGCTCCTCCAAAGCCTCGGCCGGCTAGGAGGGCTTTTTAAAAAATCGCACCGCAGTTGCTGTAGACGAGGGGGCAGTGCCTCTCGGCGACCAAAGCGTAGGGTACTCCGCTGCCAACGGTCACGTTTTCGGACGAGCTCAGCTTGTTCCACACGTGGATTGCCCGAGCCTTCCCTATCGCCCTCATGGTCTCGCTCGCATTGGTCCTACTGAAGTAGAGCCTCCAGTCTTTGTAAAAGATCGGGTAGAAGGTCGAGGGCGGGAAAACTCTGAATCCCCGGCAGCTGGTCGACGTCATATCTTTCACCTTGAACAGAGATGGAGCAGCGGGGATTGAGCAAGAATTAAAGACACTGGCCCCCTTAACCGGACGGGATTGATTTTTAGCGCCTCGTCGTTTCTGCGGATCGAGGTGATTTTAATTTTCCCATCCCCTGCAACTGTACTGTGACTATTTTAAGAATTACTTTTCGATACAAACGGATGGTCGCGCCAAAGTCCAGTCGCATTGATCGATCATCGAAATGAAATTACCAACCCCCTTTACGTGCACGTTCTTTTATAATTGCCGTTTCAAAACTAGTGCGCTTGAGTCGAAAAATTTACAATGGCTCTAAAAGAGCTTAGCCTTCGCAAAAGAAAACGCTCGTTTAATTATATTGCTCAAAGATGTACATGCGAAATTGCTTATTAACATTGCCCGCCAAATATCGATTGACCTTTGCTTAATTATATTTTCTTTATTTGTTTATAAAAATTCTTCTCGGTCTTTTTCTTAGGCCTTCAATCCTTGCATACGTATTTTGTAAAATTATCGTTAAAAAATTATTAAAACTAATCTCCAGAATGCATAGATCTCTACTTTCATTATTTTGTACATGTCTAATATACACACGCATATATTTAATTTTAAAACATCATAAACCTTGCCTGCTCCTTTATTATAAATATTTATTTATTTACACGTACGGGGGAAAATTAAAAGCAGCGATTGTAGGCCTTAGCATTTTTTTTTTTTTTTGCAGAATCATGGAGTTTGGTTTTTAGCTTACGTTCAAAGCCATTTGTATTTATAAATTGCAAATGTATATCGCGCGCAATAAAAAGCGATCTTTCGGAGATTCTAATTACACTGGCTTGTTTCTTAAAGCTGGTAAGGTTTTTAAATACGAATCCAATAATGTTCAAATTTACATATTTCTCTGCGCAGAGCTTTTGCAATGTTCTTGTTATAACGCCAGGGCCGTTGTTGCCCCAAACATTTCCACGAAAGTTTAGCATAAGATCCTCTATGCAGGCATCGGCTAAAGTTCGCCCTAATTCACTTAAGCTGAAGCCAATGGCACCCGCGGCAATAACTTTCCAATCCTCGGCCCCAGCGAAATCCGTAAGGTCTTCCAAGGATCTGAAACAAATGTCAAATTAATTATCGAATCGAGCATCTCGCAATGCACAGGTACAACATTAATATCAAATATTTACGCTTGAGTACATTATCGGAGTAGAGATATTTTTATCTTCTGTTAGGAGCAGAATGGCCTCTGTCAATTGTAATTTCAATACAATCGGTAAAATATATAGTTTAAAAGCCTCACTACGTCCAGGAAGTAAGGTCTAGATGTACGACCTGGTAGCTCCTGTATGCAACCTACCTAGCGAATGCGCATCCTTACCGATTGGCATTCACAAAGTTCTACCTTTTATGTCTGCACACTCAAGTGCAATGGAATAGGATGGAGAGTCTTTTTTAAAAGGGCTCCCCCAAAAGGTTCTTTTTTTTTTTTTTTTTTTTTTTTTTATACAATATTCCATTTTTCCATCGAGATTTAATTTAATTTATTTAAACATTTCAAATTTACAATTGATTATAACATTTATTGATTTGCAAAATTTATTTAGCTAACTACCAATTCCGACAATTTATTAGTATATTGTTCATTATAAATATAGGAGAAAAGAATTCGGGACACCTTATTAATCGATTTTGTTAATAATGATTTCCGCGATCCGTCGTTATTGGTTATAAGTTAAAACTAGTTAAAATCTAATGCAAGTAATAGAGATAAGAATTTCGAAGTTAGAAAGAGAAAAATATGACACTGCGAGACGAGCAAAAGCATAAGACAAAGGTACTACTTGCTTTGAGACGAAGAATCTCGGCTTGTAAAGTAACTTGCGAGAATATTCGATTGCTGACGGTGTACTCCTTCGTACGGCTGGTCGTCACAGTGTGATTTTTCAATTTTTACCGGTCCCCTTAATACATTGATCATCTCGAAAAATCTCAACCCTACCCTACTAATTATTCGTGAGAAAAGATTATTGGCTAGCATTATGACCTTCTTGGAACTAAACGTAAGCTTGATAAGAATGATTCCTAAGAAGATCCGCAAAATTTCATCGTATCGGCTAGCATTCGATCGCATATGGAATAACTAGATTGTCGGCGTTAATCCAAAAGCAAAATGCAAAAGTTGTTTTAATACAGATATTCAATATAAGGAAGAAAGGGAGCAAGAAGTGAGAGAGAGAGAGAGAGAGAGCAAAAGGAAAGAAAAAAAAAATGTTGCGCAGGCCGTCGCTTCGGCCGTAACAAAAGTAATTTTACAAGAGAGAAAAATTTAACTTAACAATAATGGCTCATTCTTTGGAAACGTATCGCACATTCGCGTGAACAACCCGAGAAAAGACAACGAGGGAATAAGAGGAAATGCGAGAGGATCGAAAGCCCTCGAATGCACAGCCCACGAAGTAAGCCTTGAACTTTTGGAAAACTAACGCAGCTTGAAAATATATATATTCCAACGCCCAAGAGTGAATTTCAATTTCCCCACATTATTTTATGGGATCTTTTTTCCAAACGAACCTTTTGCTTAAGGAAATAGGGTGCACGCGAATACGAGCACGAAAATACCGTTGGAGAGTAAATTATTACTGGTGAACGCTATTGTTAAACGTTGCCAATGCTGCGAAAATTTCAGCCGATTGTCATTGTTGCGGATTGCATAGTTACATAGTTGCTAAACGCAGCTATAAGCAATTATAGCTTTGCAATTTAAGGACTATTATTTTCCAACTGTTAATTTCGTACCGTCTGAGATTGTAATTAAAAATCGAATGGAAAAAATTCAGAGTCGAGCTTAAGTGATGTGCGGCGCGGTTGGCGTGTCGCGGGAAAACGTGCTTAATCGTAAACGATACGAAGGTAATAATCACGAAATAAAACAATTATAAAAATCCCCCTCGATCGTCGCTCTACTTCCAATTCTTGCTTATAATTTCTAACCTTTGCAAGGAGCATCGCTTCAGGGAGGTTTTGTAGGTATATCTTACGTAAAGCCTTGCGTGTCACTTGTGAATAAAAGGCCAATGGATAAATCGACTTTAAGAAACGGACACAATGGATATTGGGAGAAATCAGGGCATTGTAAACAGGGCCGGCCACTCACTTTGTAATAACGACGTCAAGATCCAAGTAAAAGCCACCGAATTTCCATAGGGTGAGGAACCTCATGATGTCGGACATGTGGCTCCTGGGCCATCGGCTGGTGCTCAGGATACCTCTGGCGTACCAATCCTCGATGGGCGTGTACTTGAAGTACTCGTTCACGTGCACCCGACTGACCTTCACGTTCCTGTACTCGAGTAGGCGCTCGATCATGCGCTTGGTCCGATTGGAGGGCGGCGAGGGGCTCAGGAAGAGCAAATTGACCGAGAAGCTCGGGTTCATTAGGGCGGCCGATTCCACGGCACAGGCCTGTCGGCAATTGAGCTCCGCGCTTCCCGACTCACCGAAGCACGAGGTCTCGTGGAAAAATATGTTCTTCCCGGCCGCCAATCGCCTCTCCTCTGCAACAGAAGTTCGTCTTATGAGCACAAGCCACCCTCCTCGAAATAAAGCTCGCAGAGCTCGAGGAGCTTTTGCGCAATTTTAACGTTGCCCCTGATGCTTCGTCGCTAATTTCGCCAAGCGAGGGAAATGTTACTTCACGGGGGGCCGGTAGAAGAGCCTGAAAATTTTGTTTTATTCTTGCCCATGGGCTTATCTCGCTCGTACAATGAAATACAATTTGCAGGAAGCTTAGCAGCAGCCCTTCATAAAGTGGTGTGCGCGCCAATGATCTTCGGTGATGTTTTGTATCAAGTGGGGCTTTTTTTAAAACAAATTTTCATTCGCAATTAACTTTATTTTGGCTACGCTCCACGAAAACGTGTCATTATTAAATCATACAATGCCAATACGAGCTTTGATGTTTTAATCTTATCTTAATGCCTACAGTAGAATAGTTTTTTTATTTACAATCAATAAAGTGTAATCTTATTGGGTGAATTTTCGTTACTTTCTTAGTGCTTGGTTAAATTTTATTTTATAAGGTTTTATCGAATATTTCAATATTTAAGCAATTGGAACGTAAACGTTAAAAAGACTTTTTAATCATCCGTATTATAAACTTTATTACGATAATCGGATTTTAAAATTATCCTCGTATTAATATTTTTTGTTTACAATGCCTCTTTTAAAATGTCATGTTTTTCGTTTTTATTTATTAAATTGGATTTTGTACTTTGCGATGATAATATATATATATATATATATATTCATTTTTTTTCTTATTCACTTGATAATTTTGCACGACAAATAATTAAGCCCTTAAAATTGTACAAAACCCACCACCTTGTGAAAATCTCGCGGACAATAAAAATTGTCGTATTGCACGAGCGCACGGAATTTTAACAAAGAAAAGGAATCAAATTCCCTGCTACACACGAGGACGTTGATGTACGTATTTGAATCAATTCATAATTTTTACCGCTTAGAATATAGTTGATAAAGTACGTTAGAAGAATCGTAAAAAAACAATACATTATCATCAAAGGAAATAGCGGTTGGCATGATCTGTAAAACGAGAAGGTGTCATTGGTAGTGTAGACATTTGAAAATTTTTCTCTTCAACGAGCCCAAGAAAAGCAAGCCCCGACGAAAGAAAAATAATAACCAACGACCGATAAGAATGATAGAATAATTAAAACATTTCCCCGGGCCACTCATGTTTCATTTTTAAGCTTGCCGAAACCAAGAGTTTCCCCATTATTTTGACGCTTGACACTCTTGTTTATCTATTGCAGGGGTTTGAGTGATGTAGAGAGGAGGGGGGGGGGAAGGAAGGAGGTCAATACGAAGATGCTTATTTAATTCGTAAGCATTTTTCATTGACACAGAAGCCGGGGTAATTGCATTCGCACATGCGAGAGTACGTCGATTTACACCATTAGATCGGTGTAAACACACCAACGTGCACGAGTGTCGCAGCCTTAATTCGATCATAATGAATGTAAATGACATTTGAAATCCAGCGCTGCCTTGAACCTCTCGTGCATCAACTTTTCGACACTCTCAATGGGAGTTAGGTTATAAAAGTATGAATTGTTTAATTTATTGATAATTCATTATTTAAATGATAATGCGCATAGAACAAAGGCGAAACGATTCCTTCCTATGATTAATAATATTGATGCTTCACAATTCGGTGATAAAAAAAAAAAGAAAAGAGTTCAGCTTGTCAAAATTAGTAAGTTTGTTTAAAGATTGGTAACGCGAGGCTTCTTGTAAAAGCGCGAGATATATATATATATATATATATATATATATATAACCAATGTTAGAACAGATACAACGTTGTAATTGTTAAGCCTTCGTTACGTAACAACGCTAAAGATATTAGTTTTATTTCATAACAGCCTTCGTAAATTCTTACCGTTATCATTATCATTATTCCGAGTGTCGTTTAATGCCATTAGCGTTGATTATTGTTATTATTTTCTTTGGCATCGAGGGATGCTCCTTGCGAGAACTGTTGTGACTATGTAGCCAGCGATAAAAATAATTCCAAATAATAAGAAGGTACACTCGCTTCTAACGAATTACCGTAATTATTGCCTAACGTTGTGTAGTTAGTACGGCGAGTTGTGTACCCTTTTTATGAAGATTAGTTGTCATTACAGGTAATTGTTCTGCGCACGTCAGAGTATTTATTCTCTCTCTCTCTCTCTCGTCGGCGGCTATTCGTAATAGTAATGCAACTGGACGTCCAGTGCAAATTTCGATAAAGAGAGAGGGGGGAGGGGGGGTAAAGAAAAGAAACGGCTCCAAGCCGTAAAGTGGGCGGGATTGGCATCGTTATCGTTTAACGCGAGGAGCCTGGAATCGACGGAGGCTCGGTCGCGCGGAGTCGACGAAAAAAGCCCGAGCCCGACACCGGCGAAGGGCGGGAGGGAGGGAAGGGAGCTTCCGCAGCCGTGGGGAGGCCGAGGACGGATCAGGGGTGGATCGGAGGAGGAGGAGGAGTCGTCGTCGGAGGGGGTAGGGGGGGGTCGAGCGTTTATCGGGAGCCGATAAGGAGACAAAACTCTACCTTTCCCGGTGTCGAATGCCGGCAGGCTCCGCTCGCTCGAAGGCTCCCCGTAGCAGGAAGTGTCCCCGTCGACGAGCTGGCCCATGATCGAGCTCTGTATGGCGTAGAGGAGCTCGTCGTTGACGAAGACAAAGAGCAGGAAGAGAAGGACGACCGTGGAGAGGAGCAGCCGCGTTTTCATCTTCATAACGCGCTCGCTCGAGTTCCATGTGAGCGTCGGGCAGCAGGTGAGGAGAGCGCAAACGCTATCGGCCGACTGAGGCCTGGGGGGGGCGCGCGCGGGCCCCGCGTCGGAGCGTCAATGGGGCCTCGAGACGAGCCGACGTCGACGACGAGCCGGCATGCCGCCGGGGCAGGGCCGCTGCAGGTGGGGGTGGCAGGGGGAGTGCGCGGTGGTGGTCGACGCGCGCGACGACGTCGCGCCCAGTCCGATGCACCGCCTCCCCGCGACTGATCTCTACCGCGCCTCGCCGGCTCCGCGGGTCGATACCGTCGCGCCCCTTGCGCGAGCCGCCGCCGCTCTCCTACCCCCGATCAGCCCCGCCGGGGATGCGGGTAAGCGGCTCTTCGATCCTGCGCACCACCGGCCCTTCCTGCGGCGGCAGGAGGGGGGCCAAGGGCGGCCGATCGATGGCGACGCGCGCCCGAATTTCCAACCTCCGGGCGGGAAGCCTCCGAGCTCTGCGCGCTGTCGCTTTCCCCTCCCGCTGCCCCTGGGCTCCCCCATCGCGGCCGAGGTTACTCTGCTCGCGAGTAGGCCTGCACCGGAAGTGCCTACTCTCCCCTGCTCTCAGGCCGCGAGCTGCGCCGGCGGAGACTCGGTTTGCGGGCCTCGGCCCCTCCTTCACCCCCGCCCGCGCCTCTCCGAAACTTCCACTGCGATCCCCGACAACGCGAGATGTTTTTTCCCTTGCCTCTCGGAAGCCTACCCCTGCCCCTCGCCCAGCTCCTCGACGAAAAAATACCAACTACGTCCCTTGCCCGATGGGCCCGCGTCCATCTACAGTGGATGCCCCATTTGCGGAGCGAAGCTTCTTAATAATCCCTTAATAGGCCGAGTGCATTAATTAATCGGCGGCATTGCGATAATTGCCGACGCCGAGGTCGAAGCCTGGACCCTCGTTGGTCGGATGATGGGAAGGGCCTCGGCGATGGAATGGAATTATTTGATTGTTTGCTCTCGAGGATCAGGTTGAAATTTGACGGACGACGCGATAATATTTAAATGCGGTTCTATTATACAGATTATTACTGTGAATTCTTACCGAGTGTTTTTCAACGTACAACGCCTGGACTCTTTGATATACCAATAGTTTTCGGCCCTGTGGTCTTCCCTTTGCCCCCTTTTCCGTTCTCAACTCAATTTTGACAACTCACTGTAAAACCAATATCAACTTACAACCGTGTTTTGTTAATTCAGGGTTTCGCAAGGGTAAAGGGCTTTAGTGCTTGACGAGGAGCTAACTTTACATTACTATTCATAAAGATTTATTGCGAATAAGAAAAATCTTAATTGTACAGCTCTTTGTCGTTTCGGAGAAATTTAGCACTGTCGAATATATCGATAATTTTCTATGCTTCGCGTATCACGCATATGTGTGTGCGCTTCGAGTAAAAAACAGAGCGTCGGATCGAGTTGAGGAAAAGCAGATGATTTTACAATACACAGAACAGAACATTTTTTGGAGGGAGGAGGATTAAGGACTGGCTAAAAGGAATCGTATTCAAAAGGACTTGTGTATATATATATATATATATCTACACGTATATACGTAACATGTATGCGTATAAGTATGTACGGCACTAACAAAGGAGATAAATAGTTAAATCAAAACAATGATAAAATATTTGACCAATGCATTAACAATTTGTTATTGGATAACCATTTATTTTTAATACGGGATCTGGTTGTATAGGCTTCCAAAAACACAATTAACGAGTTGCGTGCATTTTGAGGCACCGATTACTTTCAGTTGCATTAAAAAAACAATAATTCCAGGTAACAGTTTTAATAAAAATAATTACAAAATTCAATAATATTGAAAGGTACAAGACCAGTATGGTTGAAAAGGATTTTGAATAAATGACGCTTATAAATTAGAAAAGTTCGAGGAATATTATGATATTTGAATACTTTAGAGGAAGTGTGCACTTTTAAACGAGAAATAATTTTGTTGACTTGAAGAGGAAAGACACTTTACTTAATACGTATTAAGGATCATCTAAAGTGAACTTTAACGTTCATTCTTACTATAGTTCTTTCTTACGTAAAAACTAATCTCAAAGAGTGACATCTGCTCCGTAAACTGAAAATACTTTAAACTAACAACTGAACTACAATACGCATATATATATATATAAAGTTTGTAATTTTATAAAAGAATTTCCCTAAAATCTAAGCCTAAAGTACATTGTTCGAATTCTAAATTACATTAGAAAAATTTCATACATTTGAAATAATATATATATAAGTTACAAATCGCGCGTGCAAGAAAAGTGACATTTAACTATCGGGCAATTATTATACTCTAATGTCATGCGGGCAACTAAAGCATAATGACGGAAAAAATTGAACATTCGATAAAACCCGACATCGCCTATAGACTCCTTGATCCAATAAAAGGATGTTCAATTGTTTAAAAATGAGCTGCCCTTCGGAAGAAGAAGCTCCCTTACGATTGCTCCGAAAATTCTCAAATCCGGACTTTCGAGAGGGCGAAGCACCGGAGGACGGCTTCCTTCGACCCACGGCTCGAGATTATGAAATAATAAATAACTAATCCTCTTATTACAATGGCAATACGAGGAGAGGCGTATTGGGCGGCCACGGATGGGCGAGCCAGTCAAGAACTGTTGGATCGCGCGAGGAGGGCGGGGGCGGGGGCGGGGGATAAGGACAACAGGAGATACCTAGAAAATAGTAGAGCGTGCCGAGTCACTCGGCAAGGAATTAAAATGTCGGAATTGACGCAAAGCGAGCGACCGCGTGAACAAAGTTTTGCGAAGTGCTTGAACTCTTTAAGATTTACGAAGCCAATGTTGCGTCCGCTTGCGACAAAATCGTTCGATGCTCAGAAGTCGTGTATCCTCGTTTTTTTGTCCATCGAATACTTAAATTGAAAAATTATTTCTGTAAGAAATTCGTTTACTTTCGTGAAAGATCATCTAACTAATAAATTGATTGTAATAACAAAACCTAATACCGGCCTTAAAACCATATAAATTGGAGAAACCTTGTATTTTATTAAGAATGCGTCTAATGCCTAAATAAAAAGTCACTAAGCATTTTTTCATGAATTTCAGTTATGTTCACTGCAACGCCTTGTTCAAAGGCCATCTGAATTTCAATGCAAAAAAGCTCAACATTTTAAAAATGATTTTGTAAGTGAAATTTTAGCCGCGGTTTTCGATTCGAATTTAATTTCTGGGGTTTTTTTTTTACAGGCAACGAATGCACCGTAACTCTAATCGCATTAATTTTACTTGTAATCTCATATGCATGCATTGTCTTTGGAATCTGAGCGAGCAAGTGAAACTGAGAAAGTTTGATATTAGTTCGTTGTTGGATGGCATGATATCATTATTCAAGGCATCTTCAACCAAGAGAGTAATAAAATTATAGAAGAACATTGTCAACTCGTCATTATTAGGTAAATTTTACGGTACTCGAGTCAACGTAAGGCATTTTATTGTGATAAATCTGGGGCGATACTTACGTATCGGTTCACGTTTTAATAAGCATTAGAAAAATAACGCGATTAGTACACATCGGCAGTTCCCTCGTTTGTTGTGATTTCTAAATCCTGCGTTAAAACTGAACGACTAAAGTTTCCGATGCATGAACGTTGTACAAAAGAAACATCATAACATAAATACAGTGCCAAGGTAAAGAGTGCGCATACAGGCTCTAATCTTGAGGCATTTTTCATAATCTAATTGAGTGGAAAGCAGGCCATACATTATTTGAATGAAAAAAGTCCATTGTCTTACTGCTCGCAGCAAAAGCACAATTTTAGAATATTTGCTATGGTCATTCTGCAACGTAGGCACATGATCAATTTAGTTTACAATTGCAACGGTTCGCTCGATAGATGTTTTTATTTTTAATTTTTCTTCTTCTTCTTCTTCTTCTTCAATTCTTAAGCCAAAGAAGAAGTGCCAAGTCGCAATGTAAAAACGGGCCTTTCATTTTTACTCACGAGATTGAAAAAAAAACACGTCCGATTATATCAACTCTAATGAATTAACATTTAAACTCGCTTTAAAAATACGAATCGAGCCCAACGCCGTGAGCTTTGAATACATTTCATTTGTACGTAAGTAATTATATTTAAATTACGTTCGAAATTAGAATTACCTTCTACGTTTAATTGAAACGCAACAAATTGAATACACCAATGAAAGTATCACTATAGCTGTAGTTCGTAAGGTCGAAAGGAAAAGCCTATCGACGATAATTACTTTTAGTAACATAATGAGGTTAATAGATATCTCGCTCCATACATTTACTTATCGGAAAATTAATCTGCTACCTTTTATGTTATACTTTTGTGATGTATTACGTTAAAGGCTAATAATTTTAATAATGATTTTGTTAAGTACAATTATTGGCTTGATACCATAGAAGATACCCTTATTTCCATTGTGGTTGTTTTTTATACAAAACTGTTTTAAATGTAAAAAATTCATATCAAAACATGTATCAAAACTTCAATCTTAGAATATCGTTTCCAATGATCGTTTGAAATTGTTTTTTTTATAACGATCCTTCCCTTATTGTAATTATTTACTGTGTGTAGAAGCAATTAGAAGAAATGGTTACTAATTATTTATTTTTTCCACGACGACATTCGTGTTTATCCTCATAAACTATCAGATTAGATAATGACTTTACTTATTTTAAATACTTCCTACTACAACGAACTGCCTTTTCTCTAACGTGTTAAATATTTCATTCAATATCCGGCAGGACAATTGTTCAAGAGGCGCTGAAAACTAAAAGGGTAAATAAGATGCTAAGGATTAACTATACAAGTACTTTAATTGAATTTTGCGAAGAAAATTATTTAACTCACATACAAAGATTACATACTCTTTCTTATTGCATAAAAGAAAAAAGGACCATATAATTATCATGAATAATAAAACTTTAATACACTTTAATGTTTGAAACTACTTTAAGTAATGATCTGTAGAATTGCAAATTAAAAACATATCATAATCATAATAGAATTTGTAAATGCATTTTTTCTACGCACTTAATTTCTTTTAAATATTAATTTCACTTACTGCATCATTGTTATATTTAAGTGGAACAGTTACAGAAAATCTAGTTGCTTATCTGGTACTAAGGTTACGTTTTTAACTGTAAAGAAAGGCTTGTTAGCCTTGATAATTTCAAGTTATTATCTAAGAGAATAGAATTCATTACAGTGAAAATAGTCGAAAGGAAAAACAATTTCTTTTCGTCCATTACCATTGGTCAATAAAAAGACTACCCACTGTTAATGGGTTATTTACACACGCATCGCCTTTATTAAAAATAAATACGTCAAAAGTTGCATTGTAAAAGTACATATGAAAGATATAAAAGGTTTTTATTTCTTGTTAATAACGAAGAACTTGTATTTTCGTACATAATTAAAAATTTAATGCAATTTAAAGTTAATCGGCTCGGTTAATTTTTAATTGTTTACAACAGTCTTTTGTCAGTTTTTAAATAATAAGTTTGTTTTAGTTAATAAGTATTAAAAAAAACGATTACGTTTAATATGCATCAATTATCTTGTAGAATTACACGTTTGCAAAGTATTTTAAACGTAAAAATAGTCCTACGTTTTTTCGAAGTGGAATACTTCGTAACAGATGCGTTTAATTCAGGATTTTTTTCCCGTTCATTCGACAGTTGTGGAAAAGTTATTTCATCTCGTTTTGAAATAAGCGCCTACAAATTCAATACATGATTGTACAAATCATGCAATTTCAACATGCTGTGAAGTATTTCAATGTGATTATATAATCAATATGTAATGTCAAAAGTCATCGACACCAATGCGTGTTTCTACGGTTATAATTATTAATAAAACAAAGCCCTTCGTATTGGATCATCTAATTAATTATAGAATTTTGAGTAATAATTCTTACAAAGAAGGCCAATGTTTCCAATATAAGTTGTTGTTTTAAACACAAAGAATAAGGAACGTCAAGCGATATGAAAAATAAAGTACTTTTTAAAATGGATCTTCGGTAGCTTGTGCAAGTGTAGCAGGTTTCCTACCTTAGTTTTCTACAGACTAGGCTTTTCAGCCACTTACATAATTTGAAATGAATTCGCGCCTGAGGAGTCGAGGACTCACACCGTAATTATTGTTATACGTATTAGTCCGCGACAACAATAGCCGGAGGAGCCAAGGAAGTAATATATTTACATTTGCAGGAAATTATATTTAAAGCTTTTTAGTTGTCAACTAGATATTATAGATCGTTGCTACTCTTTTGTCGAACTGATTAAATTTACTTATTGGCTTATTCACGTTATTGTCCAGAACTGTGTAATCATGCTCACATGCACACACGTACAAATGCCCGAATGAATTGACGTTTATTTATACGTACAACGCGACGCGAGCTCAAAAGAAGAAAGTTAAAGTAAATTTGATTCACAGCTCAAATTAATAATTAATTCAAGGAAATAACATAAAAAATTAATTGTGCAATCAGGAAGCTGTAAATTTTTTTATTATAGGGGTTTTTGTGTTTCACGTCAATCATCATTATTATCTTAACTTTTTCGAAGATAATTTTAAGTAGTTGCACGCACTTAATCCTTATGTAATAAAAGAAACATTCTTGTAATTTATGCAATTACTCGAAAAGTTTTATGAGATGACGTTCAATTGCGAAATTGTGAAATGAAGACTTTAAATTATAAGCGCTTTCTCAGTTAGAATTATTTTGCTTTATTCAAATAACATCTAGGGTGTAAGAAAAAACATTTACAAATGCTTGTTTTTCATTTCAAATTTTCCGTATACGTCTATAATATTTTTCATTTAAAAATTCCAATTTAAATAAATATGGAAGGAACATTTGTAAGTTGACATTACAAAATTTAGCGTACCATTTATTAAGAAATAAAGACAACGGGAAATCATTGGGTTTCTTCAATATGTTATTGTATAAAGATATTTTGGTATAAATTAACTTGTCAGCGTATTTTTTTTAAAAAGAGTAGATCAAACTTTATGTTTATTAACTGATACTTTGTCATAATGTTTTCTTTCAACGAACGTTTTGATTAATTATATTTATTGGTTTTATAATTAATATTATAATTTTTATTATCTTGTGATATTAAAAGGTTAAAAAAATAATTATAACGTTACGGTTTGATATCAAATAAATGCTCACAATTTTTTATACATAATTCAAATGTTAACAATATTTATAATTTAAATATAATTTATTTATGCTCTTGCTGATTGCACAAAGGCTATTATTTTTTTTCGACGGGAAAAAGAAATGTTTTGTGTAGACTTGCGTTAATAATTTCATGAACCAAATTAGAAATAATATGAATTCTGATTTACTTATGATAATTAATGACAAATGTATATGCCACATTTATAAAAAGAAAGTAATATCAATTCATACAATTCATATTTATTTTATTAATGTAGATTCTGAAATTTTAATTTTTAAATTCACTACCGTTAAGAATTATGTACTATAAAATTACGTTGAATTATAAAATATAAAAGAGTTTTAAGGTTTCATTTTTTGGCAATTTTGAAAATTTATAAAAAATGTTAATACAAAATGTTAATAGTAATGTTTGCGAATAAATTAGATTTATTCGATCAAATCCTTAAAAATTGACTCGGTTTTTCAGCTTTTGAATTATGGAAATTCACAAGAAACAGAAAACTCGTTAAATAAGTACGTTAAAACTGAAAAAACGTATGGGTTTTAATATTAATTGAAAATTACAATGAAAATAGATAATTTTTTTTTTTAATTAATGGTATTTTAAAAATAGATAATGGAATTTTCTAATTCTAAAATAATTTTTCATATAAATTTACAATCAGTGATAAAACTTGACAAATGAATAAAATGTAAGCTCAAGGGGTGTTTTGCGCAAGCTAAAATGATTGTATTTTTCGACTCATTACTAAACATTACTTGGAGGATAAATAATTGTTGAAGCATAATAGAAGCCTTTCTCGATGACGTAATTGTGAATTTTTAAATCGACATTATTATTAATAAGCTACCAAGCTCGTCAGCGAGATGTTGGGTTTTTTTTGCAGTTTGAATATAAGAATTATTTATTCGCATCGCGCTGAATGATTAATCAAGCGCAGGCAGGCGACAATTCTCTATTCTTTACTTGGAATTCGGTGCTCGGGAGCGTCGGGGGGTTCTGTCAATTTAGAGCACGCAACGCTTGAATTATTCTTGCTTCGAGGGAATACTTTATAGGAGCTTTAGAAATCACTTATCGTCGAAACCGCCTCAATTGGAGAATAAAGTATTTAACGAGGCCGTTATGGCTTAGTGTGTTTGAACATATGTCGGGGGGTTCGGAGGGATCGGGCATAATTGGATAGCAGGGGGTGAGCGTAAGCCCTTTCGGTTAGAGTTGATCCGAATTGTTATAACGAGCGAGGGTGGCGGCGGTAAGCAGGAGAGAGGAGGGCGAGAGGGAGTAGTAGTCCAGGTTCTTATGGAATAAAAGCACGAGGGAGTTGGCAGTATGCGCCTAATCGAGGAGTATAAATAAATGAGTCGGGAGGAGTAGGCGGCGATCGATCGTCCGGGGAGCGAGCGGGTAGGCGACGGACTACCTCCCAGGTGAGTCCCTTCTCGCGTCGGTCCAAGGCTGAGCCTGCCCCCGCCGCCGCCGCCCCCGCGGGCTCCCAGGAGTCCGCAGCCGCCGAGGCCGACCCCCGGGGGGCGCTGAGGGCCGGGGCCGGGGCGCCCCCTGGCGGCGGGGCCCGGCACCCGGAGAGCCTTCGGGCTCGACCACGAGGGTCGCGACCGTCGCGCGGAGCCTCGGCCGTGTCGCGTTAGCCCGCGCAGGCGCACTCGGGGCGCGCGGAGCTCTGACACACACGGACGGGGGGCGCGCGCGCAGTGCACCCACACACGCACTGCCAGGCCGGAATCGCCGCTCGGAGCTCGGCCGCAGTCGCCGCACCGTCGTCGCGAGGAGTCCGTCGTGCGCCTACGCGCGCGTCACAGTCCGCGTTGCGCAGGAGCCGCGGAGGAACCGCAGTAGGCGCGCCGCACGCGGCAGCAGCAGAGCAGACCGCGAGGGACTCGGTCGCTGGGCAGGAGGCAGCCCGGACTCGGCGCACGCGACGCCCTCCCCCTGACTCGGCCCTCCGCCGCGGAGGAACCCCGCGGGGTCGTCGCCGAGACCCCGAAGATGGCGGCGCTCCGCCCGCCCTCGGCCCCGCGGCCCTAACCGATCCGCGTCCCCTCCGCTCCGACCACCGCCGTCGGCAGGGATTCCGCGGCGGCGACGACGACGACGACGACGACCACTACCTCCGCTACGTCCGTCATCGTCTGGAGGAGGAGGAGGAGGACGGGCTGGTGTTGGTGCTGGCGGCGGAGGCCGACCTCCCCGTCGAGGACCGAGCAGCTCTGACTCCGGGCATGTGGCAGGACCTCGAGGCTCTCGGGGGCGGGCCCGCGCTCGCCGCCCCCGTCACCGCCTCGGCCCGCCAGGTCGACCAGCTAGCCGGCTCAGGTAAGCAGCCAGAGGGAGTCCACGTGTGCGCATGCGTCCGCCATCCTGCCCCTCGCCGCGGGCCTCACCCCTGCCCCCGGTCCCTAAACTGCTCCGGTCTCGTAAACAAAACCGAGCGCTGCGGCCGCTCGACCGACTCTCTCTCTCTCTCTCTCTCTCTCTCCTCCACACCAACACTCACGCAGGGACCTCGAACTTCTGTCCCACCTACGCCCCTGCCCGCCGCCTTAGCCTTGTGCCCGTCGCCCGTGCCGGCGACACCCGAGCAACCCTCCTCTTGTCGGCGGACGGCAGGGCCTACCCTGTGCGCGTTGCACCGCTGCCGCGGCGAGGGCCCGCATCCCCCGGTGCCGCGGTTTCGGGGAACGCGCGATGCCTCTCGAGCCAGCCGAGCGCGGACTATTGATCTCCTCGTCCGCGGCTCCGAGCCAGCAAGAGGAGGAGACTTTCTCCGGTGGCTCGAGGAGAGCCCGAGAGCCCTTGGCTTGGCCGCGACCTCCGGATTGGGCTCCTCCTCAACCGAGTTCTCGGAGCCGAAGGTGCCCAACCCGTCGCCCGGAGCCCTGGTCTTTCCGGCGGTCACCTCCGCGTCAACCTCCGAGCCCGTGCTCCCGCGTAACTCAATTGCGTCCGGTCCAACTACTAGGAGGCCCTCCGCGTCTTCTCCGCGGTGCCCCGAGTCCACCTCGCTTTCCTCGTCCCATCTGCGGCTCTCTGCTGCTCCGTTGCGTACCTACCCCTATTTCGAATAATCGCTTACATCGATCGAGCCTCCGAGGTTCTCATCCTCCCCTGCCAACTCTGAGAAATTCCTCTTCCGAGCTGTGGGAAAATCAGCGACTCTCTCCACTTCTCCTGGGGCCCCTACGCATTTCACAACGCGGGCCCAATTAAACTGGCGGCGATACTCGATTTTATCCTTGCCCCCAAATTCAGGCAAATTCCCAGCGACCTTAGAATTAAAGTCCATGCGGCATTAAGCCTCTCTCTCTCTCTCTCTCTCTCTCTCTAAATAACGTGTCCTTACTTAGGAATATTCTTAAAACTCGCGTCTTAAGCCAGTCTCGAATCGTCCTGCTCTTTTTGCCATGGGGAAAAAGGTCGCATTAATTTTGAAGCGATCGTCCTGTAGTTGTGATTAATGTTCGATGCGTATCAACGGCTTTAATATCACTCGTAAAAATATTCATCTGATCTTATCGATTGTATCATCGATATCAGCGTCTTGTGGAACATGTACAGTTGATTGATTTTTCATTTATCACTGCAACCGAGAGATGTTTTTTACATTTAGGTTTAGTATTAATTTAATTATGTCGAACGACTTATGAATTAATATTATCCCCTTCGATATTGTTTAATACCAATTTGCTCCTCTTTTTATTCGTAATCTGCATCGTTATACATAACTGCAAAAATGTGTATTTTTATATTGCTATGCATATATTTTTAAATAGGCCTTATCATCATGCGCAATCAAAATTCTTATTACCTCCAATATATGATTTTATTTAAATTTACAATTTTCGGATGTAGCACGTAAATTTTGCTCATGTCAGATGCTAAATATTGTATTTTTTTTAGCTAATCATTGTTTATTACGATTATGACGGTAAAATAACACATTCAGCAAAGATAAGATTTTATTCAAAATCGCTGATATATAATTATTCTGCAATGAAAGTAATACATGAAAAAATAGCTACGTTATAAAGCTGAAATTTAAAATAATGACTACAGATCAACTAGAACGTATACGCGTGCGTTTTAAAGTTCCCTGGATATTTAGAACAGGCTTGAATTAAAAATATTTTGACTTTTTTTTTATTTATATTTACAAACAAAAACTGGAAATAATAAAAGCTAAGGAATTGAGAAGAGGCTGCAGGAATGAAGAAGCGAAATGAGAATTTCGCCTGCTTACTCTGTGGAATACACAAAATTCTTTAAAAAAAATTACTATCTGTTTATGAAGAAAAAAAAAATGTTCCAATTAAAAGGAGTATCATTTTGAATTACAATTTTTAATTGCAAGCTCAGAATTTTTAAATCGCATATTTTCTTGAATGGTCTTAGCAATGCACAGTTGGAACAACCGCTTTGCGTTGCAATTGTTCTAAAAAATAAAAAAAAAAACGGTAATTTATATATATATATATACTAATTGTGCGTGCGTGCATGTGTTCTAATTAATAAAAACATAATAGAAGTACGCCATTAGTTACGAGGGGAAATATCTATAACAAGTTTTCAAATGTCACTAGCTCTGATTTTATTCAAGACGCATCGCATCTTCTGCTTCGTGTTCCGACACGTGACTATGACAGCGCAAATTATTTATGTTGCAGAGTTAGCTGCTATCTTTGCATCAAAGGAAACTCCACATTACATAGGATAATATTACTTCTTTTTCGTAGAATAAGGTTACCACTTCTCAAATTACTTAAATTACAATGAGCTATAGTGCGTAACATTAATTTCACCGAGAGCAGAGAACAATATTCATAGTGCAATGTTATTTAACTTAAAAAGTGATACCAAAAATTACGGCTAAGGTTTCGATAAACGTTTATAATCCTGAGTGAGGCTGGACGTTTATTCATTTGTTCTTATTTTATCTTTAAATTTCTTTCCTTGCTATTTAACAGTGAAGCGTAATTTTTACTACATTGTTTGTTATTCATGCTCAACAAATACGGCAATTATAAATTATAATATTGTTGGTTCACAAGATCGGCCGTACAATTTTCATAATTTTTCTTTAAAAAAAATACCCGCGTCGTTCCAAGAATGCACGAATCAATAGAAAGAAGATTAAGTTTTTGATATTATATATATATATCTATATATCCTCTTTTGAGCATTACAGCATTAATTTTGGTACGACTTGGCCAAAGAAACTCATTTTACGGGAATAGCAATTTTAGAAATATTAAAATTTTGACCTTGTTAATTTGCGGGCTTTGGGTGAAAATATTCTTAATTAAAAAGTCCACGCGCGATTATATTGTCCACAATTTGAGGTTTTGAATTCGACCCCCGAATAATAAAGGCTTGTTGCTCGATTGAAAATACAGCTGCTGATTTTACCAATGGCAATTAATGGATATTTGAGAAGCTCTCGTTCCTATTGTCTCCCTGCATGCCAAACGTTGCAGCGCACAATGATGCCGGCTTTTATTAATTGTGCACTGATGATGCGCCCGTCCTAGTTCCTTCCGTACGACTGTTAAATTTGAAATAAATATTCTAAAGTAGAGTAGGAGAACGGGGGATTTTGAGCAAGAGATTTTCCAAGCCCCTTCGGTGGCTGCTTGTCATATCGGCCCATCAAAAATTGCCCCGGTGCCGGAGGTGGGAATTCCCGGGACATTTATTTAGGTGCCGCTAGAATCGCTCGCGTGAATTGCTCGCGTGATTTGGTCGGGTCGGAACGCTCGGCCGGATAAATTGGGATTCGGATAGATAACGAAGCGCCGGTGGAATTGGCCGCTCCTCTTTTGACGGCTGCCGGCGTCGCGGGGGGTGAGAAGAAGGGGAGGCCTCCTTTACTTACGGTACCGGGCTTAGGTAAGCGAGACCGGGTCAGGGTTCGGTACCCTCCGCGGTACGATGCATCTCTCGGCAAGGAGACCCGCGACTGAGGCCATGCGCCGTTCTCGAGTCTGTACTTCCTACCTACGCCCCCCGCTGCTGCTGCTGAACTCCTCCCCTACCGCGGGAATCCGCGTTTTTTCACGCGGCGGCAACGAGGACTTCCGGGTGGTGCCTCGATTCGAGAGGAGGGTCTATGGCCTTGCCCAAGCGATCGGAAAATGCTCGTCTCCCGTTGCAGGATTCCCTTGGTGCCCAACGCACCGCTCGGTGCCGCTTCGTTATAATGTTATCGCCTGCGAAATAATGCCCGAACGCCCATGCAAGTCTTGACTTCTTTTAGATTAATTGACACGATCCATTGGGATTGCGGAGCTATTCTATGGAGCTTGACATTAAATTGAATAGCCAGAATTTCGTTTCCAAGGTATGCTTCAAACGAGTGCAAGTTATCAAGCCAATTGCTCTCTCTCTCTCTCTCTCTCTCTCTCGTCTTCCATCGAAAGAGAACTTTTATGCTTATGAGTTGTCGGAGAGTATTTCGATTTTGCTTTTACACTACAAGCGATTCGCGATTATGATTCTTCGGCAGAGTTTTTTACTCGCTTATGATTACGCATACGGTGCACAATTTTACTTTTGCAATACGAGTAATATCGAGATAGTATGCTTTTACCTGCTTCAAATTTATGTATTAGTTTACACTCGATTATTAATTGACGCCGAGGTTCGCTGGGCTTTCTTGTCCACGAGCAATATCAATTATTGTACGCGTAATTTATTTTTTAATAAGCAGCAACGCATCGAAGCACATTTATTTCATTTATCCGGAGAGTGACGACGTTCATCGATTAAAAGAAAAAACATATCTATGGGTGCAAGTATTTTACGCATTAATTTACCGCAATGACAGCTTATCGATAGCATAATGACCGAGATAAACGTAATCAAGGTAGTCAAAATCCAATATACTTTAATCCATTTAAAAATATTGCACGTGTATATTATGCTTTTACGAGCTATAAAACGTGAAAAATTTTTAACGCTTAAGTATTCTAATAATATTTCCAAAACTTTTGTTCTTGGCACAAAGAGTAGCTTTCAATATAGAAATAGAACTAAAGCAAAAATGCAATATTCTTTTGTTTTACGATCTCACGCATACATCTAATGGTTTTCTTTTATTTTAATCAATAATTCAAATTAAAAATATCACACATATAAATAATTCGTCTATTTGGAGCGAATATTGTGTTAATTAATTACATACTTTATTATTTCGCAAGCACAATGCTGCAGTGTAACAAGGAATCCTCTCATATTTATGAAAATAAGTATAAATAATATATACATATATGCACATTGTATTCATCTCTAAGCAATCGCAAGTTTTTAACCGTTTAATAACTGTTAAGGTTCCGTCGAGATTAATAATAAGACTTTCAAGGTACAAAGCAATTCAACGGATCGAAAATAAATAAATGTAAATGAAAAAATTATTTATTAAAGTATTTAAAAGTAAATTTGAAAAGCTTGCGCCAGTAATATTTTTAATGGTAAGATTTTTAAAAGAAGAACGTAGTGGTTACTGTTTAAAAAGAAAAAAAAAAAAATTCTACAATAAGCGTTTGTTCCATTTGCGAGTATGTAAAAATGCGTTTTTTCTTTTTATTATTTACATTATTGAGAGCTTGGTTCTTAAAAATATAATCTTGTAAAATATGGTGAGCTTAAGGAACGAGTAGGAAAGCCCGTGAGGTAGAGGTGAAAATTGAGGGTGCGAAACGAGAGCTTTTATTCATTACACGATGACCAATTGGAATGGCCATAATTTTGTTCTTATCTGTAGTTGTACGGCACAGTGCTTGGCGAACGGTCGCTCCTAAGCATCGGTAATATTCCAAAGAGAGGCTGACGGCTAATCGATTAGCTTAAGCCTATTTCAATATTATTGAAATTCTCGAGAAATTGACGCTCAGAGCTCAGAGGCTTCGACCAAAGGTCTGCTGAGCAGCGGGCGATCTTAATTTTCTTCCACAAGACTTGCTCGGTAATTTTGCCGTTGCAAATAGTGTTTCCACGATCCAAAGCCAATTACGGTTAAATTATATCGGAGAGAAGAAGCGCCGGGGAGTTTTTCATCGGGTTATAGCCGAGAGTCGTCGGCGAGGACGTCGCTGGACGCCTAATCCTATTAGGCCGAGTAATAACGTTACGCTCTACAGGGTTTCGCGGCTCGTAGCCGGCATTAATATTCCTAAGGGGCTGCAGACTATTTATAGTACTCCCGTCAAATTGACCGTAACGAGCCCAATTCTCAATAGAGCGACGACTGCTCGGGTTAGATTTTAGTAGCGCGCCCCCGTTACTCGGCTCGGGCCCCACCGCAGAAGCGGAATATATATATATATATATTCGAGGACGAGGACAACGAGGACGACGCGCGACAGCTTTCGAATGATTTCATCGCCCTAAGAAGGCGAGACGACGACGACGACGACGACGACTCGCGCGGCTTTATTGCCGGGCCGTGTCCGTTCCGTTATTGGTTCCCCGTTGCGCCCTCCCGTCCCTAACGCCGACCGCGATCGGCTCGCGCTCCTCCTCCGCGGACTCCACCGCAGCGCAGGCCCGGTTTTGGCCGCGGTTTCGCGTTTGAGCGGAGCTCCCCTCGGCCTCCCAAAGCTTAGGAGCTCCTCGACACCCGCTCGCGACCATCCAAACGACGCCGCCCCGCAGCTTCGATCAACGATCGATCTTATCCGCGCTCCTTATTACGTTCTTGGGCGCATTTTTTGCAATGGCCCATGCGCGCGGGCCCCTCCCTCCCACCTGCCTTCAGCGAATTTGGACACCGTCTTGGATTTATTTGCAAAGCCATTCGATCCTAACGATTATTTGCCACGTACTTTTCACGAATATCAATAATGACACGCTCCTGCCGTTGAATCCCTAATAATACTCGTTTCTCAGAATATTAACGTTAATTTGTATTCGCAATGGAGTGCTGGCCGATGTTGCATTATTATTTTCAATTTGAAAGAGAATTTTCGGTAACTTGGGCGGGTTTTTGAGGCTAGATGTTTGATATCGGTTTAGATGTCGGAGTGAAACTGTTCGAGGGAAAAAGTCCGATGATTTTTCAGCTATGAAAACCGATTGCATTTTAATCAAGGAACTGTAATTTATTTATTTATTTTTTTTAAATATAGATGGAAGCGAAAAATTAATACCTTGATTTCGTTTTACCTTGCAGAATTAACTCCTGAACAGCAGAAGCTTCTGATTGACATAAGAAGAAAAAAGTCAGAGTTGCTTCTTGAGATACAGGTAAGCTTAATAATATTATATATTATTCGCAAGATCGCTACTTACATATTCTTTCGATGGCGGGGTTGTTTTATTTATAAATTCATTTTTAACGAGTACGCAAGATAAATAATCGTATAATTTATAGGCTTGTTGCCTAATCTATTAGCGGGACAAAATTGTAAACAAATGCTTGCAGAGCAATAAATAAATAATACAAGAGAAAATATCTCTTCAAATCGATACACAGCACTAGATGTAATATTGATTAAAATTGCAAAATGCGTGTGCTGTTTCTTGTAGTATCAATTGTTCGCGTGCCGCGACATGAGATAAACGAAGGTAGGACGTCGCATTAGGCGGAAATTAACATTGAAGTTAGACGAGTCTCGGTCACGATTGGAAATTCGCGGTACAATAATTAGAAACACCAATAATTTTATAGGAGTATTATTATTTTAGCTGCCAAGCCTTTCGCAATGCTGTAATTTATGCCAGGCCTCCAATGTCGAGGAAATTTTAATTTTAAAACAAAGAAAACAAAAAAAAAGGTAAATTTATTTAAAAAAAAAAAAAAAAAAGAAGAAAAAAAAGTCGTGTATTCTTGTCAAGCGGCTAAAATCTAATATTGAGCTTAGAGTAGTGGGGAGAGAGGTCAAAGAATAATATCTGCTCAACGGTGGGCAATAATTATCCGTTTCAAAGTGCGAGCTCGAAAGAGGTTGGAATTTCAAAGATGACGAGCGCTTTAAGAATTCAACTAGAGCAAAGCGAGCGAGCTAAGAATCGACAAAGGATCGCCGCCCGCGCGATCGCTTTCCCGCAATATGTGCCATTGTTATTTGCGGATCCAAAAGGCCGTGGATTATCTCTCATCTTTCGGGGCTCGTAAAATCTTGGGCACTCGGCAGAGTCTCCAAGCTCCTCTGGCCGAGAGCCTCCCTCGTCCTCCCCGTCGTGGCTCGTACTACGGGCGACTCCCGGGGCTGGGAGGAGGAGGAGGAGTAGTCGGCTTCCCCTGCCTTACGGGGCTTCGACATCGGGTAGTCCTCCGCGGGCAGTAAATATACCACGGCCGCTAAATATCCTTTGCCGATATGCGCGACTCCTCTGACTCCGTGTATCGGCCCGCCGCGGCGGCGGTGATCTCACCCGTCGGGGATTCGCGACTCGGTTGCTCAATTGGCTCGGAGCCTAGTGGAGCGTCATTGCGAAAAAGCTCGCAGTGCAATGGTATCTTGGCCCATGCGCGTGGACAGGGAGATACGCGGTTGGTCACGCGTTGGTTAGCTCGGGAGGCGCACGCACTCGCTTGTGATCAATATTACGATAGTTAAATCCCTCCCCCCCCCAACCCTTCCGGTAATTTCTTTTGCCTCTTGCGCGAACTTTTGCCTCGGCCATTTATTCATACCATTGCCGAGGCCTGCCCGTCCTCCGTATGCGCGTGTACCGTTGGAAGCGAGACCCTCCGATGGCTCGTCGTAAAATCCTCCAGCAGGAGGAGGAGGAGGCTATAAATTAACGGGGAGTATTACCCAAGATGCTAACGAGGCCCCCTCGATTCCAATGCCCATCAAGGTCGATGCTCGACCGCCTCGTGGAGTTTTGAAAAATTGGCCATTTCAAAGCCGTTCTCAGAGCCGTGCGCGGCGAGGAGGCGGAGGAGAGACTTTCCTCTGTCCAGTTGGGCTCTCGATGCCTACGCGCGGCAACCGTCGATCGTTCGACAGTTTTAAACTAACCTCTGCTCCATGAATCAATACGGTTACGCTCTTCGGATTGATCGGAGAGCTCAATAGCGTCCTGTTGTGGCATCGTTGTACCCTCGAGGGACGAAGGTGCTTCCTTAACCTGAGAGTGCATCGAAGTTGACGAAAAGCGAAAGAACGAGGCAATGGACGAATCGAAGATCGCGAACGGAATGCACTCGATTTTCCATCTCGTTTCACGCTGGCCCCTCGAATTCCCCGGGCGGGTTTGGCCGCCCATGGCAAGCAATAAGATAACTTATTCAGCGATGCGGCAAGGGTAAGGAGGCCTTAGAGGCGGGTGGGGGGTGCCAGGAGGATAATCGAGTAAGAGCAGTCCAAATGGATAATGGAGTCGTAGGGGCGCGAGCGCGTCTTTTTCTGCGACGGGGTTCGGGCGAGAGGGAATAAACTAAAGTCCAATTCGCTTCACGGCGCTCGGAGAGGGTGGCTAAGTCACGAGTTACAGCCCGAGTCCGAGAGCTGTCGCAGGTGCCTCGCCCTCTCTTCCGTTTCCTTCCTCCCTCCCTCCCGCCGCTCCTTTATTCCACGGCTGCTCCCGTCCTCCTTTCCTCCCGCCGCTTTTCTTCCCGCTTTCTAACTTTGTTCCTCGGGCGGTCGCGTGTGACCATTGGCTCGGTCGCGTCCTTCGCTCGTGTCGTGCGTCTGCGACCCCCGCGGCCCGTTCCCAGCTACGAATACTCTCTCGCCTCGTGATTCGGCGAGTCCCTCGCTACGTGAGCTCCATCCGTGATCGGGCAATCTCCTACGGAAGGAGCCTGTCTTTCTTCTTCCTCCTCCTTTCCTTTTTTACCTTTTGAATCGACGCTCTCTCTCTCTCTTCCTTTGGTCCTATAGATCATTTATCACGGCCGCTAGGGGTGCGCGATATTGTTGTCGCGCCCTTGGCATTAATTCCTCTCCGCCGGTCTTACGGGCGAGGCCGACATCATCCTCCTTTCGGGCAATATTCGCCTTGCGGGGCCGAGTCCTCGAGAAAGCAGCGAGCTTTCGTTCCTCGGCAAGATTTAACTGGCTTTCTATCGCACGGGTAAACACTCGATGCTCGTTGCGACTTTTGTTTTGCTTAGGAATTCGTTATTTATGCTAATATTGCGGAATATTGTTCACGACCGGGTACGTCGAGAGGGCTTTTTTTTTTTTTTTAACGAATACTCGTGTCGCTCTCGTATTCCCGCCTCTTCTTCGCTCGTCTATTCTCATTCTTTACGTTCTGCTCAACGTAGTTCCCAACGAGCCAATGCTGCAATCGATTTTGTTTTCCCGGTACTTTTCAACTCCTCGCCCAAACGAGCCGAACGACGAATATACCTTGAGCGGCGCGTATTAAAGCTCGGGCACTCGATGCTTTTCAAAACTCAACAATATTCCTTTTACTTCCGAATTAACAACAGTATTCTTAAACATTGAAGGGAAATACACGCGAAGGTCAATAATTGCCTTCTATTGAACGAGGGGAAATAATATCGGTATTTAAAAGGTGTATCTAAAGAGAAATACACATTCGGCTTAGAATGAAAACAGATGCAAGATTGTGTAATGGGCAAAAAGAATACTTCGCTTATTATTTGTATTGAATTTGATTTCAAGATTTTATAATTACCTATTAAAATTTTGCACAAAGGTAATTGTTCAATAATAATAATAACAATAATAATAATAATAGAAATTGTATAATAGAAATTCACCAGTCTAAAAAATTTTCGCTTAGTAACAAATTGAAGAATTTTTTGAATTGGCGTATGCATTAATGTCCAGTCTTTTACATTTTAAGCATTATTAAAATAGAGATGAAGCACTTTGTATAACTCCGAGCTAAGTACAAATTATACAATTGGCATTGGCTGGTACTATACAAAACCACGTAAGTGTAATTGAAATAAATGGCATTTGTTATGGATGCAACTGTTCTTACTTTAATGTTTAATTGTATTTATTCTAATATGAAAAATTAAGAATTAACTTAGTAGGATAATTTTAAATGTACTTTAGTTAAGATTTTGTCAATAGAATGTATTATATATTAGTCGAATGAATATTAACCTCAGATAGTGATAAAACAAAATAGGCAAACGAATAATAAAAATAAATGTATCAAATAATGTTCGCTCTAGTAAATAATTAACAAATTGAATGGGTCATTTTGTTACAAGAACATCGTTTATTCTGTACGTAATTTTTCATTTATGAAACTCCATATATTGGCTTATAATGCATAAGAGTTATTTTTACTCTGCATTTAATGTGAATTACTTGTGTGCGTGTATACGTATGCATATACATATGCATATATATATATATATATATATGCATGTGTGTGCTTTAGCAACGCAACGAAAATTAAATCTGATTGAAAGATTGCAAGATCAAAGGTAAGATAATTAATGGGCATAACATGTAATGGAAATAATTTTCTACGGATTCCCAAGGAATTATTAATTATTTATACAGCTGCACTTTGTAAAAGTTGAGCGAGTGAAGGAATTCATATGGGGCTCCATTAGTAAGCACGTGATGGCATTTTGTCCGAACAAAGCGTTGGAATGCTTGGAGCTGAATATTTCCCATTGTACTGCACGTTATCGTGAGCAACTGGCAATACTTTTCTTTGAATAGTTTTTAAGGATCAAATCACAATTGAGATTAGAATCAATATTTATGCGCGAGCGTTCGGATTGCGCGCCGCGGCTTATGGATAATTAATTTTTTAAATGCTGACGCAAAAGTATTTATCCGCGCGCGCGCGTGTTTTCTTCTAAACGTTTACAAAAAAATCGATAACCCAAAGTCGGTAATTATTCCGAATCCACCAACGTACGACGAGACTAATCTGTTAAAGCCGACGTACTCGAGTCCCGGGGGGGGGGCGATAATTTGTCTACGGTGATCCGCGGCCGTTGCAATGAATAATAACGAAAGAAGAAAACGTCGGACAAAATGCAGGGGCCTTCCGTCGTATTATTTATTCGTCTCGCAAAGGTCATCTCTCTCTCTCTCTCTCTCTTTCTCTTATGGTGCCTGCTGCGTCCCTTATTTGGAAGAGGATCCGCGACGCGTATTCCGCCTGGAATGTGGAAAGTAAACTCGGCGCTAAAAATCTTAGGCCACTTTATAGGGATAGTTTTCTCTCCCTGGCCAAGGCCGCCCTCGGGGTCGCCGAAGCGATCCCGGCAGGCTCCCCCAGGCATTGGCCCTCCAGGAGTCGAGAGGGAGGCCTGGAGGGTCAGCGCCGGCGTTAAATTAGCGCTCCCGGCTCTATTCTCGGGCTAGGCTCGAGTATTTCCGCGCGATGGACGCGCACCGAGAGCGAGAGCGGCTCTCCTCGGCCGCAGGGGGTGAAGGTGAAGCTGGACGGACTGGGGCGGGGGACGGTAGCCAAGAGAGAGGCGAGAGCCCGAGACTACGCGTACCGAGACGCACTCGGTATTCCTCCGGTGGCGAGAGAAGGTATTTATCGTTGGCCGACGGCGGGATTCTGTGCCCCCCTGCGATTGATCCCGAGGCTCTCGGGCTTCCGGCTCGAGGTCTCCTTTCGGAGGAAGGCTACGGCGGCGAGCGGAGGTCGGTGACCTCGGCCGGAGGAGGAAGGCCTCCTCGAGTTTTCGGCCGATTCTTAGCGGTACCGAGAGCCGCGTCCCCGGAATTTATCGCCTCGCATTGTTGGCATCGAAGCGCGGCGGGCCCCCCCCCCCCCGGGTGCTGCCTCTATTCGAAAATGAGCGCCAGGCGGCAGCGGATCGAACGGATCGGGGAAGGCGCGCGCGCGCTGCGCCGGTAACGTCGGTGCCCGCGCACCACCGCCGATCCCTGGCCCGCGCCTCCCCCCTGCGCCGGCAGGTGGCGCCACCCGCCCGCCCGCGTCCTCGGCCTCGAGGCTCGTCGGCACGAGGAGCTTGAGCTCCGTGGGATCTCGCATGGCCGACGAGGCGTTTCGCGAATGCCGAACGCGATCGTGCTTTTCCAATACTTTTCCCGATAACGGATTATTAATCTTTGGCCCACGTTGATGGCGATCTCCGCTTAAGCCCTCCCTCGTTGCCTGCGACTCGTCCAGTATTGCCGGCAACCTTCGTTAATTACTCCGTCCGATCTGTGCGGGCAACGCACTATTATATAAATTTATATGTGTGTTTTGTAAAATAGATTTGTCGATGGATGGAATTTTTCTTCGTAGTCACTGAACCTTTTTTAAACAAACACGCGCTGTTCTGACGTTGGAAATAACATATTGGCTGTCCTTTTTCTTTTTCTTTTTCTTTTTCTTTTTTTTTTCCGTTTTTGTTATTTTTAAATAATCTATTTTTTTATCGTTCCTCCAACTCGAGCTTGCTAAACTGAAATTTTGCACAAATACGTGTAAATACATAAAAAAAAGTTTCTTGTACACTAAAAATTGATTTATGTAAAATTAACTTGAGATATTTTTTTATTATGTTTGGCAAACACGATGATTTATTAAAAAAAAAGAGGCCCTTGTCTTCTAAAGAATGTCTATTTATTTTACGATTGTTGCCAGTCACGTATACTACCGATAATTAAAGAAAAATTTTTTTGCAGTGATTTTTAAAAAGTTGTTTGTTTTCTTTCAACATTGCGTTCCATGTGTTGAGCAAAGCCATTTTCACGTAAAGCGGTAATTAGTGAATTATCGTATATTATTTTTAAGCTATCATGTTTTGAGATAAGAATTAATTAAAAAAAAAGAAGAAATTAAATACATTCTATACGGCAATGAAGGAATTTTTGCAAATTGTCGTATCGCTAACGCTACAATACAATTGTCATTAAATATAAGGCCTCAGCATCGAAGGATAAATTAACGGAAATAGAGAAAAAGGGGGGAGGGGAAAGGCGCGCAGTGCCGTTGTATCTAGGGTTTTTCCCTAAAAGCAGGTCTACACCAAACAGTAGTCGCTTGTGGTCTCGCAGGCACGAGGAATGCCGGGATGTCGTTAGTTGACTTGCGATAAAGTCATTTCCGTGTTGAGTTGATACTGTAACGAAGAGCCAGGATTACTCAGCGACATCCTGAGTTGTGAAAGAGAGAGGGGTTGGAGGGGGGTGGGGAGAGAGAAGCGTCAGAACTCTTGTAAAAGCCTTTCTTTGTGTATTCTGCTAAACAAAACACAATATACCTACTCATATATTTGTTTGTGCGATTATCTAATATTTACGTGAAAAATGGAAAATCAGCATTGTGCCGTTCCTAAATAAGTCTTTTAAGATTTTTTTTTTTCATTTTAAAGGAATATTTAGAGGTCTGTCCAATGCTACAATACAAGCTCTATTGCTTATAGTTTAACGAGCAACACCGATGAGCTGTTTTTATACCGAATTTCATAAAAGATTAGCTGCAAATATCGCAATTATGTAATCGATTTACGATCGAAATTCGAAATACGCCTGATTTACTTTTCTTAACTCTTTTCATTATCGCAAACCCAATCGATAGAACAGTGGTTAAACGCTGATTCCTGAAGCCTCAAAAATGTCATAATAAATCAATAAAATAAACGGGTTATCGTTATGAAGTCACCCATAATCAATTTAGCCTAAATCGCACATTCGTTCGTTATACATAAATTAAATTTCTGTAATCATTTAACGGCGCAAATAATTTCCAAGCGTAAAAATTCGTTCGCTTGAATTTTCCTAGTCAGGGCAGGGCGGGGGGCAGGGGCGAGACGCAGTATCGGCAACGTCGTTCGCGTGTCCCCGCGATCGTTTTAATATTACGCTTTCGCGTGTGCAGCAAAGGCGTACGCAAAAATCATAAATAGTACAGGCAAAAATGAAGGCGCTCTCACCATGACCAAATCCGGAGTCGGCAATAATGAGATAGGTTGCATAAAAATAATAATGCAAAAGCAATTATAACGTTTGGTCAATTTTATCGCCAAGTTCGCATGGCAAATACAAAGCGAGCCAAGTGTGCAAACGCGTTTTCTCAATAGCCAGATCGAGGATAAAAAGCAATTTCCGCGGAACAACGCGCCACACTCGCCAAGGGGCCGCATTCGCGCCTTCAATGCAATGTAACTGCGCTTATTATCGGGCGATGTGAAAAGAGGAAGTCTGCGTGTGTGCGCGCGCGTGTGTGTGAGAGAGAGGGAGGGAAGAGCGAATTATTGGCCAATCGATTATAGGTAGGCGCGTAGGCGAGAAGTATTTACGTAACGGGTTGGTGAGAAATGTAAACAGAGAGGAGCGTAGGTAAACAGGGACGAAGGGGAGAGGGCCTCCGTTGCGTCGTCGGGACGATTAAAAGTCGGGCGAGGTCGAGGGTTGAGGGGGGAGGGGCCAGCCCCGAGAGAAGCGCCCCGGAGGACTCGAGGAGCGTCCCCGAGGCTCCCGGGGCTGGTCTTCCGCTCCGGCCGCTCCTCGCCCTGCCCTGCTCTCCTCTCTCATTGTGTACAAACACGTGGGCGGGGGGCGGGGGGGGCGAGCGGGTGCGCACGGCTCCGATCGACTGCCGTCGGCCGGTCGTCGCGCCGGCATTCCGAGGCACCGAGGGGATCGGCGGCGGCGGGGAGGCCCCCGTGCACGGGTGCCCCCGCGCGGCTCGCACCTCGGCGACCTCGACTCGGGGGGCCGACGGAGTCTCGCCGGCGTCGCGGCGCGATGCGGACCGTCGCTCGCCGAGCTCCTCGATAGCGCGCCTATAACCAGTGCCTCTCTCTCTCTCTCTCTCTCTCCGGCCCCCCGCCCGCCTACCCCCGCCCGCCCCGCCATGCTGCTCTGCTCCGGCCTCGGCGTCTACCTCCTCGGGGTGATGGGCCACCTCTGCGGGATCTGCCGAGCCTTCCTGGGACTCTTCCTCTCGTGCTTCTCCCTGGCCGGCAGCTACAACGTCAAGCGAATCCAGTCCAAGGTACGCGCAACTCCTCTCCTCCCCGCTGAGCCTCTATCCCCCAGGGCGGCGGCTCCACCTGATTCCCTGCCTCCTCGGGAAGAAGCCCCCCCCCTTCTCGCTCCTACGGAACTACTCCGGAGCATCGGTAGCTCTTTTGGCAATGTCGTCCCGTCGCTTCCCAACGCGAGGCTCGCTCCGTTCTTCCCACCCGATTAAGTAAATAGGGGACGAATAATCGCGTCAGCAATTAAAACGCGACGTAACGATCAAATATTATGCATGCGCTATTACTCTTTCGTGGGCGAAAAGGAAAAGCCTTTGAATTTTTTAATCAGGCAAAGTACGTAAGTTGGACAAAAGTCGAGCAGCCTGGGAATAAGAAGAATCCGAAGAGTGTTTTCATTGATGGAAAATCTCTCGGTAGGGCTTTTATACAAATATTGTTTTCAAAGAGTTTTACTTCGGTGTGATTTAACCACCTTACGAGCCGAGCACTCGCTATCGAAAAAAAAAAAAAACGTATCACACGCGTGCGATTGACCAAACTATTGAAAACTCGTTATTTAACATTGCTATTATTGCTCGTGATCACAATTACAAGTATTAATTTGTTTGAAA